>CM062817.1:666228342-666619756 GCA_031772625.1 Pinus tabuliformis
GTAAACCTATGATAAACTCCATTGAAACCTCCTCCCAACATTGGCTTGGAATGGATATAAAGGTTGTAACTTCCCGGGGTCTTAATTGTTTCAACTTTATTTGTTGCAAACCAAACATTCTGCCACAAACTTTTGAATATCCGATTTAAGGCCATCCCAAAAAAATCCTTCTTAACCCTGTGGTAAGTTTTAAAAATACTGAGTGCCCTCCTAAGGGAGAAGTGTGCAATTCCATAAGAATCTTTTGTTTGAGTTGGGAATTCTTACAGAGGTATAAGCGATTTTGTACTATAACAAATCATTTTGCCAGCTAAATGTATCATATGTATTGGAATCTTGTTGTAACTTTTGAATAAGTGCCCACACTTCTTCATCATTCTTCCATTCCTCCTTGCTTCGTTTATCTAATCTGGTTGGATAATAGAAATGGCGCACAACAATGCTTCCACATCCTCATCCTTTCTTGAGAGTGCATCTACCACCACATTTTGCTTCCCTTTCTTGTAGATGATTTCAAAGTCATAACCCAACATCTTTGTGACCCATTTTTTTTTTGTTCTTCAGAGGATAATATTTGTTCTAAAAAGTATTTAAGGCTATCATGATCTTTTTTACCTTGAAGTGTCTTCCCATTAGGTAGGGTCGCAATTTCTTAACTGCATGTAGTATTGCCAACATTTCCTTCTCATAAATGGCTTTGTGTAAAAACATTCCTTGATTGGACGACTTTCAAAAGCAATGGGTCTTTCATATTGCATTAAAACAACACCAATCTATTTCCTGAAGCATCACATTCCACAATAAAGGTTTTTGTGAAGTCTAGTCAAGGTTAATTTTAGGGGCGAATAATAGCCCAAAGGCGAAATTTAAGACTTTTTATATTTTAATGGGGCGAATTTTTAAATAAAATAAAAATTTTTTTTTTTATATAATTAGCCCATATTTTATTTAAAAATTAATTTATTTTTTTATTTTAGCCCAGGGCGGATAAACTAACCGAATCGAATTTGATCAAAATCGCCCCATTTGATATTTGCGGAATCGTATTTGATCAAAATCGCCCCCATTTTGATTTTGCTCCTGGTTTGGGAGAGCAAAATCGCCATTTTTGATTTACAGTTTGGGTTTTCTGGTTTGGAGTGGTTTGTGAGGGTCGATTTGGTCCCAGGAGTGGTTTGTGAGGGTCGATTTGGTCCTGGGATGTTAGATTTGTTTTGAAATGGAGGGCGGAGCTTAATTTGTTTTCAAATGGAGGGCGGCTCCCTGTTTTGACGGATTCAGCCCGCTGTTTTGGTGTAACGGATTCAGCCCGCTGTTTTGGTGTATATGGCTCCAGCGGCTCTGTTTCTGTGGATGTCGAAATGATTCCTTGGGGTGGGCAGGTAAATGCACTGTGCAGGTTTTTCATTGAGATAAAAATGCCCTGCTAATTGGATCTCAGTTTGCATTCACCTTCATATTCGGTTCTGTAGAGATTATGTACAGGCATTGAGGAAAATTGCGAGACATTGTGCTGGGTGTCCTAAATTTTGTCTGTGAATGCCTTTTATGGGTTTGGCTTTGTTGTGTGTCAGACCAGCATTGCCACTTGGGGGTTTCTTTTAACTTTTGAACCGTTTTGCCTGCAAATGTGTCTTGGCTTACATTATTGTAATGGTGTGACTTTGAATGCAGGAGCATGTTGTGCAGACTAGCCATGGGCCAATCTCTGTTTTTGTATGCGGAGACCAGGAGAAGCCTGCCCTTGTTACTTATTCGGATGTTGCCTTGAACTGTGAGTTTCATCTCTGTATCTTATTGACATGATTCTTAGCGTCTTGCAGATTGATTACGTCAGTCATTTCACGCAAAGGCAATGTTTGCGCAATTTGCATGATGGTTGTGCTTTGCTGGTAGCCCTGTATAAGTTATTGAGCACTGTGGGCATTTGTCATGGTAGCTTCTATTCTATTATTTGAGATAATCTGAAGCAATGATGAAATTTCCATATGTTCTGTTGCATTCGAAAAAATGACTCTGTAAACAGGGATCATCATTTGTATATTGGTGATCAACTTACGATCTCGATACATTTCCATGCCCACCATCTCTATGCCGATTTCAGGTTTGATTAATTCCTCAAATTTCCTATCATGGTGGACATGGAGTGAATCTTAGACTATATTGTATTTGTTCAATCAGCATGCTCAAAATCACTTTGTAGTTTGCCCTGATAGCATCCTGGTGTAGCAAACTCTTGATGACACCTCATTTTCGCAAGTGTCTCTTGCATTTTTTTCCATTTATGAAATCATTTGCTTTTATTGATTTCCGCCCTCTTGGTGTTTCCTTTTCTCTTCAACGATACTGTTAATGCATTCAGACATGCAATGTGCATTCTGGGCTAATGAGTGAAATTATTGAACTTACTTCTTTAAAGCAGTATTTCACACCAACAAGTTTTTGCTAATCTGGCAAGCAATGAGTGGAAATATGTTGATGGGCTGATGCCATTTCTGTGGTTATTGTAACATCTTCTTTTTCTTCCACAGCAATACATTACATTGATGGAATAAGAATTTTGAAGTTTTGTAAATTAATAAAATCAATTGATTGACAGAACCTTGTGATTAACCGTGTAATTGTATACTAAATTATTTGTCGTTACTAACTGGTCCGGCATCTATTTGTTTCTTGAACAGACATGTCATGCTTTCAAGGGTTGTTCTTCTTCCCTGAGGCTGCTTCGTTATTCTTTCACAATTTCTGTATCTATCATATTGATGCACCTGGACATTAGCCTCATGATAGATATTAGCCTCATGCTGATCGTGTTTTTGCAGGTGATGATGAATTTGCTTTACTTTTATGGCATGTGTGGAATTCCAATACATCTCTATGCCGATTTCAGGTTTGATTAATTCCTCAAATTTCCTATCATGGTGGACATGGAGTGAATCTTAGACTATATTGTATTTGTTCAATCAGCATGCTCAAAATCACTTTGTAGTTTGCCCTGATAGCATCCTGGTGTAGCAAACTCTTGATGACACCTCATTTTCGCAAGTGTCTCTTGCATTTTTTTCCATTTATGAAATCATTTGCTTTTATTGATTGCCGCCCTCTTGGTGTTTCCTTTTCTCTTCAACGATACTGTTAATGCATTCAGACATGCAATGTGCATTCTGGGCTAATGAGTGAAATTATTGAACTTGCTTCTTTAAAGCAGTATTTCACACCAACAAGTTTTTGCTAATCTGGCAAGCAATGAGTGGAAATATGTTGATGGGCTGATGCCATTTCTGTGGTTATTGTAACATCTTCTTTTTCTTCCACAGCAATACATTACATTGATGGAATAAGAATTTTGAAGTTTTGTAAATTAATAAAATCAATTGATTGACAGAACCTTGTGATTAACCGTGTAATTTGTATATTAAATTATTTGTCATTACTAACTGGTCCGGCATCTATTTGTTTCTTGAACAGACATGTCATGCTTTCAAGGGTTGTTCTTCTTCCCTGAGGCTGCTTCGTTATTCTTTCACAATTTCTGTATCTATCATATTGATGCACCTGGACATTAGCCTCATGATAGATATTAGCCTCATGTTGATCGTGTTTTTGCAGGTGATGATGAATTTGCTTTACTTTTATGGCATGTGTGGAATTCCAATACATCTCTATGCCGATTTTAGGTTTGATTAATTCCTCAAATTTCCTATCATGGTGGACATGGAGTGAATCTTAGACTATATTGTATTTGTTCAATCAGCATGCTCAAAATCACTTTGTAGTTTGCCCTGATAGCATCCTAGTGTAGCAAACTCTTGATGACACCTCATTTTCGCAAGTGTCTCTTGCATTTTTTTTCCATTTATGAAATCATTTGCTTTTATTGATTGCCGCCCTCTTGGTGTTTCCTTTTCTCTTCAACGATACTATTAATGCATTCAGACATGCAATGTGCATTCTGGGCTAATGAGTGAAATTATTGAACTTACTTCTTTAAAGCAGTATTTCACACCAACAAGTTTTTGCTAATCTGGCAAGCAATGAGTGGAAATATGTTGATGGGCTGATGCCATTTCTGTGGTTATTGTAACATCTTCTTTTTCTTCCACAACAATACATTACATTGATGGAATAAGAATTTTGAAGTTTTGTAAATTAATAAAATCAATTGATTGACAGAACCTTGTGATTAACCGTGTAATTTGTATACTAAATTATTTGTCGTTACTAACTGGTCCGGCATCTATTTGTTTCTTGAACAGACATGTCATGCTTTCAAGGGTTGTTCTTCTTCCCTGAGGCTGCTTCGTTATTCTTTCACAATTTCTGTATCTATCATATTGATGCACCTGGACATTAGCCTCATGATAGATATTAGCCTCATGCTGATCGTGTTTTTGCAGGTGATGATGAATTTGCTTTACTTTTATGGCATGTGTGGAATTCCAATACATCTCTATGCCGATTTCAGGTTTGATTAATTCCTCAAATTTCCTATCATGGTGGACATGGAGTGAATCTTAGACTATATTGTATTTGTTCAATCAGCATGCTCAAAATCACTTTGTAGTTTGCCCTGATAGCATCTTGGTGTAGCAAACTCTTGATGACACCTCATTTTCGCAAGTGTCTCTTGCATTTTTTTCCATTTATGAAATCATTTGCTTTTATTGATTGCCGCCCTCTTGGTGTTTCCTTTTCTCTTCAACGATACTGTTAATGCATTCAGACATGCAATGTGCATTCTGGGCTAATGAGTGAAATTATTGAACTTACTTCTTTAAAGCAGTATTTCACCAACAAGTTTTTGCTAATCTGGCAAGCAATGAGTGGAAATATGTTGATGGGCTGATGCCATTTCTGTGGTTATTGTAACATCTTCTTTTTCTTCCACAGCAATACATTACATTGATGGAATAAGAATTTTGAAGTTTTGTAAATTAATAAAATCAATTGATTGACAGAACCTTGTGATTAACCGTGTAATTTGTATAGTAAATTATTTGTCGTTACTAACTGGTCCGGCATCTATTTGTTTCTTGAACAGACATGTCATGCTTTCAAGGGTTGTTCTTCTTCCCTGAGGCTGCTTCGTTATTCTTTCACAATTTCTGTATCTATCATATTGATGCACCTGGACATTAGCCTCATGATAGATATTAGCCTCATGCTGATCGTGTTTTTGCAGGTGATGATGAATTTGCTTTACTTTTATGGCATGTGTGGAATTCCAATACATCTCTATGCCGATTTCAGGTTTGATTAATTCCTCAAATTTCCTATCATGGTGGACATGGAGTGAATCTTAGACTATATTGTATTTGTTCAATCAGCATGCTCAAAATCACTTTGTAGTTTGCCCTGATAGCATCCTGGTGTAGCAAACTCTTGATGACACCTCATTTTCGCAAGTGTCTCTTGCATTTTTTTCCATTTATGAAATCATTTGCTTTTATTGATTGTCGCCCTCTTGGTGTTTCCTTTTCTCTTCAACGATACTGTTAATGCATTCAGACATGCAATGTGCATTCTGGGCTAATGAGTGAAATTATTGAACTTACTTCTTTAAAGCAGTATTTCACAGCAACAAGTTTTTGCTAATCTGGCAAGCAATGAGTGGAAATATGTTGATGGGCTGATGCCATTTCTGTGGTTATTGTAACATCTTCTTTTTCTTCCACAGCAATACATTACATTGATGGAATAAGAATTTTAAAGTTTTGTAAATTAATAAAATCAATTGATTGACAGAACCTTGTGATTAACCGTGTAATTTGTATACTAAATTATTTGTCGTTACTAACTGGTCTGGCATCTATTTGTTTCTTGAACAGACATGTCATGCTTTCAAGGGTTGTTCTTCTTCCCTGAGGCTGCTTCGTTATTCTTTCACAATTTCTGTATCTATCATATTGATGCACCTGGACATTAGCCTCATGATAGATATTAGCCTCATGCTGATTGTGTTTTTGCAGGTGATGATGAATTTGCTTTACTTTTATGGCATGTGTGGAATTCCAATACATCTCTATGCCGATTTCAGGTTTGATTAATTCCTCAAATTTCCTATCATGGTGGACATGGAGTGAATCTTAGACTATATTGTATTTGTTCAATCAGCATGCTCAAAATCACTTTGTAGTTTGCCCTGATAGCATCCTGGTGTAGCAAACTCTTGATGACACCTCATTTTCGCAAGTGTCTCTTGCATTTTTTTCCATTTATGAAATCATTTGCTTTTATTGATTGCCGCCCTCTTGGTGTTTCCTTTTCTCTTCAACGATACTGTTAATGCATTCAGACATGCAATGTGCATTCTGGGCTGATGAGTGAAATTATTGAACTTACTTCTTTAAAGCAGTATTTCACACCAACAAGTTTTTGCTAATCTGGCAAGCAATGAGTGGAAATATGTTGATGGGCTGATGCCATTTCTGTGGTTATTGTAACATCTTCTTTTTCTTCCACAGCAATACATTACATTGATGGAATAAGAATTTTGAAGTTTTGTAAATTAATAAAATCAATTGATTGACAGAACCTTGTGATTAACCGTGTAATTTGTATACTAAATTATTTGTCGTTACTAACTGGTCCGGCATCTATTTGTTTCTTGAACAGACATGTCATGCTTTCAAGGGTTGTTCTTCTTCCCTGAGGCTGCTTCGTTATTCTTTCACAATTCTGTATCTATCATATTGATGCACCTGGACATTAGCCTCATGATAGATATTAGCCTCATGCTGATCGTGTTTTTGCAGGTGATGATGAATTTGCTTTACTTTTATGGCATGTGTGGAATTGTCAAAGAAAGTTTACTTCAACGGTATTTTAGCCAGGTATTTTAAATAATCCACTGCTTTCGTTTCTTTTTTCATGGGGTTTCCAACCCTGTTTTCATTCTGATTATTCTGTTTACACTGTTGGAACCATTGTGGGTATGGCAGGAAGTGCGCTGCAATATACAAGGCTTGAGTCTGATATTGTGCAGGCTTGCAGAAGGGTAAGCATCCTTTGCACTGAAATATGTACTTTATGGAATTGGGGTTCAAGGTATCTGACTGTGTGGATTTCATCTTATTTACCCTTTGTTGTGGAATACTCTCTAAATTCCGATGGTTGTGTACACAGCCGCTGGATGAGAGGCAGAGAAGTAATGTTATGCGCTTTATGCAAGTGATGAGTCGGTAAGTTTCAAATTTGTGAAATAATTTCTTATGTTTTGAGAAGCAGTTTTAGGTTTGAAATTGCTGATCGAATTCCCATTGGAGATTTCTCCATATTCTACCAACTTCCTGTAGAAGAGGCTTGAGAATTTTCTGTCAATTCATTGATGGTTTGCCTTCAGTGAATGCTAGGTGTCCCTGTGAATAACGTGTGTTTTGTTTTTTCATTTTTCTTCTAAGAAAACTGATATTTTTTTGCCTTAGAAGAAAATCATCTACTTTTTCATATTGAAAATAAAAAAATATACATTACATATATTTCACCTGAAGTTTATAAAAAAACAACATCATATAAGCTGTCCATTGGTCTGAATAAAACTAGTAAAAGATATGTCTCCAAGGTAGCACCTTCCATCAAAAAGTTGATACCATGAGCTCCCTGGCCCATCACACCTGTTTTTTGATAGACAATCTGCAACTTGGTTCTAATCCCTCGTCGCATGCTGGCAGGAGCAAGACTGAAAGTGAGTCTTGAGGCCCGTATCAATCCAGCATTCCAGTGTTTCAATGAGATAATACGCCATAATCAAAGAGAAGATCCACAAGGAGAGGTGGTTAAGAAATCATGGCTTCAACTAGACACAATGTTGTGAAAAGTCAAAGACTTGTGGAGGGTAAGAAGACAAATTGCACTGTTGCTAAAGAATTAGTAAAGCTTTTGGCGCACAATGAAGATGTGCAGTACATTATAAGTTTTACTATTGCAGATCATATTGGTCCTCAAATTAGAAGTTTGATTAGTTCTTGTAAGATTTGGACTAGGATTCTCTAACAGAACAAGGATTCTCTATTCTAGGAAATGACTGTATGCATTTTAAATGATTGGTTGTGTATATCACTGTTTATACGATACGTATTCAGGATGTGCAAGATCAATTTGGAGCAGTTGATGATAGAATTGATCCTAAAGTTCGTAGTGCCACTGTTCCAATGGTTGAAAAAAATGTTTCAGCCATTTGTGACCAGTGTGAATGCCACTGATAAATTGGCTAACTTTTTTGGTGGAATGTTACTGCAGAAAGAACATTGCTGGAACAGATTCACTTAAAAGAGTGTATACAGAGCACTTACACTGAAATCACTAAGAAGAAAGGGAAGAAGTCTGCATAGAAAAGTTTAAAGGAAACTTCACAAAAAACCCTTGAAAAATGATGTTGTATCAAGCAGGGCCATTATTGCAGAGATTGTGTCAAGGCCCATTACCACAGTAAATATATATTATTTAGAACTATGTTGTAATTTTTGTCAGGGTTCATGTTTAGGTTCAACTATCACTGGCTACCCTATTCTGGAAGAGCTTTTGCTCTCCTGAAGACATCTTGATCTAACTCTTCATTCTTTGTTTTCACCTCCATAAAAAATCTCTAGTGGATTCATAAATTTTCCTTTTATTGTGACAGACTATTTTATGTGGTATTGTTGGCATACCTCCTTCAAATGGTGTTATTCCTGAATCTCCAATGCACATGAAAGGCTTAGCTACCCTCAAACATCAGGTACTAATATATTGGAATTATCAATTGCAGCTTCTCAGGGAAAAGACACAATTCAGACATTTTATAGACGAGTAACTTACAAGTACTTTTGTTACAGTTGGTGCTTAGCAAGTTAGTGACAACAATCTGGAAAAGTATGCAGAAAAATTCAACCTTAGGGCAATTATACAGAAACATGCAAGAAGCCTATGAGCAAATGCAGACCTCAATGGTTTATCAGCCTCCACCTGCCTTGGTAATGGTCTTATTTTTGAGTTTGGGTGTTTCATTTTATCTAATTTTCCTCTCCCTTTATTTATTTGTCTTGTCATGTCCCAACCATTTATGCAGGCACTTAAGGAATTGAAAGAGACCACAATTCAGTTGGCCGCAAGTACTGGGAATATGGATGCCCAGTTGATGAATCAATTTTTAATGTTGACAAGGACGTGGATGGCCTGCTTCCTGTTGAGGTGAAAGAACAACAATTGAGTAATTTGTTGCAATCTCTGATGGCGGTTGGCTGCCTTGCAGTAATGCCCATGATTAGAAAGATCCCAACTTCTGTGCTTTGGGGTTACTTTGCCTTCATAAACTTGTGTTATTGGTCTGTTTTCCCATCGGGAAAATCAATAATGCAAGGTCAAATCAGTTGTGAATGATTGATGGCATAATGAAAAGGCGAACCTTTACTCAAAAAAATAATAATAGATCATTTTTTATAAATGTAGCTTTAGAATGATCTTGCTTTGAAGTAGAGACTAAAATCAAGGAAATGATAGGAAGCCTACAATGCTGGATTAGTGCTTAGTTCAAATAAGCATGACAATGAGAGGCCTTTTGAACATGATTGTGAGGTTATTGTTGATTCAAATATTTTTTCAGCAGAAAAATAAAGCATGGAGTGAACATTTAGTGCACAAATATCCCCTGTTTTAATGGATGACTAAAACCAGGAGGCCTTACAACCATATATGTAAAGTCAAGTCAATGGTTCTACATGGTTCAGTCATTTAATATACTCAAAACTTTAGCCCAAAAATTAATACAATATAAGTCTGCTCTAGAATACAACAGAAGCAAAATAGATCACATATATGCCCTTCCCACACTCATTTCTTCTGCTAATTTTGGACACTGACTACCATTTCAGTTCTGGGCATTTTTGTGGTATTGATGTTTGGCCCAACGGATACCAGCCGAAGTCCCTTCCTTCACCATTTTGGCCCCAGCAGACGCCGCACATTTCATCTTCTTGTTAGTTGTTATAATCTGCTAATCTGGTCAAGACCACAGACTTGTTTTTCTGTGCTGTGTCCTGGTCGTTGTATGAATAATCCCACTGCTTAGGCCCATGTAAGCCCAAATGAATTTCTACGCTCATTGGAAGCCATTAATGCAATCAAATACTGTTCACACAGCGCTTCAATATTTCTAAAATAGTTAAATTGATGTTCACTAGAAGTGTAACAGAGGAACTGAAACTATGAACAGGTTGGACAATCATTGTTGATTCAAATATAACAAAAGATATAATTAATGTTTCTAGAGTAGAAGATACATTTGAGTGGAATTGTCCTTAGCTCAATTGTAATTGCAGCGCTATGTCTTTATTTAAATTCGGTGACTGCAAAAAAATATAATGGGTGTGGATGGTTTCTAAGGTTGAAAAGGAGATGTCAATATGGTGTAATAGATGGTTATCATCAAGGGGGATAAGTTAGTGCTGGTGAAATCCCTACTTGAAGCCATCCCTGTGAGCAAATGCAGACCCAATGGTTTATCATCCTCCACCTGCCTTGGTAATGGTCTTATTTTTGAGTTTGGGTGTTTCATTTTATCTAATTTTCCTCTCCCTTTATTTATTTGTCTTGTCATGTCCCAACCATTTATGCATGCACTTAAGGAATTGAAAGAGAGTACTTTGAGACATTTGAGAAGGAAAGGGCCAGTGAACTAGGTTTCTTTGGTTTTTAGTGCATTTGTTTGCATTCTATATTTGTAGAGATTACATCTCAGATTAAACTTTGAGTTGGGCTCATGCTCTGGCCATCAAAGCATTTGAATGCTGGGGGTTTTACACCCCTTTAAAGTTTTGCAGCGATCTTTTGATTAGATCTTCAATGTAAGACTTCACGGAAGTCAAAAACTGGCAGGCAGAAAAAGTCCTGCATGCTGTACTGACAATGAGATGTCTAGGGTAGTTTAAAATAACTTCTTGTTTCTTTTGAATAAATCTTCTTGTAATACTAGATAGGCCACTCAGTTTTGGTGATATTTTCAGTGCTTTGTTTAGTTATGTGAATTCGTTAGATGCAAAACAAGTATTGGTTAATTTCATGAAAACCAATCTGCAGAATTGGAAATGTAAGCATATGTGCATGAATGTAGTAGAGAAAGGGGTACTGTTCTAATTGAAGTGGGAGTGAAAGAGACCTTTTGAAAATGTTATTGTTTCAAGCAGTTGGAACGGTATCAGTAGGAATCAGTATGTAGAAATTAAACAAAATAAATGGGAATCAAGGCGAATCAAGCATTGTATTGCATATCAAATCTAATAAATTACCAATGATTCTACAGCTCTGGTTAAGTACTCAATAGTGCTTCCAAGGTTGCAGAACTTCAATCTACAGTCATAGATATTGAATGGGGTGTTTGCAGTTATATTGTTCCTCTGCCAAGAACTCTGCTCTTTTGGACCTCAATTCCCCTCAAATAAAAAAGTTTTGTTTAATTGGAACTTATTTACATCCTAACATGCAGGTCGATTGCCCACGGGGCTTTGGATTGACGGTGAATGGGTGCGATGTTAAGGCACTCCTTGCGATAGGTCATCGGTTCAAATCCCCGTGGGTACTTAGGTTAGTCTAAACTAGAAAAAAAACATGCAGGTCGATTTCTCCAAGAGAATGTACCTGGGCAACAAATGATATCCAAGTTGAAATCTTAACAATGGAATTAACTAATTATTTTCAATTGATTTCCTTCATTGTTGCTAGTTGATTTTTCCTGGGATTATCGACATCTCATTTATTGGGTTCACCTCACCCTGATTTGAACTTCTTTCATTTGAATCAACTTCATCTCTGGTTAGAACATTTTTTGATTGATTTCATTTTCCAACAAATGTGGTATTTAAGTTACTTTCTTCTTGCAAGTCGATTTTACCGTTATTAGTACACTGCTAGTAGATTTGTTTGACATGATCATTTTCTTCAATTTCAGGGTCGACTAGCTTAATGATAGTGTCCTTTTGCTTCAGCTCATGTTCATTCATCAGTTCTCAATTGATTCTCTCTGTGTTCAAAATGGATTCAAGTAGCTTAGGAATTACATCGATTTCCATGTTCATTCATCAGTTCTCAACTGATTCTCTTTGTGTTCAATGGATTCAAGTAGCTTGGAAATCACATCAATTTCCTTTTATATTGTATTAAAATGTACAGG
Source organism: Pinus tabuliformis (assembly GCA_031772625.1). Lineage (NCBI taxonomy): Eukaryota > Viridiplantae > Streptophyta > Pinopsida > Pinales > Pinaceae > Pinus > Pinus tabuliformis. The sequence continues at coordinate 666,240,485 of CM062817.1, forward strand.
AATGTCATAGTGGAATTGCTTTCCACAACAATACTTCTTTGTAACTATGGACTTTATCTCAACTCAACTGGATTTCATTTCTAACAAGAGATTTCCTTAATAAATTCCTCTTGACAAATTTTTCTGTTATAAAACTTTGCAAAAGCATACCCTTGGTATAGCTCACTACACAAGAAAATTCATATTTGAAGCATAATTCTTATACTTGCAACTTTCATTTCTCTGTATAGACTTTCTAGAAAATAAATTGCGTGTAAAGAGTCTATATTCCACTCTTGGATTCATTTTGTTCGAGAGTTATGTGAAGGACTAACGAACCTAGTAGTCACAGGACGAAACAAACCCTGAGGCATTAAAAATTTGTACATGGGTCCACATTTGCTCCCGTTATGGTCCTTACAGAGAGTGCATTGAAGGTAGGTATGTTGCAGTTGGTAGAATATGACGAATGTGCTCCCTTCATGTTCTCTAAGACGACAACTTACAATTATTTGACAATTTCCTCATCCAAATGATTTTGAATGAGTAATTTCATCTAAATTTAACTGATTTTCAAACTGGGATTTAGTCTTCTTAATTTAACAGATTTTCAAACTGAGATTTAGTCAGTGTTATTGAGGAGTGAAATAGAAACTGATTTTCTCTTGCAGAGAATAACAAGGATTGGGTGTGAGCTTATACTCTGCCTTATAGACGTTCAAATACAAATAAGCTCTTGTATCCCTATTTCAATCACATAATTTAAATGAATATAATGTCATTTTATTAGAAAAATGCAATGAGTATGAAATAGATCATCAGAATGGCCACTGTAGCCCAGGCTGGTGAGAACTTGAGTATTTTATATCTGACTAAACACATGCACATGAAAAGAAACATCACCTGACACAGACATGAACAGGATAGAATCTAGATATTAGAATTTTGGGGAATAATAATTGCGCCTTAACAGAGAGCTTCTTATCCTACACCACACATTTCACTCTTTCAAGGTGGAGTTACAAACTGAACATGCAATAACTGAGCTGCATGGTCACCAAAGTTGTAACACACCCAAGGAAACAATGCTTCATATCGGCTTCTCAATTATGTGTGCTGTTCTAGCATTAGTGATATAGTCTCTTCTGAACTTTTATTTCAAGTAGAAATTTGATTAAATTTCATAAGTGCAAGAAATCACAGAAAACCCTCTGGTAGTAAATTGATAGGAGAAATCTTCAAAAAAACCTGGAAGCTGTCCCGTTGATATTGTCCTGGACTTTTCATCCAAGTTAATATATCTGTAAAGAATACTATTTTAGTATTTTATCCTGAGAAAAAATTGACACTTTGTTTATCACCAGATGAAAATAAATTAGAAGCAAAACATCAGGTTGGTGACAAAGCCAAAACAAGTTGCAAGACTGTAACCCAATCTGCAAAACATAAAAAAAAATGAATGTCCCAGAGTGGGATGCACTGTGGGAAGCTGTGCTGTCCCATCTTTTAGTAGAGTCAGCCTCATAGCACCTGCTTCCATTTCCAGCAGCTCTGTCTTTAAGAGAGCATCGGCCTCTATCTTGATAATGTTATCATCAAGAGATTTGTAGCTGATTTCCATTTTTAATCTTTATGGCAGCTGTTTATAGTCCTGTAGCACTGAAAGTATGGATGTTGCAGAGCTTCATTAGCTGTTATTCTTTTGTTTCCATCCACTTGTAACATTTGTTTCAGCAAATCCACACCTTCTAGACACCCAACATAATTAATAAATCTTGTGAGGGATGGAAAGGCTTTCCCGGATTTGGAAATATGATATCCAACTGCTCCTTTACAGATTGCCCACAAAATAGTGGCTCACCGATGAACAATTCTGCCGACATGTTATTTGTTGCTTTTTTCTAGACTAGCTCTCACAAATCATTTGAGTTGTTCCTGTTCCTGGTTGGTTTTTTTATAATTTTATAGACAAGTTCCATGTCGTGGAAATGTGAAAAAAGATAGTGATATTGCCACCATGTGGCTCTTATCATATATGGTTTTATACTTCTTCAAAAAATTCTCTAAGAGTTCACAATGCTAAAATTCACTAGAACTTTACAAAGTTTTATTATTTAGTGAAAGACTTGCCAAGTTCTTACAAGATTTTATAATTGAGTAAAATATTCGCCATGCCTGGTGAGAGATTCGCCAGAAAATTATATATACATATTATATTATTGATAAAATCGCCTTCCATTTTTCCTATATACCATGGAGATTCGCCCAATTATTATATTTATAAATTTGGGGGGGGTTCTTAAAATTTTCCCTGAGTCTAGTGTAGCTAAGATCGGTAGTTGGCACATTGCCTCTTTAAGATGTTCAAAGGCCTTTGTTGCTTTTGGAGTCCATGAAAATGCATCTTTCTTCAATATTGTTGTTAGAGGTGTTGCTATTCTCCCATAATTTTTAACAAACTTGCGATAATACCCTGTCAATCTGAGAAATCCTCGCAGATGCTTTATGGATGTGGGGATTTTCCATTCCTTAATGGCTTTAATTTTGCTAGGGTCTACCTTAACTCCTTCATGAGATACAATATGACCCAGATATTCCACCTCTTGTACTCCAAAGAAACATTTGGATCTTTTTGCATATAATTGTTTCTCCTCCAATAGTTGTAGCACCCTGTCAACATGTTCAACATGATCCTTCCAAGACTTGCTATAGATTAGTATATCATCAAAAAATACTAACACAAATTTTTAAGGAAGGGTTTGAAAATGGAATTCATCAAACCTTGAAATGTAGAAGGTGCATTGGTAAGGCCAAAAGGCATGACTGAAAATTCATAATGACCCTCATGAGTTCTAAATGTTGTTTTCGGAATGTCTTCAGTCTTCATTCTGATTTGATGATATACTGAATGAAGATACAAATTGGTGAAGTAAATTGATCTATGCAATTCATCCAATAATTCATCAATGACAGGAATGGGAAATTTATCTTTAATAGTGAGCTTGTTGAGCTCCCTATAATCTGGACACATGTGCCATGATCCATCCTTCTTGTGCACCAATACTACTGGAGTAGAGAAAGAACTTTGACTAGGTTGAATTATACTAGCCTCTAGCATTTCTGCAACCATACGTTAAATTTCACTCTTTTGGGCATAGGGATATCTGTACGATCTGATGTTTGGAGGAAAACTTCCTGGAATCAGATGAATAGCATGATCATGATCATGAAAAGGTGGGAGACCTTTTGGAGTCTCAAATACCTTAGAATGATTGTCCAAGACTTTTTGGAGATCTGGAGAAATATATGATTTCGATGTGGAAACATCTAGCGAACATAATTGTGCAATTACACCTCTTTGTTCCTTTTTTAGAAGCTTTGTCATACCATTAGAGCTAATTATCTTTCCCGGTTTCCCTGCAATACCCCTTAATTCAACTTCCTTTCCTTTCGCAGAAAATTTCATGAAAAGTTCTTGAAAATTAAAAGCTATTTTACCCAAGGATTGTAGCCATTGGACTCCTAGTACAACATCAGCACCTCCCATTGGAATGGAAAGCATTGGGCTAGTCAATACATATTCTCCCATGGATAGCTTGATATTATGGAACTTTGCAGAGAAATTTATTGTTCCTCCATTTGCAACCATCACTTGACACTCTGGTGCTGGATACATGAAGCAATTCAATTCTTTTGCTACCTTACAATGAATAAAATTGTGGGTACTTCCTGAATCAATCAACACTATTACCTTTTTCTTCTTGATTTGTCCTTCTATATTGATGGTTTGAGGAGTGATAATTCCCGCCAATGCATTACAAGATATGGTTGGATTCATTTCTTCTTTATCTAGCCTTTGTTCCTAGAGTATATCCTCTTCTTTTGACCTTTCTTGATCCTTTTCTTCTTCCTCTTCACAATCTATGTAGAATAATTTCTTCTCAGCACACTTATGACCTTTAGTGTATTTGCTATCACAACTATAATAAAGCCCTTTTGCTCTTTCTTCTTCCAATTGTTGTGGTGTCAACCTTATAGATTGTGGAAGACTAGGGGCAACAACACTTCCATCTTTATAGTTGTGAGTAGTATGCTTCCTGGTTGCCATAATTTTGCTTTCCATTTTTCTTGCTACCCTGAATGCCTTCTCTAATGAATCATGTTCCCAAAGGCGAACATCATGTTGGATATTATCCTTTAAAGTCCCTATGAACACATCAATCCTATGCTCCTCTGGAATATTTTTTACCGTTATGTTCAATTTTTGGAGCTCTTCAATGTGCTTCATTATTGAACCATTTTGTTTGAGACTTATCAATTGGCTAAAAAAAGTGTTGCTTTTTGTATCCTCATAATGTGCTGTCAATTCTTCCGTAAAAATTGCCCAAGTGATAATTTGTTTACGACATCAAAGCCATTGATACCATACAAACTGATTTGGTTCCAAATATAAAGTTGTAATACATACCTTTTGTGTGTTTTGCACATTATTGAGATCGAAAAATTGCTCCATTTGTAATATCCATGTTGCGGGATCCTTGCCATCAAACTTCCTCATATCAATTTTTGGAATATGGTGGGCCTTCGATCCAACATTAGAGTCTATGAAATCATGATTAACATTTCTTTGTTCGCATCATGAGTTTCCTTTACTACCCTTTCACCATTTGTAAGTATTTCTTGTAGAAAAATTGTCAAATCTGTCTTCAAATCTTCCATGTTTGTCTTCAAATCTGCCATGTCTCTCTTCAAATTTGTCTTCAAATCTATCTTAAAATCATCCATATTAGCTTCCACGCCATTCATCTTAGCTTCCACACCCTTTATCTTAGATTCCACGCCATTTATCTTAGCTTCTGTTAGCTTTTGTGAGAGTGACATTTGTTGCACTTGGTCTTGTAATTTTGATATATCATGTAGCATTTCTTCCTCTTCTTCATGAGTCATGCTAGAGCTTTTAGGCTGCTTACTAGGTGTTTGCATTTTCTTTCCTCAGGGCATCAGTTACCGACAATAATGCTCTACTATGCCATTTGAATTCCTTCAAAATAATTTTTCAAACCAAGCTCAAGCAAAAATTTAAAAAAATCTACACACTTTTTTTTCACTTTGTAGGAGCTCGATATTGCCTCTGATGTATCTTTGTAATTTCAAATCATCCAGATCTGAAATTGTGACTTGGATTAGCCCTCTGTGTCCTCTTTCCAATGCCACCAATCTGATCCAAATTGGATTCTCCAAGGAAGAGTTATGACAAATCTCCCATAGTGACCTGATTATAGACTAGTTCAATAGAGCGAACTTGTACGACATGCCACGTGTCCCTGTTTCGACTTTTGGCTCTGAAAATATATAAAAGAAACTACAGTCAGTCCTCTTTCTGTACCTTCTTACAAAACTTTAATTCGATGCTCAGAGAGAAAGTTATGACGATTTTCCCTAGGTCACTTGTTTGGAATGTAATTCAGGAGTTTGCAAAAAGACCAACTTCCTCAAATCATATCTCCGCAAATATAGCGCAAAAAGCTCTAAAATTTAGACCCAAGGTTCAGTGCCATTTCCTCTCAAATGGGTTTTTTTTTTTTGCTTCTGAAACATCGCAGAAAAAAGATTATAGAGAAAATGCCATGATGACCTATTTGGAGCAGCGAAACCCTAGAATCCAAAGCTTTGATACCAAATGTTATGAAACTAGCTCATAAAAAGATAGAGAAGATAGATCAATGCCTTAGAATTCAGTCTCTTCGAGGGGGAAACCTCCTTTACATTACACAAATGAACAATTCTTGGATGATTCAAATGACAAAACCTCCTTTCTATATATAGGAGTTTAAGGAGTCACAATATAACACAAAAATAACAATAGAGGGATTCTATGGGGCATAGTAATAACAATATGGGGACAATAGGGGCACAAAAATATTAATAAGGGATATAACTACAATAGTAATAGGGTAATTAGTAGTATTATAGGGACCTAACATGTATATTAGTATATCATCAAAAAATACCAACACAAACTTTCTAAGGAAGGGTTGGAAAATGGAATTCATCAAACCTTGAAATGTGGAAGGTGCATTATTAAGGCCAAAAGGCATGACCAAAAATTCATAATGACCTTCATGAATTCCGAATGTTGTTTTCAGAATGTCTTTAGTATTCATTCTAGTTTGATGATATCTTGAATGAAGATCCAACTTGGTGAAGAAAATTGATCCATGTAATTCATCCAAAAATTAATCAAATGATAGGAATGGGAAATTTAACTTTAATAGTGAGCCTGTTGAGCTCCCTATAATTTGAACACATACACCATGATCCATACTTCTTTTGTACCAATACTATTGGAGTAAAGAAAGAACTTTGGCTAGGTTGATTTATACTTGCCTCTAAAAAAATTTCAACTATATGTTCAATGTCACTCTTTTGGGCATAGGGATAGTGTAAGGTCTGATGCTTGGAAGAACGCTTCCTGAAACTAAGTGAATAACATGATCATGGTCATGAATAGGTGGGAGGCCTTTTCAGAGTGTCAAATACCTTGGAATGATTGTCCAAGAGTTTTTGAAGATATTGAGAAATAAATGATTTTGATGTTTGAACATCTAGTGAGCATAATTGTACAATAATGCCTCAATGTTATTTCTTCAAAATATTTGTCTTGTCATTAGAGTTGATTATCTTCCTCAATTTTGCTATGATTCCCCTTAATTCAATTTCCGTTCCTTCCTAGGAAAATTTGAATAAAAGTTTCTTGAAAATTAAAAGTTATCGTACCCAATTATTGTAACCATTAGAACTGTAATACAATATCAACACTAAAGATTAGAATGAAAACCACTAGACTATTCAATACATATTCCCCCATGGTTATATTGATATTAGGACACGTCCCTGAGAAATTTATAGTTCCTCCATTTGTAACCATCACTTGACACTCTAGTACTAGATATAGAAATAAATTCAATTCCTTGGCTATCTTGTGACAAATAAAATTATAGGTACTACCTGAATCGATCAACATTATTACCTTTTTTTCTTGATATATCATTCTATATTGAGAGTTTGAGGAGTGGTAATTCATGCCAATGCATTACAAGATATGGTCAGATTCATTTCTTCTTTCTATGGGGTTTATTCTTGGTGTATATCCTCTTCTTTTGATGTTTCGTGTTCCTTTTCTTCCTTCTCTTCACAATCTATGTAAAATAATTTGTTCTCAACACACTTATCACCCTTAGTGTATTTTCTATCACAATTGTAACAAATCTCTTTTTCTATTTTCTCCTCTATTTGTTTGGTATCAACCTTGTAGGTTGTGGGAAGATAGGACTAGAAACACTTACGTCTTTATAGTTTTGAGTGGTAAAATTCCTTTTTGCCATAATTTTTCTTTCAACTTTTCATGCCACCTCGAATTCCTTCTCCAATGAATCAGGTTCCTAAGGGTGAACCTCGTGTTGGATGTTATCCTTCAAAGTCCCTATGAATACATCAATCCCATGCTCCTCTAGAATACCATTTACATGGATATTCAATCTTTGGAAGTCCTCAATGTGCTCCCAAATTGAACCCTTTTGTTTGAGATTTCTCAATTGAATATAGAAGGTATTTCTCTTTGTATCCTCATAATGTGCTACTAATTATTTTGCAAACATTTTCCAAGTGGAAATTGATTTTACGACAACAAAATCATCAAAACCACAAAAACTAATTTTGTTATAAATATAAATATGCAATTCATACCTTTTGTGTGTGGCACATATTGTAGATTAAGAATCACTCCATTTATAGTATTGATGTTACTAGATCCAGGTTGCCATAAAACTTTCTCATATCTATATTTGGAATGTGGTGAGTCTTAAACCTAACATTGGAGTCTCTAAAAGCATAATTTATATTATTTTTTCCTCATAATAATTTTCATGGGTTACCTTGTCACCACTAGGAAGTCTTTCATCTAGCAACTTTGTCAAACCTTCCTTCAACTCTTCTATATTGATATTCACCGTTGCTTCCATGTCTACTTTTAAGCCATTATTCAAAACTCCCATGTCTCTTCTTTATAACACTTATATTTAAATTCCTCATGGATTCCATTTTTTTTTGTTACTTTTTACAAGAGCGAAATTTGTTTCTCTTGGTCTTGCAATTTTGATATATCATGTTGCATTTCTTCCTCAACTTCATGTGTCATAGTAGAGATTTCTCGTTTCTTTTTAGGTGTATCCATTTTTTTGTTTTGAGGTATTCTGGAATAAAAAATGGTATATATGCATCAATATTCCCTTTGAATCACTTCAAACTGATTTTGCATACAAAAGTTATGCAAAAGTTTAAAAAAATACACACCCTTTTCTTGATTTTAGGAGCTTAATCTAGAAACTATTATATCTATGTAATTTTGGCCTCCCAAGCTAAAAAATTATGTCTTATATTATACCTCTAATTCTTGTTTCCCATTCCACAAGTCAAACCAAGATTTAATTCTTCCAAATAAATTCATGCCAAATTTCCCACGATGACCCGATTATATACTTGTTCAGAACAACAAACTTATACAGGATTCCACATGACACATTTTGAGACTTCAGCTCTGAAATTGATAAAATAGAAACCAAAATTAGTTATATTTTGGTAAATTTTTACGAAATTCAAATCCGATGCTCAATGAGAAAGTTATGAATATTTTTCGTAGGCCACTTGCTTGAGACTAAATTCTGGAGCATGTAGAAACTCTAGCTTATTCAAACCATATCTCAAAAAATATAGCGAACCAAGATCTGAAATTTTTACAAGAAGTTCATTAAGATTTTAGATCCATGTGGTCAAAATTTCATCTTCTTAAGCCTCGTAGAAAAACTGTTACAGTGAAAATCTCAAAATGACCTGTTTCAAGCAGCAAAACACTAGAATATAAAGCTTTGATACCAAATGTTATGCAACCATATCACAAAAAGGAATAAAATATAGATCAATGATTTAAAAATTCACCTCTTTAAGGGTGAATCCTCCTTTACATCACATAAATGAAAAGTCTTGGATGATTCAAATAATAAGACCTCCCTGGTATATATAGGAGTCTAAGAGATCACAATATAATTACGGCATACATGACAATAATAATGTAAGGGTACAACAATAACAAGAGTGGGCTTCTATGGGGCACAAAAATAACAATATGGGGCCTACATGGGCTAAAAATAACAGTAAGGGGGCTACACTAACATTAACAATAAGGGAGGTACACTAGTATTATAGGGACCTAACACATGCATTGTTAAATTTTTCAGTCCTTAATTTTCACTTTCCGACTATTTGTGGACTAATGTAACTAAAAATAGCCCTTGGATCAATTAATATAGACACATAATGATTCAATATGTTACCCTGAATCTTGATAATAGTGCATGAGTGCTCTATTTTTCTATCTTATAGTGCTTCACTTATCTTCAAAATGTTTCTAGCAAAGTCATTTACTGTTTAGGCTTCATGCATTTCTTGTATATTCTGAATAGATATTGGGTTGTGTGGGTAGTCCCTCAATAGGTAGGGTTCTCCACATCCCAAACACTTCAAAGGTTCCCTTTATTTAACTCCACCTATTATTTTATTATTCAGTTCTATTTTCTTTGACCCTATTTGAGATTGGACAGGGCGAGGTGAATTATTTTTATTAAAAAAATTATGCCAAGGATCCCTTCAAAAAAATTTCCGATATGCAAGTTTTTGTTTCTTTATCCCACATACTGAGCTATTTTTGTCCTTACGTTTCCAAGACTTTGAGCCTTCTCCTCTATTTTTAAATGGTTGGTAGCACAACCTTACTTTCCTCACTGCCACATCCATCATTTTAGGATTGTTAAATTCAACCCTTTCTCTGTAAGATACGGCTAAACAAGTTTAAAATATTTATACTTTGGCCTTTACTTCCTTGACGTACGGGACATAACATAGTAAATTTTTGAATTTGGTAGCAAATTCATCCATATTTAATTGTCCCAATCTCAAACCATGGAACTCCTTAGCTTTATCATCATAATACCGTCGATTTAGATATTTAGACTTAAGTTGGAAAACTGTCTTTTCTTCCAGATTATTCACTGTTTTGGACTCCTCCTACCAAAGGTAAACCTCCCCTTGTAACTAATAAATTTCCAGCTTGGCCTTCAGGTTACTGTCATACTCATAAACTTGAAAATATTTTTTCATGTTCAAAAACCATGCTTCTGCATCTTCCTCCTTTTTACCATCAAATGTAGGGGGTTTTATTTTCTTAAATTCACCCTCAAAATTCATTTCCTTTTTCTTCTTTGATTTTTGTTCCTTGATATAAGTCTTGTCAGATTCATTCTCTCTTCAGGCTTATCTCTTTCTCTTTCTTTACTTTTTCTCTTCATAGGGTCTAATTTATCCCCATCCTCCTCTACCTCCATAAGTTTCTTACTTAAAATTTTCATCAAATCCCTTATCAACTTTTCATGTTCCTCACTAGCCTTCAAAAATCATTCATGAATGTTTATGATATTATCCAATTCTTGATACTAACTTCTCACAACTTCCAAAAATTGAGTTGCTGGAAGAGTATTTTCTTCTCCCAACTCCACATAAATCCCTTCTCCTTCCATAGCAGACATATTTGAAACTCCTTATTTCAAACAAAAAAATACAATAGTTTTCATTCACATCATATAGTATTATCCAATTTTATTTTCATGGTTATTTTGTTGTGGTGGTTCCCTGTAGGCCTAGTTATTGAACCTACAACTTTGATAACATATGTCACATAGCCCATTTCCCTTACCTATATATATATATATATATATATATATATATATATATATATATATATATATATATATATATATATATATATCAGTCATAGACTCTTGCATGTGTATAGGTGTTTACATAGTACTATTTTTAAATGTCAACTATAATGTTTTTCCATTGTTATCATATTAAATTCGCTTGATCATTAGGTTCATCATACCTATGATTCATATTTAATTGGGTCCCCATTTGTTACTTTGATGCCGAAGTTGTTTTCATGCTTTATAATAAAGCCTTTTTGATCCATATCACTAGTGTTAACCTATGGTCAAAGGTTTATAAATGAGTGTACATTGCATTAGTCCTAAATTTAACCTTGCAACCTTCCTTTCCGTACTGATGCCTCTTGTCTATTGTGAGTTTCTATATGATACTCTTATGTTAAAGGGGATCCACATGTGGGAATATCATGGTTCGTTGGTCATATATTTATTTTCATCTATCTTAACCCTTACTCAGCATTGTTACCTATGTGATATAGGAGCGCATGATGTGACTCCATGATTTGTATACATTGAAATAAGGTTTGTTAATGTAATATAGGCCTCATACTTATATTATTTATTTGTACATTTGGTGAGAATTTTAAGGTGGTATTTTATTTATAACATATGTGTCCCTCTGCCTATCCACATGGACAATTGGATATTTTCCACCTAACCAGGCCCATGTGAACTTCACATGTGTTTAAGTGCTCAGATAATGAACGATGGTGATTTCCTTGGGATGTTTGGAAGGTGATGATTATTTTGGAAAACCATAGATATTTTTATTCTCCCTCTTTGTGATTCTCGTTTCATTTTATTCTTTTGGAAACTATGACACCACTTTGTGGAAAACTACCTGACTTCTTCTTGCACCCCTTCTGTGTATCCATGGAATTTGACTAGGATTATTAATCTGAAATTCGAGTGCATGGTAGAGGTTTTTGTCTCTATTAATTTGGTAAGATTTCACACAGTTTATGTAGAATTTACAGTTGAAATATTTTTAGTTTATTTACTTGGCAGTGTATAAAATCTCCTCTTTCATACTAACAATTAATTTGGTATTTTATCTACACGGTCAAACAACTGGAAGAGGGTTCATATTTCTTAATATAAGTAAGCATTCACCATACATTTATAGTGGTTTCACCCTTGTATTCTTTCGATTTATTTTCTAAGCAATGACTGATTTTTTTTTTTGTTTCCTTCATTAATTTTCTTTTCACATTGTGGGAGGTTGAAGACACTTACTTCTTACCATGAGGGTTTGACCCTGAGCTCCATAACTTTGATAAATTCACTGACCCTACTTGTAAGGTAATTGTGTTTGTTGTGTCTCATTCTTCTATCAATTCTAGTTTTTATTTGAGTAATAACCTTTAAGTGATTAAGCTTCACTCTACTTTGTACAGGTGATCCCTCAAGGATTTCGTGTATTATATCTGGATGATGATGGGTGCTTCTATTTGATATTGGTTGTCTGTACAATTCAATTTCCTTTGTTTACAGAGAATTCTCAACCCTTATAGGTTCATTCCTTCATCTACAGGTATTTTGAAATTGGGTATTTCTTTTAAAGATTTCTTCCATAGTATATAATGAGGGTTTTTCTATTCGTTAACCCCAAAAGTTTACTACATGTCATCACATTGTCAATGTTTCTCACAACACCCTTCCAAAACATAGGTATAAAGGTATGAATCTATATAATTACTACTGGGTGTATATTTTCATTTTCATTTTTCTTCTAACCCATTCTTCTAATGAAAATATTTAGCCATGTTAACTACCATCCATGCACTAATTTTGTAAGGTAATATATTGTCCCTTAGTTCCATTATGTTTTTAAGTTATCATTTTTTTAGTTTATTGTCTAACCCCAACATTTTTAGTTCCTCACAGGTATCCATTCTTCAATGCATGGATGTTTATTTTATGGACTTGAACATTGAATTGGGTTTTAATTTCTTATAGTTGATCCCTAGGTTGATTTCATCCCCACCTTCCAGGTTGGAATTTATGCTACTTTCTGGTTTCCCGCTTGTAGATTTGGTGCAATGGTTCCATGGTGACTATATGTATTTACTGTAGCTAGAGTTCCCAAGATTTTTTTTGAGCAAAAACCTAGTTGTTAAAGGCAGAAATTGTGCAACGGGTCTTATTAAGTTGTCATATTGTAAAGGGTATTGTTTATCTATAAGAACCTATGGTTCTAAAATATTTGGAAGTCCTTATGTTTCAAAAGGCTTTGATTTATTACCTCATTACTATTTAATTTCCTTCCAATAGAAGAAAAATACATTTTATGACATTATTGTTTTCTCTCTCTGTGTATTTTGCCTACTCTATATTTATGTATTTTGTGGATTATTTATCGTATTGGGAGTTTGAATGATCCTATACTGATAATTCTTCATTTTATAATTAACTTATTTTTATATATATTCTTCTGTTTATGCCTATTAATTGATACAATACTATTTGAATGTAATATGCGTAGGCATAATTATGTGGTACCAATATATACATTCATTCATGTTAACTATTGTGTAATAGTTACTATATTAATCGTCTATTTGTTTACAATTTTTTGTAAAACACAACAACTAGTATTTCTCTTCTTTAACCTTGCCTCTTAATTTTGACACACAATCATTACATAGTTTTTCCATTCTAATTGTACATGAGTATTAATAAATTGTACCTATGGAATTTATTCTTTTGGTTTCTTTTCCTGTTGTACCCGTTATACTTAATCTATGCACTATTATTTTCTCATCCACTGGAGGTATTCCTTTATGTAGTTGTAGCCACTTGCATGGTCTTTGACAAGTGGTGTGCCATAAGAAAGGTTAACGTTTCTGAACACACCAGTGACCTATAACCACTAGGCTTCTTTTTTTGTATTTAGGATGCATTGTCTATAACTCCTCAATGTTCAATTTTTCACTGACAAAATTGCGCCATTGGATATTTATGGGTGGACAAAATATTATACCATTTATTTTATACAATTATAGCTTACAAGATCTCTCATTATCACTAAGTTAGTATATCTCTATTGGAAATTCCTATTTTTTTTTTCTTACCTTATAATTACTGCTTCCAAAGTTGGAAGAATATATTATAATTTGAGTTCAATAGTATAGGATAAGAATCAATTATCATTTTATTTTATTACAATTATTTCTAATGCTCCTTATCTCTTATCTTAGCTAGAGTTAAATTATTTTTATAATTAGATTACTAGTGAGCTAAAGTAGATTAATTTTCTTCTTAACACATAGCTTTATTAGTTAGAGAAGAGTAATTATACATGCACCATAGGGGTCATGTCGATTTCATCCCAGAATGTGTGGTGTCACTTACCCAAGGTCTGTTGTATGCATGCACAATCATCCAGTATATATATAATTCATACTTATACCATTTACAACACTTCTTAATTCCTTTTAACTTCTATATAATTAATTCATCTTCCAATTCATAAATCTATCCATACACAAAGAAACTCTTATAAAGTTCATCATTTCCACAATCTATATTTCGTCCATTCATAAAGAGATATTGGCGTACACCACCAATAATATAACTTAACTATCTGTATATAAATATTAGACATGTAGAGATGAAGTATATTCAAAAGCATGCAACTCGTATTTCCTTCACTAGACTAATATTTATGTCAAATACCATTAAGTAATATAAAATTTTCAATGCCTGTTAGTTACCATTTAATAGTAAAAAAGGAGTACAACCAGAAATCTAACCATAGTTCTGATGGAATTGACTCAGGAACCGAAGACATTCCTCTTGACCATGAATTACTAATACAGTCCCCCCCGAGCTAATATTTCTTAGATTACAAAATTAAAAACCCCATTGATTCCTTGGTGGTTTATTTCATACATTTTTCTTCCCAACATATTTTTAGCAGTGTCCTGCTTTTGGGTCAGCCTACCCTTTTTGCCTAGGCCTTTTTGTTTTTCTTTTTCAAAATTGGTTCCTTACTTTTTCTTTAAATCTCACATTTTTCTCCCGCAGTGCTTTATTCCACCCTAACTTAGTATCTTTCTCCAACCAAGTGATTTAATATGATCTTTCTCTCCCATCATATTAAAATGCAATTATTTCTAATTATTTTTCTCCTTGGGATTCTTTTAGGATATTTTTAGGGGAGGTCGAACTTGGACTTGACCACCAACTGTTGTTTCCAAGCTGGCAAGAAATCTCCAATCTCTAGTGCTCTTTCCTAATATTTTTCAAAATAATTTTATTTATTATTCCATAAAATAAAATAATTACATTATCATAAAAGTCCAAACATGGCTTTCATCGCCATTCAAACTCATAATAGTTTCATGTCTAAAAATAGTAAATGTTCCAAATAATAAATGTATGGGCATTACCTATGTAATTCAAGGAATCCATATAGATTCTTAAGAAAAATAGAATGATAAGAAATGGCATTCACAACGTAAATAGAGATTTACCCTAGAAACCCTTAAATAGGAAACAAAAAATAACTTAGAGAAGAATATCTCTTTTCTTTGTTGTATTAAATTGTTTGATAATAATATAATATTTAGATATTATCCACTATATAAAATTATAATTCATCATCTTAAATTATATTACATCCTATGTAATTAGTTGGGACTAGATCATAGTGAGACATGAATCCGTTGGCCAAAAAAGGATAACAAAATAATCAAGAAAATAATGTTGCTAGTTGAATTATTCCTAGCACAATCCTCATGAAAATAATATATCACATATCTAATATTATCCTACCTTTTTGTTTTCTTTTAAAAACAATAGTTATGGTATTTATAACATCATACGTTCAATTGAATAGTTCTCATTTCCTATTTATATAAAGAGAAAATTTCGAACTAACACCCTTTGTTAATGAACCTAAACAATTCTTCAAGCCATAAAAATTCTCCAACACCTTCTTGTATTCAACCATTTCTTTCCCAAAATGGTATTTCACATCAATACACCTGATATTAGAATGATATTAAAATGATTACAATTTCATTCTTGTTATCTAACATTATAACTTGCTGTACAAAATCAGTACTTGAACACAATATTTGTAACGATATAATATCCTTACTTTCATATATGGATACTATATATTTGGCTTTTTCCATTGAAAGTGAAACTATAAATAATATCTTTCTCATCCAACTAATTCCTCCTTGAAATAATTTTAAACACATAACCACTTGTATATCTTTTGCAATCAAAATATCTAACGCAATCTACATGAAAATCCCTTTTATATCTATCCATTTACATAGTCTAGGTCTTCCTTGGTTGCCAATTGCCTAATTTGTAGTGAGACAAAATTTCTTAAGACACACTTTACAACTATGTAGTTCCCCTCTCCTAGTTTTGATATATATACTCTCAAAACTCTAAGTATAAGGGAAATGTTTAATGTAGGGAGAATTTCAATGGTGGAAATTTATCTTAAAGTTTACAAGCCTTGATGAATATTACTAGCCCTAAATATCCAAATTATAAGAAGTTTTGGGATATTTTGGGAAAAATATTCAACTTTTTCTAGGTTTTATAGAGTCTATAATATTTTGATTGTTTTACTGTAAAGTAATTTTATCCTACAAAATTTCGGTGAACCATTATTAGAAACATTGGAGATTGGTGAATATTTCCTTTTGGAAAAATCATGGAAACTGATATCATCTACAAATATTAGCTGCTAAAAGTTTTGTTCGTCTAACCTAGTACAAACCATAGCTCCTAAAATTTATTCATTATACTTTAAAAAATATCGTCTATTGAAGATAAATTCTTTAACTAATCTTGAAATCCATTTAAAATTAATCATCTTGGAAATTTTCTATAACATTTTTATTAGAAGTAATAGATTATGAAAATCTGAGCAGATTGATGTGAAATATTAAGCTATCACTAGTAATAATTTTATGTTTTGGTTCATCATACTTTCAAATACTTATTCTATGGAAGATAGAGTCTATGACTAATTCAAAAATTAAATTTAAAAAACCATCTTTGAATTTTCCTTGTAATATTATTTGGATGAAATTTTAGACTTTGAAATTTTTGAGTCTATGAACTTTATAAACATGAGGAGATATAGAAAGTTATGTGTGAAAAAAAATAAATTATATTTTCAATATCTCTCTCTCTCTCTCTCTCTCTCTCTCTCTATATATATATCTATATATATATATATATATATATATATATATATATATATATATATATATATATATATATATATATATCACAAGTTAGGGTTTTTGGCTAATCCTTAAATCAATCTCAAACTAGCCATTTGGTAATTTTTTCTATAGCATTTTTTTATGAAGTTTCGCACTATGAAATTTTCAATAATTTAAGAAGGTATCTAAGAGTGCTAAATGAAAAATGTTTAGAATAATAATAATTCAAACCTTAGAGATATATCAAAAAGAAATAAACCAACTAAATAGTCTCCAAAGTAAGGTTAGAAATTTATGTAACATATAATTCACACAACTTTTTATTGGAAGATATATTCTTGGTGATACAAAATTTATGGTAAATAGAAAAAAAAAGGAATATTAATATTTTTCACATGGATGTAAATGATGGTCGAATATTCAATAAACTAATTAAATCTCTAAAAACATCAACCATTAATAAAGAAGAAAGAGAATATATTTTTCACCAAATCGAATAGTTGGAAAAGAAAATGGAAGAAAAGATGGAACAATTTCTTGTGCCTACCATTTTACTACCTACCCTAGATGAAAAAATACCTTAAGGAGATATCGATATATAGGAAAATCATGAAATATGAAGGAGAAAAATATTGAGTCTTAAAATCATGACTACTTAGGATATTTATATCCTCCTCATTGAGGGGTTAAATGTTGCTCCAAGGACTTATTTAATTTAAAGGATTGATATAAGAATTTTTTATGGAAAATATATTACAACATGTATATTCTAAATGGAGAAACTATTTGATATGCAACAAGTGCCAGCTTTATTAAAGGTGACTCTTTCATCATTATATTTACACAATGATCAATTTGTTTGGCATCAGTGGCTTTGTGAAAGACAAAGTGATTCCATTATCTCTTGATCCATTTTTATGGATGAATGGATAACAAATTATGGGGGTATTAAGAGAAACACATTATTTAGTCAATTGATAAACCTTAACCAAAGATATCCAATGACATAACACATTCAACAATTTTCGAAACTAATTCTCAAGGTAAAGGAAATTTTAGAGGATAATTTGTTGGATCTATTAATGGGAGATTTAGAGATGAAAATCCAACATGAGATGTGTCTTTTGGGAGATAAATTCGTAGACCATTCTTTCAGTATTGCAACAAAAGGTGAAAGTAAAAATATGGATATGAGAAGAGTGATCACTAGCAACTATAGAGACCACCATGTTCCCTATCGTTACCTCACTCAACCAATTGGGATGACACCTCAAAAATTGGATTTAAGAAGAGAAAATGGAATAGTTTTCAATTGTGATAGAAAATATAGTAAATTACATAAATACGGTGAGAATAAATTATTATACATAGACTTTAAAGAGGAATAATATCAATAATTGGATCCATCACAAGGTTTACATATAGAATATATTGTGCCAATGATAGATACTCATGATTTACCAACATTAATACTCAACAAAACGTCAATATGGAAGGATATTTAAACATAATAAGGTTACAGTGTTGATTGAGTCTAGTAATACCCATAACCTCATTAATTACAAATTATTAAAACTTCCCAAGTGTTTTATATTCTAGCAATAAAACTTCAAGTAATGGCTACAAATAAAGGTACCATAATTTGTTTATGGAAATTCCATAGTATTAATATCAATATGAAGGACTATTGAGTGGACAATCCCATGATTGCAATCCAAAAGGGTGGTGCCGATGTTGTATCAAGGGTTCGATTATTACAATCATTGGGAATAATGACCTTAATTTTCAAAACATTTTTGTGGTAATTTCATCAAAAGGAAAGGAAATTGACCTTGGGGGTATGTAAGGGAAATCTTATGAATTGATAAGCTCAAACATCATAATAAATTACTCAAAAAGGAACACCATGGTATATTTGCACAATTATACTCACTAGATGTCTTGAAATCTATATCATGTGCTAAAATGTATCTCTAAAATGTTATCAAAAATAATTCTCTAGCATTTTTATAGATTCATAAGGGCCATCCACTTGTTTCAGATTAGGACCATGCAATTCATTTGCAACTAGGAAGTGTATAACCTAAAATTGGGTTTTGCAAGTATCCATATACACAAATTCATGAGATTAAGCATTTGGTTGAATAAATTTTACAGGTCGCCATCATTTAACTTAGGCAAAGTGATTTCTCTTCAGCATTTGTGATCATTGGAAAAATGACGGTTCATGTTGTATGTGTCCATACTATAGTCAACTCAAGATATTAACAATCAAAGATAAGTTTCCTATTCTAATCATTGATGGCTTATTAAATGAATTACCCAGAAAAAATTCCTTTACTAATTTAGATATTTGTTTTTTATATCATCCAATTATAATGGGGTAATAAGACATTCCCAAGCTATCCTTGAGAATGGATGACCCTAATTATGAGTTTTTGTTTATGCCATTGAAATTACTAATGCACCCTTAACATTACAACGCTTAATGAATTCTATTTTCAAACCCACCCATAGAAAATTTTTGTTTGTATTTTTTGATGAAATACTAATATATATTAAATATTTGGAAGAGCACTAACGTGTTGATATCCCCTTAAAACTATCAGAACAAAAATAGATATATTCAAATCCTTCCAAGTATTACTTTGGGGTTCAAGAAGTGGAAACATTGGGTCATATTGTATCTCATGAAGTTTTCAAAGTGGGCCCTAAGAAAATTTATGGTGTGATGAATGACCAATCCCCATAATTTTGAAGAAACATAGAGGACTCTTAGGATTGAGAAGATATTACTACAAGTTTTTCAAGAATTACAATTAGGTAATATCACCTCTAACAACATTATTAAAAAAAAAAAATTTTATTGGAATCAAGAAGAAACCAAATCTTTTAAGAAGCTTAAGGAGGATATATAGGAAATATTTAAAACAAAAAATATATACTATTATTTTTCGTGACATGATATTTACAATGGTGAGTGGATATATAATATAATCTATATAACATTGCAATGTGACCCTTCATGCTAGTATGTCTACCTAATAGATTATAATAATTATTACATAATTATATACGGTTTAATATAGGTCAACCCTACTTGAAATATTTTGACCTCAAAATAGGTGCATGGATGAATGCATTGAGATAAAGTATTCATTTTCCAATTAGTCTTATCATTTTGTGGATTCTTCCACTTGATAAGGTGTATATCAAAGTTAAAGGCACCCATATTTTATTTTGGTAATTACTCAAAATATTCCTCATTATTTTAGGGTTAAAAGTCAAGCTTATAAAGTGGGATTTTGTAAACAAACCCACATTCTTCATAAACAAATCTAAATGCATAAGATTCATGGTAATTATATTTGTCCCATTGAAAGAATACTTGGATACAAACTATCAACTCTCCTTTTTTTGCTTTTGGCTTGAACGCTGTTGTAACTTATTTTTACCGTTAGAATAGTTTGCAAATTTCTTTATATTGTAAAAAGAAAAAGAAAAAATAAGAGAAAATACAAAAATAAAATAAGAAAAGAAATGAAAAAATAATCAAAGAGAAAAATAATGAAAGAAATAAAGAAAATGAGAAAAAAATATATATATATTTTTGAGAATAAGTTTGCACATTTAAGTGTCAGTACATTGTATGCTTTTATTTGGCAATTATGTATGCTTTTATTTGGCAATTATGTATTTTTTTTTTAAATAAGTATTGAAAAATAAAAATTGATGTGGCTGTCACCAAGGGCATATTTCTTATGCAGCTTCCAATGGTTCAAATGGCATGCACTAAGATCAATGGTAGTTGACGAATTGTGAGACCCCACGCATTCCCAAAAGTTAATTGGGGGGGGGGGCACATAGCGATTTCCCTGATCCCATTTTTCTAAATGTGTCAAGATCCGAAGAATTGCGGGACCCCGTCCACTTGAAACCATTTACCAATACCAACCCCCACCCCCGAAAACTAGTTATCCTCCTTCGGAATTACCTCTGTCATTATTACCCTCTGCTATCCTTCCGCCATTTTTAGTTTCATATACTTCTCCCGCTAATTTAGCTAAGCGACCATTGTTGCATTTATATATCCCACCAATGTTCAACTCATTTAATTCCCCACGCCAATCACAATTAATTTAAAAGAATACCATTATGAGCATAATTATAAACATATTACCCCGCAAAAAAAAAACCTTTTACCTCCTACATGCAACTAGAATTTCTAGAACATCGTTTGAGCAAATTCCATTGACCAATAGCTATGAATTATCACTACTCTCTGGTAAATTCTCAGTTATCCTCAATGATTTTTATTTTTTCCTAAATGGACAACCATAAAGGAAAATCTAAAGTATCTGTAGAGAATCCCCTTCTACCTCCTGTGATTAATTTAGAGGAATTACCTCTTGCTGACACCCACTTCAAGATTAGTGAAACTAATTGTGAATTGAACTTGTACGAGCTTCACAATTGGGAATTAAGGATTCCAGTGATGAATTACTTTTCTGGGAATATTTACTTCGTTATTTTTGTTTCCCTCAAACACATCATTTCCCAAAATTTGTCACGTGGTGTGGAGCCCGATACCTTCCAAGTCAGAGAGCTATAATTGCTTAAAATAATGAAATTATTTTCTCCATAACCTTTGAATCGATTGTCAAGCCTTGCAATTAAAAACTTAGGACTCTCTTCACCCTTTTTCTATTGATGCCCTTATGGAGATTTACTAGAAGCTTTCTTTCTCACAGAGAGCTCATTTTTTAAAGTCATTCTCACCAGAGAATTCTGAATTACCTATAACAAACCATCCTTATCCCTCTGCAATGTTTCCTGATATGTCTAGGTAGGTTATTTCCATGGTTTCTTGTCTGTTAGGATATCCAAATGATCAGTGATAAGATGAGGTTATCTTATGGTTTCTATCAGTCTTTTCATCTGGTAAGAAACCCTCAATTATGTTCAAATATAGTCAGTTTATGTCAGATGTAATTCATGATCAATTCCTAAAGTTCAGTGCTGAAGGATCATTCAAGCACCAGTCAATTTTGGTTTACTTGTTTTTATGTCATTAGTTAGAAAGGATAAAGTTTCCTCTATAGAAATTGGATACTAAAGGAAAACCACGGTAAGTGATTCATTGGACTTCATTAGTAAGGAAACATTTTGAAGATTTCTCTTTCAGTGACTTTTTCGATCAATTTTTGTAGATGTTAATCTTTTTGTTAAGTACTGATGCAGTTCCCAAGGTTTCATAGAGATGAAAAGGATTCTACACTTGAGTGAGAAGTCTAAATTTGGATACTAGTATTTATACCAGAATTCTACGAAGATTAGAATCTATGGGTGTAAGATTCCACCTTACAAACTACTAGTGTTCCTCCCCATGATAATTTTTGCATTAGAATATATCAGAAAAATGATGCACATGCACTACAAGAAAAAAGAAAATTTCTGAGGGGCAAAAAATGTCATCATAACCTCATTAGTGACAGTCAAAAGAGCCTTCATCACCAAAAAATGAATGTCACCAAAGTTGGTGTCACCAAAAGTATAGGTGTTGTGGTGACATTCAAAGTCCGTCACCAATAATGATTTATAATGATGGATAATGATCGTCACCATTTCATATGAGAAATGGTGATGGACCATAACCCCGGTCACCAACAGTTGAACGTCACCAAAGGTGGTGTCGCCAAAAGTATAGGTTTTATGGTGATATTCAAGGTCCATCACGAATATTCATTATAATGACAGATAGTGACCATCACCATTTCATATGAACAACAATGATTTATTATGATGGATGTTTCATGGCCATCACTATTGGTACATATATATGGTGACATTCGTTGACCATCACCAAAAGCCGCATTGCAACAAGTATAGGTGTTGAAGTGACATTCAAGGTCTGTCACGAATAATGACTATAATGACGGATAGTGACTGTCACCATTTCATATCAACAACAATGATTTATGGTTACAGATCTTTCATGGTCGTCACTATTGATTGTTGGAAATAATACTGAGAGGGGGGGGTGAATCAGTATTATCACATTAATAAAACTTTTTCATTTCCATAATCAGATTCATATATGCTACTTCCACAACTTCTTATGATTAAGTTAATTGATCTTCAATGAGTGCATTAGAACATTATCAACCATATTATCAGATAACAGATGCAGTAATAGAGAATAGATCATCACACATAAGGCACACACATGAACACCATGATATAAGGTGGAAACCCAATGCGGGAGAAAAACCACCTGCTGCAAGTCATCTCAATCTTCTTCTTAATAAGAAAATCCTTTTACAATATTTGTACTGGTGCAGTCTTATACCAGTACGGGAGCTACAACCCCTTTTGCTCTTGTACTAGCCGATCCATTTACTAGTACGCAGGCTGCTACTTGCTACAATGCTCCAAAGATCTCCCTTAGCTTTTGTACTAGCTTAGATACTAGTACATAGGCGCTGGCCTACAATCTTCTCTCCTCCAGGTACCACGTTTCATCAATTTTCAGACTGGATACACTGAAGCACAACACATAATCTGAAAGGCCACTTTTCATCCAATTTTCATACTGGACCCAACAACAACATTGAAGCTCATAATCAAACAACCTTCTGAATCACCCAATCACCAGATCCATACATATACAATGATATTATGAGAGTTATCAACCAGATCTAGTACATAAAGATAAGTCATTAATCATGTTGTTATCTGAACTCAATACCAGTAACCAAACATCAGTTATGCACCCAAAACCCTCCGCACCTGCGCCTTCTGTGGCGCCGCGACCACCGCACCTGCGCCTTCTGTGGCGCCTCCGCACTGCGCCTTCTGTGGCGTCTCCGCACTGCGCCTTCTGTGGCGCCTCCGCACTGCGCCTTCTGTGGCGCCTCTGTGGCGTCTCTGCACTGCGCCTTCTGTGGCGCCTCTGCACTGCGCCTTCTGTGGTGCCTTCGCACTGCGCCTTCTGTGGCGCCTCTGCACTGCGCCTTCTATGGCGCCTCCGCACTGCACCTTCTGTGGCGCCTCTGCACTGCGCCTTCTGTGGCACCTCTGCACTGCGCCTTCTGTGGCGCCTCTGTGGCGTCTCCACACTACGCCTTCTGTGGCGCCTCCGCACTGCGCCTTCTGTGGCGCCTCCACACTGCGCCTTCTGTGGCGCCTCTGCACTTCCGTAGCTGCAGCGCTCGAGAGATCACCCTTCACAGATTCGCTTTCAACTTCACTTTCATAGATCAAACTTTCAAAACAATAACCCAATATTTCAGATCTTAAGATATTCAATTGCAAGGATGAATTAGCCAAGTGATCTCCTTCCTCTTTTATAGTCTTAGGCCTTTCACAATACCACGGGCCAAAACCATAGGATCAAAAAACTGTTGGACTAATACCATGAACCAACCATGAAAGTACGTGAGATCAACACTTTTGGATGCAATACCACGGGCCAAAACCATAGGATCAAAAACTGTCGGACTAATACCATGAACCAACCATGAAATTGCGTGAGATCAACACTTTTGACGAGGTACCATGGTCCAAAACCATAGGTTCAAATACCAAGGACTAACTACCATGGACCAAAGGTAAGTTCTCCAACATATACACACTTTTCCTTGCATGAAAGTGCGTGAACTTTTTCTCTACATGAAATAAAATTTTCTCTGCATAAAAGTGCGTGAACGTTTCTCTACATGAAATAAACTTTTCTCTGCATAAAAGTGCGTGAACTTTTCTCTACATGAAATAAACTTTTCTCTGCATATAAGTGCGTGAACTATAATTTATTATCTGAGATGAGTGGGTTGCCATCAAGTACAACATATGTATCATAATGCCAACAATCTCCCCCTTCGGACTTGATGGAAACAACAACTAATCACTCTCCCCCTTTGACATCAAGGGCAAAGGGTTATGCTCCCCCTAAGAACATGCTCCCCCTGACTATAAACCAGATCTGCAAAGAAGAACCATAATCCATGACCATGAAAGAGATAGATTGCAGCAATAATCAGACCAGCATCCAAGATCTCCTTCTATACGTCCTCCATAATGCCAACAATGCATTATAAGCTCCCCCTGAGTACCTGTTGAAATCTCTGAATGAGCTCCCCCTTTGTATATGTCATGGTGCACCAATCTGATCATGCTCTTTCTGAGAACAAGCTGAAATGTCTGCTCTGCTATATAGTGTTGTTCATGCTTAGGCTCCCCCTGACTGTAAGCAAGGTCTGCAAAAGGATGTTCTACATCACAAATGACCTTCCTAAAAGATTCAATACATACATCCATCACCCAACCAAGTGGGGATATATCAGAAAAATGAAAACCAAATACATTACATCTTCATCCCAGGCATAGTGGGGAAACCAACATAGGTCGTTACATGACCTGAAGAGATGACACTATTACATCATGAGTCTTGATATGACATCACCTAAATAAGATGAACATCAGCAACAACACTTTATGATCTGCTCCATAGTATCTGTCAACAGCAACTAGACTAGCAACTTGTATTAGTGCATGAATCATCAAGGTATGTCCGCATCAACAGAATTTCACATTCTATGTGAGAAACATCATAGCCATCCAGATCTACATGAATCAAGTATCATCAATTGGGAATATCTGCATTAATCAACATATGTATGAAACAATCCTATCATCATATAGATAAGAGCTCATTATCATCATGTCTCCAACAATGCAACTTTGAATAATCATCCTTGTATCCAGCCAACAATCCTCATCCATTTGTGCCAAGAATGAAAGGAATCATAACTGTAATATATGATCTTTATGCATATGAGTGACTCAACATCAAGAAGATGTGAATTCAAGCTAAGTGCTTCCCATGCAAGCATCATTAGAGAATCAACCATAAATCTGATCCAAGAACCATGTGAACAACTCATAACCATAGCAAGATGAATCATTTATCCATATAAGTATCATCACCAAGGACTATTAACCATAATGCCAATAATGCATTAAGTCCATATGCTCCCTCTAAACCTGTGCCATCTGTCTGATCATGCATATCAATAAGAAGTATCAAGACATCATAAATATCAAGTTAGAACCAAAACACTTCTAACCATCATATCCACACATCATTATTATTAACTAGAGCAAAACTGATCCTTCTCTTGAATCTGTCCCTACTGCCTTTCTTCAAACAAAACTAACTCGCGTATATATGCAACTTTCCTTTATGGAGTTTGCATATGAGATTCAGGACACTGAAGTTTTGTACTTTCAGCTCTCTCTGATTCTGGTATGTCTGTACGTTGTGCAGTGCCGCCTTTTTCTGACTGTACTTCCTTTTTCCTCCATATCTTCAAGCGTGATGATGACATTTTCTCCTTTTGATATGGTGCCCACACTTTGTTCCTGCATTCCTTAGCTATATGTCCAAGCTTGTTACATGCATAACATCTTACATGTTTCATATTCCTCCTGTAACAATCAGCAGCTTTGTGACCAAACATATTGCAAGCAAAGCAATATCCATAAAAGTACCTTGAATGTGATGATCTTTCTGCATAATGGTCTTGAACCCTTCTTCTTCTACATCTAGCTGCAACATGTCCAAGATTATGACATACATAACATTCAACATTATTCATAGGAGGAGTAAAGGATTTTCTTTGAGGAATCTCTTTTCTTGGTTGATGATGAGATTGATCTTTCATTTCTTCGTTGATCACTTTAGATTTCTCTTTAGAGTTCCTTGCCTCACCTTGTGAACTAGATTCACCTTCAACAGATTCATGGAAACCAAGACCAGTCTTTATAGCAGGAGACCTTTGACTACTAAGAATATCATCCAAGACTTTAGAACTATCTTGAAATCGTAAAAGCTTATCCTTTTCTTCTAGTTTACCTTTCAAGATATTTACCTCAACCTGAAGCTGTTCTTCCTTTTCAAGAGATTGCTTTTCCAAATCTTCTTCAGCTTTCCTTCCTTCTCCATTTGTCCCCTTAGTTTGAGAAACTCCTTTTCTTGTTCTTCATTCAGATCCTGCTGCATTTGACGAACTCGGAAGGCACATTCTAGTTGAGATTTTAAGCTGGTGACTTCGTTTTCTTGTTTTGCAATAGCTTGGAGTAGATCTGTATTCTGCTTCTTTGATTCTTCAAGATCTCCTTTTAGTGAGAGGATTGTAGCTTCAAGATTTTCATAGTAGCTGGATCTATCTTTGAGTTTCTTGATGGTTGTGCTTCTTTCGTTGACTTCTTTTCTTAATGATGTCACTTCATGCTGCAATTTTTGACATTGGTCTTCCTTGTCCTTGAGTAGCTTTCTTACCTTGTTTCCTTCTTCTAGTTGGGCCTTTAGTTTGGTAGCTTCTTCTTTGAAATCACATTCCCTTTTGTTCAATAGATCTTGTTGATCTTTAATTTTGTCTGTCAGCCTTTTAAATTCTGCCTCTATTTGATATCTTTCTTGTTCACCCATAAGAGCAAGTTCAGTAGTTTCGCTATCACTTTCATCTCTTCCAAAAGGAAAGATAGCTGGAACATCAGAGGATAATATATTCATACCTGATAATGATTCTGAATCTGATTCTGAATCTGAAGAGCTTCTTATACCTAATCCCCAATCGATTCTCCCACTATCATAGTTCTTCTGAGATGACTTCCTTTTCTTAGGTGCTTTCTTCTTAAGCTTCTTTCCCATTGTTCCACGGATCTCCTTCAAGCGATCAAGCTTCTATCAAAGGACCTGCTCTGATACCAATTGTTGGAAATAATACTGAGAGGGGGGGGGGTGAATCAATATTATCACATTAATAAAACTTTTTCATTTCCATAATCAGATTCATATATGCTACTTCCACAACTTCTTATGATTAAGTTAATTGATCTTCAATGAGTGCATTAGAACATTATCAACCATATTATCAGATAACAGAAGTAGTAATAGAGAATAGATCATCACACATAAGGCACACACATGAACACCATGATATAAGGTGGAAACCCAATGCGGGAGAAAAACCACCTGCTGCAAGTCATCTCAATCTTCTTCTTAATAAGAAAATCCTTTTATAATATTTGTACTGGTGTAGTCTTATACCAGTACGGGAGCTACAACCCCCTTTGCTCTTGTACTAGCCGATCCATTTACTAGTACGCAGGCTGCTACCTGCTACAATGCTCCAAAGATCTCCCTTAGCTTTTGTACTAGCTTAGATACTAGTACATAGGCGCTGGCCTACAATATTCTCTCCTCCAGGTACCACGTTTCATCAATTTTCAGACTGGATACACTGAAGCACAACACATAATCTGAAAGGCCACTTTTCATCCAATTTCCATACTGGACCCAACAACAACATTGAAGCTCATAATCAAACAACCTTTTGAATCACCCAATCACCAGATCCATACATATACAATGATATTATGAGAGTTATCAACCAGATCTAGTACATAAAGATAAGTCATTAATCATGCTGTTATCTGAACTCAATACCAGTAACCAAACATCAGTTATGCACCCAAAACCCTCCGCACCTGCGCCTTCTGTGGCGCCGCGACCACCGCACCTGCGCCTTCTGTGGCGCCTCCGCACTGCGCCTTCTGTGGCGCCTCTGTGGCATCTCCGCACTGCGCCTTCTGTGGCGCCTCTGTGGCGTCTCTGCACTGCGCCTTCTGTGGCGCCTCTGCACTGCGCCTTCTGTGGCGCCTCCGCACTGCGCCTTCTGTGGCGCCTCTGCACTGCGCCTTCTGTGGCACCTCCGCACTGCGCCTTCTGTGGCGCCTCTGCACTGCGTCTTCTGTGGCGCCTCCACACTGCGCCTTCTGTGGTGCCTCTGTGGCGTCTCCGCACTGCGCCTTCTGTGGCGCCTCCGCACTGCGCCTTCTGTGGTGCCTCTGTGGCGTCTCCGCACTGCGCCTTCTGTGGCGCCTCCGCACTTCCGCAGCTGCAGCGCTCAAGAGATCACCCTTCACAGATTCGCTTTCAACTTCACTTTCATAGATCAAACTTTCAAAACAATAACCCAATATTTCAAATCTTAAGATATTCAATTGCAAGGATGAATTAGCCAAGTGATCTCCTTCCTCTTTTATAGTCTTAGGCCTTTCACAATACCACGGGCCAAAACCATAGGATCAAAAAACTGTTGGACTAATACCATGAACCAACCATGAAAGTACATGAGATCAACACTTTTGGATGCAATACCACGGGCCAAAACCATAGGATCAAAAACTGTCGGACTAATACCATGAACCAACCATGAAATTGCGTGAGATCAACACTTTTGACGAGGTACCATGGTCCAAAACCATATGTTCAAATACCAAGGACTAACTACCATGGACCAAAGGTAAGTTCTCCAACATATACGCGCTTTTCCTTGCATGAAAGTGCGTGAACTTTTTCTCTACATGAAATAAACTTTTCTCTGCATAAAAGTACGTGAACTTTTCTCTACATGAAATAAACATTTCTCTGCATAAAAGTGCATGAACTTTTCTCTACATGAAATAAACTTTTCTCTGCATATAAGTGCGTGAACTATAATTTATTATCTGAGATGAGTGGGTTGCCATCAAGTACAACATATGTATCATAATGCCAACATTGATGTGTATATATGGTGTCGTTCATTGAACGTCACCATTTAATATTTTGGTGGGGGTCGAAAAATGTCACAATAAGCGCATTGGTGATAGACAAAAGAGCATTTGTCACCAAAAATTGATCGTCGCCATTCCACATGGATATTAGGGCATGATGGAATAGAACCACCAACCTCCTACTTGTAAAACAATTGCTTTTCCATTGAGCTAGCACCCTTTAAAGAATTAGACTTTGAAAAGGTAGACCTTCAAACTTCATAAATTGTAAATTCTACAACTTTCAATAAATTAAATTCTCGGCAATATTTTAATAAACAAGCAAAGAAACATCGAAGTTGTACGTCCCTACCTAATGGTTATGGAAGTTATGAAATGTGGGTGGAGGGAGAAATTGTTACGTATAAGAGAATAAATATGTTCAATTGAATACTCAATTAGAAGTGAAGCTTTTAAGACATTTATAACCTATAAATGACCTATAACTAGAAAATGCACCAAATATTGCAAAGGAGATGTCATAAGTGGGTAGTATATGGAAGAAGAGAATTCATGAAGACATGTGCAATATGTTATAGGTTGAGTGAAGGAAAAATCTCAATGTTGTTGTTGTTGGGTGTTTAGATATCTGAATGATATCTAAATTTCTGTCTAAATGTAAAAGTGATCTCCGGAAACCATGAACGATATCTATATATATCCCCTTCACATAAACCAACACTCAATTTGGAATTTCACAAGTTCGCACTCAAAACATGACAACAACCAACAATTTTTTTTTTTACTTGAGTAGAAAGCAATAGCTTCACCTTCATTGTTTAGCTACTTTTGTTTATTAGAGTTTTAATTGTGAAATTCATTATCTGACAAGGAATCAAAATCATCACTAGTATTAAATTCATCCAACATGGAATTTGGAGATCCCATTGTAATCTACGTTTTTGTTTCCATGCCTAAAAACCGTGGTGATCCATCTCGATAGTAGAATAAGATGTGTGCATGTTGCTCAAGAACACATTCCTTATTAACCATTGTTACCTAACATATCAAAGAGACAACACAATATCAACATACACAAAATCCCCTACTGAAATGTAATCATAACTTAGATAAGAAGTCTAAAATATGTTCTTAACTAATAAACTTTGTATTTGTAAATTCTGTTTCTTTAGATTTAAAAAATACTACGTTTTTTTCCAAAGAAAAAAACAAACTTTTTATATAAGATAAATAAAAAGTTACAAGCAGATGCATAGCATTCAGTTTGTTGTAGGGACGAAACCTACAGCGGCCCCAGAGAAGAACCTATCTCCTCTGTACAAAACTGGGAAAAAGCAAGACTCTGTTCTCCTGAGTCTAAACAGTACATTCACCCATTCCAGCAGATCGCTAAAAACAGTCCTTTAAAAGACCAGCAGAGACGCGATATCACAGGTCGAGTTTCGATTCCTGGGTCTCCTCATAGAGGAAAACAACCCACAAAAAGGAAACAAGTTATCCTGGATAAGAGCAGTGACAACAAAACTTCAACATGTCCAATAACAAAGTCTGAATCATCATTTTTTACAACAGCTATATAATATATGAAAGTACCAAAAAAACACTAAACAACAGATAATTTTGAAATTAAGCATATGGAGGATGATCCGACACACGGATCTGATCATGGACTTGCTCTGTTAATATCCAACTGCCCATAGCTTGCTGCAGACCATCTTTAGAAAGCCTGTCCGCTGCTTCATTTCGGTCCCTGTAAATATGTCCAATTGAAAACACATTAAAAGAGAGTTTTAGATTCAGGATTTCTTCTAATAGAGGCCTCAACATGTAATTCTGACATCTACTTTCTCCATTAACCCATTTCACAACATTCAAAGAATCCCCAAAGATCTAAACTGTGAAGATGTTCCTATGGATAAGCCAACATAGAAGATATTTTAATGCAGAAAGTTCAGCAAAGTTGTTTGATCCGGTTCCAAGGCCCACTGAAGCTTTTAAAGAGTGTGAATCATTTAAATGAATGATTATCCCTGCCCTAGCTGAGTTATTCTGAGAAGCCCCATCAAAGTAGGCCCAAGGGATCCCGGCTCTGATTTGTTCTTCCCTGCTCTGAGTTGATTTTCTTGACTCCTCTGGTTCAGGGATGATGGATAGTATTGTTGTGCATTGAATTGCAATAGTTTCAGCTGAGGTAGATCTGTCAGTAAAAATGCATCTGTTTCTTGCTATCCAAACCCCCCAACAGATGATGGGAGGAAGGTTTCTCATATTCCCTTCTAAGTTAAGTCTCCACCATTTTTCCCATGCTACAGATAAATTTTCCCCTTCCCAGCTTAACTGTTTTTTTAACAAATTTTGCACCTCTTCCCATACATTTTTTATGAATGGACAAACCAAAAATAGATGAGTGATGGTCTTAGAGTCAGCTATACATAAAGGGCATCTCCCCGGCCCTTGCTTGTATCTAGATTGTTAAAAAATACTACGTTGTACAACACTTCTATCTATTTATCCAGGGAATTATATCATAATACATGTCACGCAGTAGCAATCTACAGTACCTAAAGTAAAAAGACAATTTTTCTCAAGAAAAATAGATTTGAAAAGAGCTTTGAAAACTATATGTTTGTCATCAAAGCTTTAATTAGTTTAACAACAAACTAGTTGGAGTTCTAAAATCAAAATCATTCATAGGAAACAAACAAGACAATGTCCAAAGTCGCTATTCATACAAATAAATCTACAGTCACTATTGCCATTGCAGATAACTGAAATTTAGGCAGTGGTCTAACAGTTAAAGCTTATTTGCATGGAAGACTCATCAATACCATCATTTTTTTCCATGGTCTGTTGTGTGTCTAGATCCAGATCAGATAGCTTGCTATTCTCAAGTTTTACCTTTCAAGTACTGATTTTTGGCTCACCCTTTAAAACACAATTCTACCACTCCATTTTTTTTTTGTCAAGAGAATTGGTAGGACCTTCCCACCCTATGTTAATAGAAAGAAATGTTTCTAGCAAGCTTTTTTGTACCATAGTGACAAATCCATTGTCCCTAGGTAATATAAACCAATATCCAAACTTGAAAATACGAACCATAGGAATTGTCTAGGCGGGCATTAGCCTTGTGCTTAAGATAAAATATATATTCTCTAGAAATATATACAAGGAAGTTACGTTAATTACATCACAGCGTCATCATAGCTGAGCCCAGATGGCTTTAAACACCTCAAAATACCCAGGTTATTAAAATATAAGTATAATAGGATTGATTATATTCCAAGGGTCAAAACTGCAGGGTTACATCCATGATATTATTTATCAAGTATATATGCCCATGAGAGCATTCACAAGTATGAACTCATTAATTCAATGGAAAAATACCTGGTAGGTGGTGGGCCAACTACCTCACAAAGTCAGTATAATTGATTTGCCACCATATAACAAACTTTCCAAGACTTATCTTGTAAAAGCAAGCATAGCTTTAAAATAGATTGAGACGAGTTCTAAATTTTTGCTTAAAAACAAAATTCTAACATTTTCCAACCATTATAAATCAAAGGCCATTGGCAAGAACACATACAACATTAAACTCATCTAATGTATAAAAAAAAAGTCACTAGATGCATTAAGAAAAGAGAAAAAACATAAAAAATAAAAAATCTTCAAATATGTAAATAGGTGACACAAATGAAAATGAATATAATGGATCTATCAATGTCATCAAGAATAAAAAGTGAAAAATAGAAACATAATTGATTTTCCAAAAATAACAAAAGCCTAATCTGTTGGACAATAGTAATGTTCTTCTCATCATTACCCATGCCTTTCAAATCTAAATTTATTATAGGCTTGAAAAATTTTCAACCTATAGGTAATACTTAATTATGCTTAAGAGGGTCACTACGTCTAGACTATTTAAGCACACCTTTAAGATTATTATCCTTAAAGGTTTACTAAGCCTCCACTATTAAAATATGTGATTAGATTATTATGATTAAAGTTTCAATGAGCCTCCACTATGCAACCATGACAGTAAGATTGGAAGAATCACTTTAATTCAGTTAATAGTAAAGTTCATAACATTAGTTTTAGTCAAATCAAGGTCAAAGGTGTATCAAATAAACATGTGAGGATAACTTATGCATATAAGGCATGTCAACACAGTTTGGGGAACTAGAATCACTGAAATAAAGACCATATTTTGTGTAGCTTAACTTTGAATACTTTGATGTTTTTTTTGGCTACTTGTAATGGCATACAACTATTTGACAGATGAGACTAAAATCTATAATACTTAGTTGTTTTAAATGCTTTAACAACTAATATTAGACAATAGAATACAATTCTAACATTATTTCTTTTAAAATACTTGAACAGGTTGAATTGGTGGCTTTAGTTCAAATAGATGGGATAGTAGGAATCAAAACTATGCCTTGTCTTCACATGTGATTCTATTCGTTTCTCATCTGAAAGAGGAATCCATATAAATTTTCAAGAATCAACATTCAAAATTGTTCCCTGTTAAGTGACGAGTAATTCATATCCTCATATATCTACCTAAGTCTGAATACCCTGCTAATTTCAAAGCATGTACTTATCATTTCACTAGGAACTAGCAACACTAGATGGTCAAACATGCTTCAACTTAAACCCAAGGATATATAAGAAAACTGCAAAACATGTATTATTTATTGACATCCATGTTCCGATTTCATTGAATGCATGCATTCAGATTTTCAAATTTTGATAGTTATACTTCCTTGCATAGACTAAGCATCAAACAAGAGTGTTTTGGTTCAATAATAAAATTTGATCTAATTTTTGTTATTCAACTATAGAAATAATAAATTTAGGTTATGCATAAGTATACACAATTCTATTCAACAATGCAAGGAGTATTTTTATAGTGCAATGAAAATATTTTGATCTATTGGGGAGGAATAGTCATCAAAGATCAATCTTTCTTCAAAATTAAATTAGAAACTATAGGAAATGGTTGAAAAGGAAATTTATACAATCTCATTATACATTAGTTGCATGGGCCCTGAAGGGATTGTCTACTAGAAATCTTTGAGCGAAGTTTAAAATCGAAGGATATCCACTTCAAGGATTGAACTTTTACCTTAACACTACTTGCAAAATGAGATACATACTTCCTCCAAATTGATACCAATTACAATCCCCATAGATCCTTCTTTAATAAAATCACAATCTCAACTTTTTGGTCTATGTTTTGGTTCCAAATGCTCTCAATGCCCATAACATGACCAATGCTTTAAAAATCAAAACTAGATTTTGGGTCAAAATGTACTTAGATCAGAGTCAATTGATGATTGTGCTTATAAACCATTTCACTAAAAAAATCATTTTAAAATGAAACATTTAATCAATAAAGAAACACACACACACATAAATCATTCAATGTAAGCAAATCATTAGTGACCAAATATGCAAAGTTTGTTCATATATTTACCATTTAAGGGTGAATATAACAAAATGTCACTAAGAACAATGCACATCTAAAAAAAAATACATAAGAAGTGAGGCTCTAGATGACTTGTAGAGTCCAAGAAAAAACATGCCACTCATATATATGCCATGTAAGGGTGAATATGGAAAAATGTCATCAAGTGCAATAGAAATATGAAACAATATAGATAAACAATGATGCTCTGAGTGTCCTCTACAGTCCAAAGCACAACATGATACAAACTACTACATAAAAATGTTTAAGGGTTTTAGGGGGCTGAGGGGTTTCAGGGTTTTTTTTAAATTGCTTCATCCTCTAGATTTTGATGTAGCCAGACCCATACTAGTTTGGTGTTGAACCATAACTAGTCAAACTGAGAAGATTGGTTTCCAAACTGGTCATTTAAGTATGGGAAAGGTCATCAACCTAGTCCAAGGGCTAGTTTAAAGGGCTATATTGTAAAACTGATACCATATTACATGATATCAAAATGCTTTTCTATGGCTTACCAAATTGGAAACCAAATCAACAACAAAACTTAATTTTTTTTGTCCCAAATGTCTATATACTAACCAGATACACACAAAACAGTCTACTAACCAAGACTTACTTATGAAATATATTATACCACAGTACTGGTAAATTCAAAGTGAAATAGAAAACCATAAGTTAACTGAAAGTTCGTGAGCTTTCCAACAGTGCCACAGAAAAACCATAAGTTAACCCCATGATGGATGAAAAGGGGAAGGCGATGGAAGCACTCAAAAACATAAGCAAGCGAGTGGGATAAAGTTGCTTAATGAGATTAAAAAAAGGATATATAAATCGACAGTTTAAAAATTCAAGGAGCCAACACCTCTGTAAATAAATCTGCCACACATAAAATAGTCTATGCGTTGGAACGCTAAGTAATCTATTTTTTTGGTAAGATAAAAGAGCAAGAGGAAGGGTTTTCCTATGTATGAAGATATGTATGAGTTAGTTGCCTGTGTTTTCATCTAAAAGGCCTCCGGGTTCAACAACACTTTAACAAGAATAAAAGGCAATAGATTTGGGTTATGGGATCAATCGAAAACAGAGTGCCCCTTCATTGGGAGAATAAGGCGAGCCTAAGTTCATGGATTGTAGGAAGAATCCATTGTCATCTTCCTAGAGAACATCAGAGATAGTTTCTATGGATTGAGGCCACTATTTTGATGTAAAGAGGAAACATGATGTACTTTGCATATTTATGAATGGATCAATTTGTTAATTGAAGTGAACCCAGAGATGTAGCCCATATGAGCGAACTTTGTTATCAATTGGCTAAGTATTACCTATGTCATTTTAGTTCTTTTAAATTTTAGTCTTTAAATGTTGATTTTAAAAATGAACCTTTAGCACTAATCTCAAATCAATGAGTAAGAGGTTGACAAGTCCCAACATGTTCAAAGTCCTCCATGTAAAATTCCCAACATGTTCAAAGTTGATACCCTAGTTGTTTTGATCATGGTTGAGTAAGTGAAATCTAAAGTTTGAAACCAAAAGAGAAGGAACTCGATTTATCAGGTTAACAAATTGAAATCAAAGTCAAATTTAAAAGTGGGAAAAGGGCCTTTAGGATGTCCATACACAAAATCAGAGGGCCTAAAGAAAATTATTGTTGCTCAATTTGGAACAAGGAAAAGCACTAGGCTAGAAAAATATTGTTTTTGTATCATTGCTTGTTGAAGACAGAATTGGCCTTCACCTTATTTTATTTTCTCCAAGGCTCATTGGATGAATAAAACATTGGGTAATGTCATCTCCTGCTATTTTATTTTTTTGACCTTTAGATTCCAAATTATTCCAAAGAGTATTCACTGATGGATTAGAAATGGTAGTTGTAAAACAATGATATATTCAGGTAGTCAGTACAAGTATTATTTCGAAGAAAAAATTATAGATATCCTCCTTATCTAAGGCAAGTTCAAGATGATTTTCCATGACTGTTAATCTAGAAAATATTGGTCATTATTTTATATTATTAATCAACATTAACGGAGGCAAATGCAAGCAAAAAACAGAAGGAACAAATGTTTAGTGTAGTGGGAAAATAATTGTTAACATGACATTAGCTGCACATAAATACTATTGCAAGAGGGTCTTATGTAGGTAGTTTCAACATTACAGGTCATCAAGTAGCATCATTTTAACCAGTAAAATGGTATTTGTACAACTACTTCAGCCTCGAAAAGGTTTCATAACTGCCACCTTGACCATGCTCTAATAAGGCGAATGCTACAGTGGCATATTGTTGCTAATATTTTAAGGGTTGTATCAGTATCATAGAGGGGTAATATAGATATTTCCTGATTATTTCCAAAATTGTTTGAAATAAAAATAGAGAATGTCTGGCAACAGACTTTATGTCAATCCTCCACTCTTAATTCTAGTTTGATAATAGGAGGTTATGAATACATGGAAGCTGTAAATTTATCCATTATTGATTTTTTCAAAAACATATGATGATATTTCTTTGTTCAATGTACCGTTGTATTCTATAGGGTGCTTGATGGAAATGGAGGAAAAAATTCTACCCATTTTGTTAATGACAATCTATCCAAGTTTATCGTAAAGAATCCTGATTTTCCTTTAGCACTCGAGAAATAAATTAGATTTTCTTTACAGAGACATAAAAAGAATTTTCTAAGGCTTGTTTACTTCAAATTGTTCTCTCATCAAGTACAATAACCCTAAATGCAGTGGTTTTTGGGAGAACTCTACTGGTTGTAAATGATGGAGATTGTCAAGTTGTGTTTCCTAGGCATGGACGGGTTGTAGAAATGTCAAGGGATCACAGGTCTTGTTGTACAAGAGATAGAAAAAATATTCAAGGATTAGGAAGACATGTGGATGATGTTTACTTGAATTTCCAGTTAAATGTCACAAGGGTTTTTGGTGATTGGCATACAACGTATGAAATATCTTACTATTGGTCGTAGGCATTTGAGTGCAGGGATCACCTTCTTTTGTGTGGGAATGAAAAGTTTACAATGTCAAGTTGAAGCTGAAGGAATGGGCAAAGACACATTACGTTCCCCCCTCCAAAGAAAGAGATCAGTGAGAATCGTGAAGTTTCTGAAGAAAAACAAAGTTGTCTTTCTCTTGCAGGGACGCTTCGCAAGTCAGAAGGTCATTATCATTAAAACCTTCGATGATGGAACTGCTAGATAGGCATATGACCATTTCCTTGTAGCAGGTATCACGAAATACCCTAAGAAGGTCATCAAAAAGGACTCTGTGAAGAAAACGATGAAGAAATGAAGGTTGAAGGTTGTCATCAAGGTTGTTAACTACAACCACATCATGCCCACTAGGTATAGTTTGGATGTGGATTTGAAGAATGTGGTTACCTTTGATAAATTGGAGACCCGCGATAAGAAGGTGGAGACACTAAAGGGAGTAAAATCTTCCCTTGGTGAGAGGCTCAAGGCAGGGAATAATATATCGTTCTTTACAAAACTTAGGTTTTGAGGTTCTCAGTTTTTAGAAGTACTATGTTAGAAATTTCAAGTTTTTATATTTTGATTATTTATAGTGGCCTTAGTACCATCATAGTGTTTGCAATTCCTGGACATTTTTGAGCTGCTTGAGAGTTTTGATAGGAAACTTAATGCTAGTCTATCTTATATCTACCATTTATTTGACAGTTTTAGATTTGATTTATCATGTCAGTGGGAAAAGTGTATGGAAGATTACATTATTGGTCATCAATTAGCAAGGAAGATGGTAATTTTTACTTGTAAAAAAGAAATATCATAATAAGTGTAATGACTGTGTGGATCATTCTGTGATTTTTTTCACATTTATATTTTGGTGTCCTTGCAAGAGAGAGTGATGAAATCTCTCCAGGTTTGGTCATACTAGTTTCTCTTTTTATTTACTTATGTGAATGGACTGACTGTTACCTTTCTTCAGTCTAGAAATTCACGTGTCTCTCCTTTTCTTTCAATGTGTAGATGCCCCACCATTGAAGGACCTTGATAGTTATGAAGCTAATCTTATAGACATAACAAATGGATCTAGTCCAAATCAAGATGTTGCTTTGGTGATTGGAGAGGGAACAACAACTCGATAATTGTTTAGTACTCCTCTTGTGGAGCTTGAAATATGGTCCAGGAAAAATGGTTTATCTATTCATAGTGGTAGAGAGGTAATGGTTTCTTGATTTCCTAGCTTAGAAGAAGTGGAGAAGCATGAGAACTAAGATCAAGATGAGAATTTCAGGGATGGATATAACTTTGCAATTGGAGGGAAGCATTCAGGAGAAACTAGTGCTTATTTAAAATTGGGAGGGGGAAGGTGGAGCACAGGTGAAGAAATAAAATCCATACTTGATGATGATAAGGACTATATGTCCTTATCATCATCTAGGAAAAATGTTCAGGAAGAATCATTTATGGTCATGGGCTGAGAAACGTGAATCTTTGGATGCCTCTTGCAGTGGAACTTTACCCAAAAAACATTGGTGTGGTGATGTTAGTGTCACATGAGGTGCCTCCAAAAGTTCAAAATATTCTAGGAAATGTCAAGGAAAATTACTTTCTCTACTCCTTAACTCATATTTCACCCCATCAGTGTTTTGATGGACCATTTATCAAGATCATAGAATGATAATTTATTTAATGAGGGAGTCCAAGGATTAATAATTTAAGGATATCATCATTTTTTTTAGATAGATAGTCTTGTCTAAATTGCAAGGACTTGGATGTCAAACTCACTGTCGAGCCAAATTTATTTAGATGTCAAAATTTCGAGTATGACTTGGGGTTGATCTTGATTGAGAGGATTTCGCTTAATACTGTTTAGTCAAGGAAAATAATCAAATTCAAAGTCCATTTGAATTATGATTCATGAAGCGTAATAACATAGTTGGTGAGCTTAATAGGGCTCATCCTTACCGTGATCTATTACACTCAAATGGCATGAATTTCAAAAGGCTGAGATATGATATAAATCTTGGGAATTTTTAACCAAATAAACAACCCAAACCTGACACCTGAGAAATGATATAAATCTTGGGAAATTTAACCAAATAAATAACCCAAACCTTAAACCTAGTAGTGTGAAATCCATTGTTTGAAGTGTGGCTACCAAAGAAAAATTCTTAAATACTTTTAAAAATTAACATACAAATAATCTATAAAAGCATGGCATTTCGTTGTCAATCAAATGTCAAACCATATAACAATTCAAGTGATAAACCGTAATGACAATCCAAAATCGACAAGGCGTATTGGAAAAATGTTCAAAACTCATTGGGAACATCCTAATCCTATAGTTTGCTCATCTAAAGCAACCGAAAATGTTACCTAGCTTGGGAAACATGGAATTTTAATGATACAAAGTGACCAAAAGATAAAAAAAATAAAACTGGGTGTTGGAACCAATGTAAAAAATGAATGATAAACAAAATGAAAATGGGGTAAAATGTCACATACCCACTCCATGAGACTGCCATTCACTTCCATACTTAATGTTTCCCAAGACTAAGCAGGTTGAACTGGTGTCCACATCCTTGTATCCACAGTAGAATTTATCTTGGTATCCACATACAACTTGCATTGGCCATAGCCTTTTGGAAAGAAAAAAGTAATAGAAAATGAAGCCAAAAAGCTTTTTTACTGATCAATAATTTAAATATTTTGAAGCCTCTATTTAAAAAGAAGATTCAATAACCAATATTCTTGCTTGCTTTGACTCTATTCAAATACATCACTTCTTCCAAAAAATTTACATATAGTGGA
Organism: Pinus tabuliformis; assembly: GCA_031772625.1. NCBI lineage: Eukaryota > Viridiplantae > Streptophyta > Pinopsida > Pinales > Pinaceae > Pinus > Pinus tabuliformis. Next base: position 666,281,364 of record CM062817.1, read on the forward strand.
TCGTTATACTACAAGTCATCAATTAAATGGAGCTCCATCATCTCTAGAGCATGGGTGCTCTAAAGAAAGCAACTTTTTTTTTGACAAAAAATTAACCTGAGAGGAATTCATTTCATAAAATTTCATTCTATTGAATTGTTTAAAAATTTACAATTCATTTCATTCAATTGTGTTTTGTTTGTGATGGTGAGATTCAAGAGCTCAATTCAACTAACCTAAGAGCGGTGGGATTCTTTTCATTGCACAATTGTTCAGGTTTTAGAGTCTCAACAATCTGCCCATCCACTAACAAAACGAAGAGGTTCACAATTCTATAGATATTTTTCATGTTGTGGGAGGCTATGGAGGGATGCTCAAATATACTCTTCATCAACGTGTTCTCCTACTCTTCTTTAACATGTGCACATGCTTCTCTATGAGCAGCACGAATGTTGTCAACTTTCCTTCCCTTTGTAATCGTGTTCTCCACTTCTAGTTTTCTATATTCACATGCCTCTCGTCTATTATCTGGAATCCAGATGGACTTGCTTCCCTTCCAGGTCTTCTTCTCATCTTCTTCTCTTTTATATGCATAGGCTTTTTCTCTGTTGCCAGAAATGTCGATGTATTTCCTTTCCTTAGAGACCATACTTTCCTATTCTTGTTTTGTACGGGTGGCAATGTTTGGCCATTGGCTTCTCTCTCGATCATAGGTTTCCCTCTTTCACTTATCAGATAGATGACCCCATGCTTAGGAAATTATTTTAAACGCTTCAGTAGCTCCTACACAATTGTTCTTATCAGGATGCAATTCTAGAGCTAATTTTCTATAATTTCTTTTAATCATATAATATTCTGAAGCAGTATCAACTTGCAAAATTTTGTAATAATCCATCTTCCCATTATGGTGTTGATGTGTCACCAGTCAGGTGGATATCGACCGCGTCGGAGGGTGAGCATGTCTAGGTTAGTGATGTCATGGTTTTTTATGAAGACGGATTCGATGGGCAGTTCCTAGAGCCTGTTCAGTGACCTCAGGAATGTCGACTTTCCACCTCTGTTGGGCCCTATTATGCCCACCACCGTTCCCTTCCATATGTCCACCAACACGTATGACAAAAGGCTCGTCCCATACTCCGTTGTTCTCCAAAGATGTTCACCCTTATCTTTGGATGGCAATCACCATCGTCCTCCAGGTCATCCTCATCGATGTTGCGCAATAGCTGCTACTCATCTCCCTGAAGAAAGCAACCTAAGCACCGATAGTTCAATTCAATTGTCGCTGGTTTAATTTTCATTATAAGCACTAGTCGCATGGGAAAAATAATTGATAGCAGTCCCATCGCTAACATCCCCTCCTATTCCAGCTTCACTTCGGCTAGTCAAAGATCCAACTAGTGCATATCGAGATACAAATCTAGTACTTCTACTACGATGGTTTATCCACCAGCTTAAGCAGTTGAACCATAGCTAGTCATTGAAGGCCTTGCTTCCCCTCTCTTGGTTCTATATTGTAGGAGTCCATAGATTCAAATGCTGTTGATCCATCATTTGAAGCAAGATCCTATAAGTTTAACCTTTTTACCTTGAACCAGACCTTGAACCAATTGATCGAGCAGATGAACCAGTAGCAAAGCCCGTAGTAAAGGCAAAGGCGGGTAGAGAAGCAAAGACATAGGCAGTTTACCAAGTCGATTCGCCAAAAGAAATACCCATCGTTTCATAAGTAGGAATGGGGGCATCCCTTAGGATAGTTCCATATCGAGACCAATGGAATCTCAAATTAGTCTGGTGGTTGAAATTATCATGTTGGTAGCACCAAACACGTAGATCCACTGAAAATCTAGCCCCACCATAGAGATCTAGATCTGTCTTGTCGTTGCGGAAACAATATCGAAAATCCATCCCTGCCATATAGATCTAGATTGGTGCTACTGTAGTAGAAACAATACAAGGTTGTAAGAAACTCCATTTATGGAGGAATGATCTAGATCTATAATCCCTAGGGTTTACCACCAAATCACCCAAAACCCCAAATTTATGCATGTGTTGCAATCAAGCCAACCTAAAGTAAGAAGTCGAATTTTTATATAGGGAAAGCAATGAATTCTTTCATTTAGGCTCTTCCTTACATCATCCATCCCACTGCTATGCACCTCGTCTAATCCATCAACCACGAAGTAAGACGATCAGTCATAACCTGGGGTTGGCTCGTTCGCTCGATTATAAAAGCTTCTCAGATGCGGGTTTTTCTATAAAACCTTCGTTGATCAGGGTTCGTTCATTTCTTTCAATAATATAAATGCCCATTTTTACCCATAACAACCAACCTATTATGACAATTTAGTGAAATATTTATTTATATTCCTCTCACTTGCAAAAGAGCTTTATTTGAGTGGACTTGGGCACATCAGGAGCCTAAATAGTTTACTATTTTTAGGTCGGGTTAGGTTGATTCACTCAAAGGCCAAAATTCCCTTTGATTGAAAGGGCGTGGATTTTAAGATTTTAAACCTTAGTGAGGACAATAAATTTTGATGAGATCTGTTATGAATTTTCATATGGTCTCGCTTATCACAAACCATTTTAAATTAATTTAATTTTGTTTTAGTTCATTGTTTTGAGTGGATTTTCCTTGAAATACCATCACTATAACAACTAATTCATAACATTGGATTGTTTGTTTTGTGGTTATGTTAAATAAGGGATTATTTCTTTTGTATTTGATCATTTTATAATTTCTTTTGAAATACCATCGCTATAATAACTAATTCATAATATTGGATTGGTTGTTATTTTTATTTTTATAGTTTGTGGTTATGTTAAATAAGAGATTATTTGTTTTGTATTTGATCATCTTATAATTTTTTTACTATTGTTAGGCCAAGTGGATTATAATAAATAATTTTCATAACATTTCACATACTAAATTTTATTTTACTTAACATTTTTCACATTAAATTTTATTTTATGGAGTTTGAAATTTAATACGGAGTTTCCTCAAATTAGATATTAAAATTGATTTTCAAATAAAATAAAATGTCTATATTTTTTAATATTAAAAGTTAGTTTTAATTTTCTCCATGGTGTAGATTAGTTGATTGTCTTAAACTTCGATTAGCTCAGTTGTCAGGTAAGTACAAGCTCACTATAGTTATTGATTCTCCCATATACAAAAAAATAACAATAATAATAATAATCTTATTTTTTTAATTTTATTTATCAAAAATAGATGTTATTAAAAGCACATGATTTTATTGGAAGTAGTTTAGGTGATAGCTAAGGGAAACTAATTTTCTTGTAAGCATTTCTAAATTGTATCTCCACTCAAACACTCATAGAAAAGAAAGTCTTGACCCCACCTAGAATGCCTAAAAGGAAATTCTCAAGCAATCCACCCAATGTCACCTTGGTGGCCTTCTCTCACTCTTTAGATTACAAAAGGATATCCTTTTCAAGGGGGGAATGCTTAAAGATCGAGCTAATCTAGATCATTGAGTAATGAAGGGAAGTTCCTTAACGAAGACTCGTGATTTGACACTACTCACTCCCAAACTAAAAGGTCAAGGATAACTGTGCGAATAGTAAAAAAGCCCTTGAATTATTAACAAATTTTGAATGATTTAAATTAGACAACTATGCTTATTCATGCAATGGAATTATACTTGAATAAAGAAAGATAAAGCTTGCCCAATTAACCATATAACATGGGATGCTAGTGAAGCATATATACAATGGCACAATAAAAATAGAAAATGAATCATAAATTGTCCATAAAAGTAAGGCATTAGATCATTCATTCATCGTATTCATTAACATTGGAGATTGAGAATTCGTTATCATCATCAAGATACCATTCCACAATTAAGAGATCATACATCAATAGTATTAACTATGTTTGGGATGGAAAAGAGTTATGTGTTTGCGATGATAAATAAATGAAATATTCAAACTTGTCGTTGTTACTAAGGACATTGAAGAAAAAAATGTTGAATGTGGACTAATTACACATTTGTAACATTCAAATGTCATCAATTTATCATCAATTTATTACTATTTATAGTTGGGTAGTTTGTAACCATATAATTGCGACCCAAATGATTTATTTGTAACATTCCAAAGTGTGTAATTACAACTAATGAACCATGATCAATACCATTCGCGTGTGAGCACAATAACCACTACATATTTAGAGAAAATTTCCACTAAGAGTAGAGATCAATGTAAGTTTTAAAGCACCCCTAAACAATAAGAAATTTTGTATGTCAACATCGAATATTATTTAAGAATTGTGTGCATTGTCTAAATTGTGTGCAGAGTGCACCAATATTGGCACTATTGGGCTTTGATCACTATCTCCTTATGTGTGTTAGGATGTGGAAATTCAAATTAGAAAGTGATCATACAACTAAAAAAAGGCAAGCAAGTAAACCATCAAGACAGTCTTAAAAATAGTGAATTGTTAGCCTTAAGAACAAATATAAGAATAATTCTATATCCTTTTGAGGTAGAAAAATTCAATAAGAGTTCTTAGTTTCAAAACATCAAAATTATAAAGATACAATATCGACACAAATCATTAAAATAAACTCTCTTAAAGGTAACATTTAAATCTAATTTATTCTTATAATTAAATATGGCAAGATCTATTGTAATCAGTTTCCTATGAACAATATGTTCCCATACCATATAAATGAGATACCAAAAAGATTATTTACTTAATCCATGGGACAAATAATGAAATTATGAGATCAAAGCCATTAAAGAAGTCACCATTGAGGAAATTGGTTGGATGTGATTTGGGCTTTTATCACATATGCATGTAATCTTCGAAAACACATCTTCCAAAATATCACAAAACATATTGATGTAATCCATGGGACCATTCATGAAATTATGAGGCCAAATCCATTAAAATATTTACCATTGAGACAATTTATTAGATGAAATTAAGGCTTGGTATTTTATCACTTAAGCATGTATTCATGTTGTTTTCACTTCCACAACGTGTCATCAAAACTATCACCAATAATAGGATATCATATGCCATGAAAGTGATTAAAATTTAAACTTTTGTTGTAGGTTGTGCATTTATTATCTGACATGTAATTCTTCATAAATTTCACTTTTGACTCATCCCTTCAAATTCACACAAATGTCAACCATTATTTACCTTTCCTCATCATTTGGCCTCTCAAATCCATGTCACTACCATGATCTTTTTCCACTACCTTGACACAATTCAAACTTGAAACAAATTTCAATCTATGAAATTGAAAACCCGCTTGGGCCTCTTGAACCTGCCATTGAAAACCTCCACAATGATAATGCTCACCTTGGTGCAAAAAATGGTGATGCACTTCTTCTACTTTCAAAATTAAACCTTTGTGGGCATTATTTTCTATGGGCACACAATTTCTAAATCCAACACAATCGCCATGTTGCACAACACACTCACAATGTGGTTTGGAGATTGCATATAGCCATGTGCTCCATGAAATACTCCAGCAACCTAACCCCTTTGTTCACTATTCTTTCTCTTGATAAATAAACTTGCACATGGATCTTAACGGGCAAGCACATTGTCTTGAACTAATGTAATTGTCAATGGTCTTCTTCAATCAACACACAAATTTAACCTATCAAACATAATGATAACTCTCCTATGAACTATGATGCAACCTTCTTTGATTTTTTTATACGGTAATAGTTATATATAAAGTCCACATTCTCGTGTCCTCCATCCTTGTAATCTCTATGAGGCTATAACCATGAATAATAGAGTATTTTGGTAATTCATGTTTCAATAGCATAGTAATGGTTGGAGGAGAACTAGTGGTCAATATATCTACCTGACTCAATATCCACATGGCTACTGGAGAAAATATGTAGTCTAGTAAACTCTCTCACTAGATAAACAACTCTTCTTTCTATGCATAACACAATTTACAGTGTCTAGTAGGAACTCCAACAAGTCCACATTGTAGCCAATGATTTTGGATGCAAATAAAATGCCTTCTTATCTAATCTAAAACTTGAACCTAAACCTCAAACCCTTGGTTCTATATTAATGCAATGGTAAATTTCTCTCCTACATGCATGATGACACTACACATTAGTTACATACCTCAACAGTCTCCATGTTTGTCATGTTTGTTGATCTTTAGACTCTTCTTTGCTCATCCATGATAATGGGATTCAATGGAGCCCCTTTGGAATTTAGGACTTGGTCATTTTTCTCTAGTGTATTGTTTTATTTTTTTGTATCATTTTGCATTGTAATCTTGGTGTTGAAATCTTCTCAAAAAATGTCAAACGTTTACTCCATCACACTCAATTTATGCAAAACAAATTGACACTGCCTACCTTTCTCCACCACCACCTCGGAATTGAATATTTTATTCATACAATACAACTCACACAAGTTAAATATCTTTGTTTCATGAGTTATCAAGTACCTGGGGTCATAAATGTAACCTTTGAAATCTTCTTCCTAATATTCTTTGGACAAATTTTCCTTCTTCTGTGGATAGATTTCCCCGTGCTTTCCATCTTTTTTTTCTAAGAAGTGACTATGAAAGTACCTAATTTCCCTCATAGAAATTGTTTGGGTTCTTCTTATGCATTGAGGTGTTTGAATGAGTAGAGGATGCTTGCTAGTAGTTTGTGGTGCCTTTAGCAAGCCCTCATTTATTACAATAAGGTGTTGAAACTTTTTCTCTGTGTTTCATGGTTTTAAGTTTACACCAAAAATGATAAATTGGGGCTCATTTGAAGTAGGAGGGGCTTTAAAATTGGGGTTAGGGTTTCCCAAATATCATTATATTTATTAAATTATATCATCAAATAGGTAAGAATAAATTCAATTTTAAACATTTAAAAAAACAAGGTTTCTTGGCCAAAAGGAGGAAGACACTCTTGTGTTTGACTATTTTGACCCTCAAGCATGGAAAAGGGTTGGAGTGCACCACCTAACATCTAAGAGAGGTCCACACTTGTGAGGAAGTTAGTTGGTAGTCAGTTATTTACTGCTTGTATTGAGCACACCATTTCATGATGGCACATGGTTTTGTAATGATGGCTTAGGAGGACTCTCTTCCTATAATAGGATGGCACTCCTCTCATTTGTACATGGTTGGAAATTGAATAAAACTCTGATTTTCTCACCATGAGTATGAAATTTATCCTAACACTTAAGCATTTAGTCCCAAGTTAGAAATAGAAAGGATTTTGGGCATGCACATTATATTAAAGGAAGGAGGTAGTGCAACATCAACAAATGCAAGTAAGATATGGAGTGTTCCTATGTTGTTTCATTGTGAAAACCTTTAAAATAAATTTTGATTATTGGGGTTGACTATTTTCATAATTTAATTCTTTACTTCACATTTGAGCTTAGAAGTTTTAATTTCTTTTAGTTGCATTACTTATGCTAGATCTAATACTAGTATAGCCTCGCTTTGATTTCTATACAATTCGGCTTCCTAGAGTGATGTTTTCCAAGAATTCACTAGGGAATGTGTAGAAACTTGATAAATACAAGGAAAAAGGGCTTTTGCTTGAGGGTCAAGATAAGAATCGATGCCCAGTGGAGGCATTTAGGGCCTTTTCTTTTCTTTTCCAATCATTTCTTTGAGTTTTTCCTCTAACTTTTGTTTAGCTGCAACCTAGAACTTATGTATCTTTACCTTTAGAACTAAGTTTCCTTTTTCCTATTTCAATGAGCTAATTTCTTCATCTTTTGTTACAAACAGATTTTGTTCTGCAAGTTGACCATAAGAGATGACATAATCTATATATTGATTTGTTATTTGTATGAAATTATCTACAGGTCGTCCATTTAAAAGGGGTTGATTCCAAATTGGCTTACCTTATTTTTCTTTGATATAAGGATTTATTGTGTTTGCTCAATTTTTTGAAATTAGATATTGTCATGCTAATAGTTTTTCTCAAGTTTTATCATTTGAATTTAGCATAAATGAAGTTTTGATTTGGTTTCCTTGCACATAGATTTTCATCTAACCCTAAGCATAAATAAACTCAAGCACTTCAATTTTAAAACATCTAGTGAGTTTTCATGCTTGGAAATGAATGGCCAACATTGCCACATTCGCTCTAATCTGAGGTTTTATGCTAACATTGCACCATTGACAAGTGGAAAATCAATTTGTAAGGGGAAAACAATACAACCTTTCAAATGTTTCCATCCACCTCAGAGTTCTCGAAGGTTGTAATTTTATCTTCATATGCACATGACATGCGTTCTACATAGTATTGTAGCGAAAGCCTCCAAATCCAAATTAGGAGAAGAATATCTCAATTAAAGCTCGAAAAAAAGCGAACCCAAATCTGATATAATAAATACATGTGAAAAATCTAGTCAAATTGATAAGGTAGCGAAGAATTGAATATCATAGAAGGGTATGAAATCTACTGCGAAATCATAAAGATTATGAGCAGAGAAAGAGAAAACATAGTCCCAACCTGGTAAGGGAGAATAGCGGCGGGAAAATAAATTTTAATAGGTCCATTTAGATTTTAGAGTAGTTGCCAAATTAGAGTTCAGTAGGTAGTAAAATCTTATAAATCAATTGCTATGGTCACTTAGGTTTTCATTAAGTTTATTTTTATTTGAGAAAAAGGAGGTCATCTCACATAGAAGTTATATATAATGATGTTGAAGATAAGTAATAATGTTAGTCTAATTAGGGCATCAATAAAAACTATATGACGCCTCTCTGATATGTGTAAGTATGTTCATATAAAGAGGGAAGATGGATATGAGTTTTACACATAAGGGAAATATCTATCAATCTTTAAGGAGGTGAAAAATATGCTTAAATCTATAAATAATGCTATCAATAAACATAAATAGTTATAGGTAGCCCATTATTTTTATTGAAATGTGGTAACAAGAATATTCCAATTTTAACTTGTCCTTGGATTAAAATTGAGAATTAAAATTCGAATTTAGTCTCACCAGCTGTTTGAAAAATAATTAATTAATTCATATTGATTTAATTAGTTGGAGAAATTCAAACATGAAGCCTTTGTGAAGTCGTGCAACAGTTATCCATTTGATTGAGGAAGTTATCCCTTAATTAAGGAGATAAGGAAGACTTGTATTTGAGTTGTAATTAGTTAGCTCAGTTAACTGAGTTAAGTCCAGTTAAATTAGTTCCAAACAATTGGAGGAACTAATTGTGAGTTTAGTCAGTTAATGCATGCATGCATGAAACTAGTGTACTCCATATAATTGAATATTCTCTCATAAATAACTCATTCATGTCATTTCAGACAAAGACCTAGTTGAGATTAAAGGCAGGGACAGTGTACTATCAGTTGCAAGAATTTTCCTATAATAAAGTCTCTTGCATGCAGAAGGAATTCATTCCTTGAGATTTGCACAGTTTTACAGTGTGTTGGAGCAGTGTGTGAGATCAGTGTCACACAAGGTTACAGCAGGAACACCTAGGGAAAACTGCGCAAGGAAATAGGAGGCTTGGACGGTAAAGGAAAGGCATATGAGCTGTCTATTCTGTCTATGAGTACCAGTGAGGGATTGTACTAAGAGCTGGATAACTGTGAGAGCTAAAGCTTTGTGTAATCCTGAGATATTTTCACTTGTATGATAATACAGATAGTGGGGTTTTTAGCTGAGGCTTTCCCCAGAGTATTATTCTGTGTTTCATGTGTACTGATTATTCTTCTTTGTTATATGTGTTCTGTTTGATCTTTCTCAAATCGATTAAGCTTCCGCAAGCTTGATTGTAGAAGTAGTTTACGTATTTTTCTTTAGTTTATTGCATTATCAGGATGATCTACAGTGAGAATTTCTACATGGTATCAGAGAAAAGGTGATTGAAGCAAGAAACAATATACTGAAGAAGTTTGAAGTTCTTGGTTGGAGAAGTAAAATCGAATTCTTATCATACCTCTAAGTTCACCAATGGCATTCAATGGCTTAAGACTTGAGTATGCACTGGATGGCAGCTCAAATTATATAACATGGAAGGATCACATAGAAGCGGTATTAGAAGACAATGGTTTGAAGGATTTCATTGATCAAGAAATCCCCAAGTCGGCTACAGTTAATGCCCAAGAATTGGATGAATGTAAGAAGTGTGTGGCGAAGGCGAGGTAGATTCTTCTAGAGGGAGTTCGAGACCATATTGTCTCGAGTCTCCATGGGAAGGAGACTGTGTTTTCAATGTGGAAGACATTGAAGGATCTCTATCAAAACAACAACGACCAGAGGAAACTGGCGCTCAAGGACAAGCTTTGGAAAATCAAGTGTGAAAAGGGAAACACTATTTCTACATATCTGAACAAGCTCACCAGCTGCAGAGATGAGCTTGGTAGTGTAGGAATAACTATAGCTGACGATGAGATGGTGAGTCTTTCTCTCCTCGGTCTTCCTAAGAGATGGCATAGCTACTAGGACTCTGTGAATGGAAGAGAGAAACTACCGGATTGGTAACAACTATGGTTAGATCTGATGCAGGAGGAGATCAGGAGAAGCACTAGAGATGGTTCTTCATCTAAGCATGATGATGAAGGAAATCTAGCCTTAGCCAGTAAGGCAAGGAAAGGGAAAGGGAAGGCTTCCCATTCCAAATCGAGTTCTTCTCATGGTGGGAAGAAGATTGACAAATCTAAAGTGAGATGCTTTAATTTCATGAGGTGGGCCATTATGAAACTAATTTTCCATTGAAGAAATCCAAGAAGGGATCCTTGAAAGGATCTAAAGGTGAGGCACTGGCCTCTCAGTTAGAATTGGATTTTACCCTCATAGCATGTATGGTTTCATCGATGGTGGGTTTTTTTTGGTACCTTGACAATGGAGCCTCATTCCACATGACTGTCGATAAGAGTTTGTTCAGTACCTTGGAGGAGAAAGACCTCAATATGCGCATATAAATGGGTGACGGTGGGAAGTACAGTGTCTCAGGAGTGGGCATGGTCACTTTTCAAAGGGATCATGGAGCTCCTATCACCTTGATAGATGTGAAGTATGTGCCTGGAATGATGAAGAACTTGGTATTGGTCATGATGTTGGAAGACAAAGGCTACAATATTGTCTTCAGTAAAGGAAAGGCATTCCTGAGACACATAGCCATGGGTCAGACCAAGAGAATTGGGATTCGAGTGAAGAATCTCTACAAACTAGAGGTAGATGACTATATTGCATTGAGTTCGAAAGTAGAATTTGTGCAAAGCCAAGACATTGGCGAGTTATGGCATAGACGGTTGGGCCACTCGCATCATGGGGCCTTGAAGATAATGCAGTAGATCTCTACCAGACTTCCCAAAGGTAAAATTGAGCAAGTGGACACATGCAAAAGTTGTACCTTAGGAAAGTACGCCAAGTCTTCCTTTCATGATCGAGACAGTTGAGTTGAGGCGATCTTGGAGCGAGATCATACAGATGTGTGTGGGTCATTCTCGACAACATCCAACATGAAACAAAGGTATTATGTGACTTTCATTGATGATTTTTCTCGTAAATGTTGGAGCTATTTCATTTAGAAGAAGGATCAAACCTTCTCAAAGTTTTGTGAGTTCAAAGCTTTGGTTGAGAAAGAATCAGGGAAGAAGATCAAGGCCTTGAGGAGAGACAATGGTGGAGAGTATGTCTCTCAAGAGTTTAAGGACTTCTGTGTAGTGGAAGGAATTAAATGGGAATTGATGGCACCTCATAACCCACAATAGAATGGGGTGGCCGAGAGGAAGAACAAAATGATTATGGGGGCAGCTTGGGTGATGCTGCATGACCAAGGCCTACCACTTCATTTGTGGGTTGAGGCATGCAACACAATGATCTATTTGCAGAACAGAAGCCTGCATCGCATACTTGGGATGAAGACACCAGAAGAAGCTTTCTCCGGGAAGAGACCAGAAGTAAGTCACTTCAGGATCTTTGGCTCATCAGTATTTTTCCATCTGACCAAGGATGCCCAGAAGAAACTTGAGCTGACAGCTGAGTTGGGGATACTTGTGGGGTACACTAATACACCTCACAACTATCGGGTGTACTTGCCTACCAGTCGGAGGACAGTGGTATGCAAAGATCTAAATTTTGATGAGCAGAAGGCCATGCGAGTTTCCCTTGAGAGGGAGCTCCAAATATAGGCTGTGGAGGAACTTTTGGTTCCTAAGGAGGAGGAATCTTAGACTGATACGAATCAGCGCATGCAGAGGTTCTAGGAGTGGAGGCATCCACTCAAGAAGAGTCTTCCAGAGATGGGTGGAAGTGCTCAAGGGAACCTGACAGATTATTGTTGGATGCAAGAGAGAATGTGGGAGAACCATCTTCTTAGCGCAGAAAGAGGAGGTCACTTGATAGGTACACTAGATACATGGCTCTTGTTGGGGAATGTATTGAGACTCAGCCATCTTCCTTTGATGAAGCAATGCAGCAACTGATTTGGGTTGATGCTATGGTGGAGGAGTATGACTCCATAGTTTGGAACAGTGTTTGGGATGTGGTTCCAAGACCGGAGAACAAGTAAGTTGTGAGTTCCCGCTGGCTTTACAAGGTAAAGCAAGCTATTGATGGTAGTGTGGAGGTTTGTTGTCCATGGTTTCTCACAGGTCGAGGGGATTGACTATGATGAGAATTTTGCTCCTGTCACAAGGTACTCATCTATGAGATCGATGTTGGCACTATCAGCACAGATGGGTTGGAAGATCCATCAAATGTATGTGAAGACTGCATTCCTCAATGGCAAGATTGAGGAGGAGGTGTACATAGAGCAGCCCGAAGGTTTTGAGACATTCTATCATGAGTTGCATGTTTGTCGACTCAAGAGAGCTTTTTACAGGCTTAAGCAAGCACCTCGTGCTTGGTACACTAGTATCGACAACTACTTCACCAAGTTTGGCTTCACAAAGAGTGAAGCGGATGTGAATGCAAACCTATACCACATCATGGTGGAAGGTAAGCAATTGATCATTGTTCTTTATGTTGATGATCTCATATTGATAGGTGATGATCAGTTGATCATGTCTTGCAAGGAGGACCTTGTAAGAGAATTCGAGATGAAAGACATGGGTCTCATACACTACTTCCTTGGCATGGAAGTGTGGCAGAAGGATGGGATTTGTTTGTGTCTCAGGCCAAGTATGCTAATGAGATACTCAGGAGATTCCATATGGAGAATTGTAAGCCCATGTAGTCTCCTCTAGCTGGTAACTAGATGAAGGAGGATGCTACTTCAGGAGAAGTAGTAGAAGCTACTGTGTACAGGCAGCTTGTGGGTTCAGTGATGTACTTAGTGAACACACAACCAGATTTGTGCTATGTGGTGAACGAACTGAGTCAAGCTATGGTTCGGCCTACCAAGATGTTTTGGAAGGAAGCTAAGCATGTTTTGAGATACCTTAGAGGCACATCTTAGTATGGATTATGGTACAGACGGATAGAGGGAGTAAAGCTACAGGGCTTCACTGATGCAGATTATGCAGGGAGTCCATTAGATTAGAAGAGTACATCAGGAGGAATTTTCAACCTTGGTTCAACAACAGTTTCTTGGTGCAGTAGCAAACAAAGGTCAGTTGCACTAAGCTCGGCAGAGGCTGAATACATGGCTACAAGTCAAGAAGCATGTGAGGCCATCTAGATGCGGAAAATTCTAGTTGGTTTGTTTGATCAGAGGATGGATCCAACTGTAATCTATTGTGATAATAAGAGTTGTACCAAACTCTCTGAGAATCCAATATTTCATGACAGGTCCAAGCATATCGACATTCGGTATCATCATCTCAGGATCTGTGTGGTGAGGAGGATCATGTTGTTGCAGTATATTTCGCCCAAGGAGCAAGATGCTGACATTTTGACTAAGGCATTCTCAAAGTGTAATTTCGAGTTCCATAGAGATAGGATTAGGATGGCAGATAATCCCTTTCTTGTTGAGAGGGAGTGTTGAAATGTGGCAACAAGAATATTCCAATTTTAATTTGTCCTTGAATTAAAATTCAAATTTAGTCTCACCAGCTGTTTGAAAAATAATTAATTAATGCATCTTGAGTTAATTAGTTGGACAAATTTAGACATGAAGTCTTTGTGAAGTCATGCAACAGTTATCCCTTTGATTGAGGAAGTTATCCTTTAATTAAGGAGATAAGGATGAGTTGTATTTGGGTTGTAATTAGTTAGCTTAGTTAACTGAGTTAAGTCCAATTAAATTAGTTCCAAACAGTTGGAGGAACTAATTGTGAGTTCAGTCAGTTAATGCATACATGCATGAAACTAGTGTACTCCACATAACTAATTCTCTCATAAATAACTCATGCATGTTAGTTGAGACAAAGACCCAGTTGAGATTAAAGGCAGGGACAATGTACTATCAGTTGCAAGAATTTTCCTATAAGAAAATCTCTTGCATGCAGAAGGAATTCATTCCTTGAGATTTGCGCAGTTTTACAGTGTGTTGGAGTAGTGTGTGAGATCAGTGTCACACAAGGTTACAGAAGGAACACCCAGGGAAAACTGCACAAAAATAGGAGGCTTGGAGTGCAGAGGAAAAGCCTATGAGCCATCTATTCTATCTATGAGCAGTAGTGAGGTATTGTACTGAGAGCTAGATAGCTGTGAAAGCTAAAGCTTTGTATAATCCTGAGATATTTCCACTTGTATGATAATACAGATAGTGGGGTTTTTAGCTGAGGCTTTCCCCAGAGTATTCTTCTGTGTTTTGTGTGTACTGATTCTTCTTCTCTATTATATGTGTTCTATTTGATCTTGCTCAAATCAATTAAGCTTCTGCAAGTTTGATTGTAGAAGTAATTAAGTATTTTACTTTACTATATTGCATTATCAGGTTGATCTATAGTGAGAATTTCTACAATTTTTTAGGAAGTTCACTTAGAGCTTAAAAATATCCTATTAGAAGCTAGTCATAGCTTAGAAGCCCTTCACATGTGTTATTAAGAGTGACATGGGATAAATTTTGACTAAAGGAAATAAGGGGTACAATAAGATCAATGTATAGCACCTACTCAAATCACGAAGAATATATCCAAACCATCAAGATGACACACTTCTATGAGAAAAATTATGAAACACCATAGAACAACTCAGAGTAAAACTTATAGCCAAAGCATCAAGAGTTAGAATAGAGTGTTTAAGTGAACACAATAAAAATAGTACATATTGGACATAATAGGTGTGCTAAGTGTCAGGGAGTGCTAGGATGTGCTAGGGAGTGCCAAAGCATGCCAAGAAATGTAGGGGATGCTAACACATGCTACATAGTGCCAATGGATTTTTAGGCATGCCAGGTGTTATGGCATGTCAAGATGTAAACTTTGTTACTTAGTTGCTTTACGACCACGGTTGGATGTGAGCCTTGTATTCGTAACTTGTTAAGTTGTATGATTTTATATTCAACACAAGTAACCTAAGATGAATTATAGGAAGTTCTTAGGTGAACAAGTCATAGTCTAGTTGTAGTAATTGTAACTTGGTCAAGTTGTTGTTATATTCTGGAAGTTGGTGTTATAGTTGAGGTAGGATTTGGTTGGGTTCCCATGTTGCAAAAAATTTAAGGGTAGTTGTGAGGCATGATAGCTAAGGAGTGCCAGGCATGTTAAGGAATGAAAAGGTGTGCTAACACATGCTAGACAATGTGAATGCATGCCAAGGAGTGTTGGGGAGTGTTAGGGCTAGGAAAAACATTATTTTTTTGATGACTTGGTTGGTTTCCGTAGTCACAAAAAAGGTAAGGAAATCTATAAGGGCATGACAACTAGGGAATGCCAACATGTGCCAAGAAATGCCAAGAAGTGGTAACACATGCTAGACAATTCCAACGCATGTTAGATATGTTGTTGGGGACTTCATTTTTAGTTTTTGCAGGAAGACAAGACAAGAACAAGTGGCAGGGAGGACCAATGTAGTTGTAGAGCTGGCAGCTAAGGGGGAGAACAAGAACCAGGAGTGGTCCAGTAGTTGTGAAAAGGTGGCGGGGAAGAACAAGAGCAGTTGAACAAGTAGAGAGAAAAGGAAACCAAAGGCAGAGTTAGCCAGGAAGGAAATAACTGGAACTGGAAGTCTAGGTGCAAAGCAAAGGATAAATGATAGAATAAAGGATGGGAAAGGATTGGTGATTACTAGCTATTGGTGAACCGAGCGAGATGGGAATCAATGTAGCCTTCCTAAGCTGTGGAAGGTGGGTACACCCTCGCTCTGTTGGTCTTTGATCTGTAGGTTGGGTCATTCTTATTGTTGATGATCAATCTTCGATCCTTTTGTAATTATTTATGTATTTATTTATATGAAGCATAATCAAAGAGATAGTTTGGACCTATGATCTATTGTTGAGTTCTATACTGGTTCTTTAAAATTTTAAAATATCTGTCTATATGTTGTATGATTTCCTAAGGTAATGTGAGTAGAATATTGTGGTTGGATTACAATAGGTGCTTGATTGTTATGAGTTAAGATTGGTTGTGGATTGTAGTTCCCTTTGTGCCTCATTCTACCCCCTCACACTTCAGTCATGGGATGCCTCAGGTGAGACTTTTACCCTCTCCAAGTAAGGTGAAAATGTCGGCGTTGTTCTAGACTGCAACAAAGCCTTGTTGGCCCCTTATTCCTAAACCAAGGTCTCTTCCCTATTCCCATTTGCATGCCAAGTCATGCAAAGTGCTAAGGCATGCCAAGATGTGCCAAGTGTTAGGGTGCAGTGCCAACACATGATAGGGATTGTTAGGGATTGTTAGGGAGTGCCAAGAAACATAAGGGAACACTAGTTTCAATTGCATGGAAATGAATGAATGAAAGTGTGTGATAAGGCATGCTACAGTTCTAGGGAAGCATGCCAAGACGTACCAAGTAACAAGGTGTGCCAATGTGTGCTAAGGAGTGCTATTGAGTGCTAGGGAAACACAAGGGAGAACTAGGTCAAAATGTATGGAAACAAATGAATAAGAGTGTGTGACATGGTGTGTAGTGAGTTCTAGGTGTGTTAAGGATGGAGTGACATGGCATGAAAAACAATGTTAAGGCATGCTAGAGTGAAAGGGAAACAACCAACCAATATGTGACTGGTTCCAGGGTGTGCCAAAGTGTGCTACAAATTGTTACAAAGTGCCATGGAAACATAAGGGACCACTAGGTAAAAATAATGCATGGAAATGAATGAATAAGATTTTGTGACAAGAAGTGTTAGTGAGTTCCAGCTTTGCTAAGGGAGTGACAAGATACTCCTTGCAATGCTAAGGCATGATAGAGGCCAGGGAAACGATATGCCAAGAAGTGCGGAGTGCTAGGGTGTGGCAATGCATGCTAGGGAGTGTTGAGGAATGCCACAGAAACATAAGGGAGCATTACTTTCAAATGCATCAAAATGAATGAATGAGAGTATTTGACACAGAGTGTCAGTGATTTCTAGGTGTGTTAAAGAGTGAGTGACAAGGTATGCTAGGTAGTGCCAAGGAATGCTAGAGTGCAAGGGCGACATGCCAAGATGTGTCAGGTGTTAGGGAGTGCCATCGAAACAAAATGGAGAACTAGCTCAAAATGCATGGAAATGAATGAATAAGAGTGTGTGATATGGAGTGTCAGTGAGTTTCAGGTGTTTTAAGGAGGGAATGAAAAGGTTATATGCTAGGGAGATCCAAGGCAAGCTACATTGATAGGGCATGTCAGTGAGTGCTATGGAGTGCCAAAGCATACCAATGAATGTAGAGGGTGATAACACATGTCACATAGTGCCAAGGGATTGTTATATGTGCTAGGTGCTATGGCATGTCAAGATTAAACTATGTTGCTCTGTTGTTTTATGGCCACGGTTGGACGTGAGCCTTGACATAGTAACTTCTAACTTGTTAATTTGGATAAGTTGAAATCATACATGAGTAGCCTAAGATGAGCTATAGTCATTTCTCAGGGGAACAAGGCATAGTTTAGTTGTAGTAACTGTAACTTGGTCAAGTTGTTGTAGTTGAGGCAAGATTTGGTTGGGTTCCCAAGTCCCAAAAAAAGTAAGGGTAGTTGTGAGGGGATTATGGCTAAGGAGTGCCAGGGCGTGCCAAGGAATGAAAGGCATGCTAACACATATAGAACATTTCCAAGGCATGTTGAGGATTGTTAGGGACTGTTAGGGCATCACAAGGAGGAACTAGGTCAAAATACATGGAAATGAACAAGTAAGTGTGTGTGTCAAGGAGTGTCAATGAATTCCAGGTGTCTCAAGGACAAAGTGTGTTAAGCGAAGGTCAAAATAGGAATTGTAGGAGGCAAGCCTATGGTTAAAATTATAAGGGGTTGGTCAAACAAGTTTTTGACAAAGGGAGACTTTGTGTTGGGCACAACGCTGTTTTTCCAATGACTTGGTTGGGTTCCCAAGTCACAAAAATATTAAAGCTATCTATGAGGGCATGAAAATTAGGGAGTGCCAATGTGTTCCAGGGAATGCCAATAATTACTAACACATGATAGACAATTCGAAGGCATCTAAGCCATGCTAAGGCATGCCAAGATGTGCATGTTTCGGGTACCAGAGTGTGGCGTGAATGCATGCTAGGGATTGTTAGGGCTAAGTGCCAAGGAAACAAAAAGGAACACTAGTTTCAAATGCATAGAAATTAAGTGTCAACAAGATCTAGATGTGATAAGGAGGGAGTGACAAGGTATGCTATGCAGTTCCAAGGCATCCTAGAGTGCTAGGGAAGCATAGCAAGATGTGCCAAGTGCCAAGGTTTGCCAATGCATGCTAAGGAGTGTTAAGGAATTACAAGGAAAAATAGGGGAGAACTAGGTCAAAATGCATGAAAATAAATGAATAAGAGTGTGTGACAAAGGAGTGTCAACAAGTTTCGAGTGTGCTAAGGAGAGAGTGACATGGTGTGCTAGGTTGCGCTAAGTCATGCTAGAATGCTAGGGTGACATGTAGCTAAGATGTGCCAAGTGCTAGGGTGTGTCAACATGTGGTAGGAAGTGTTAGGTAGTGCCAGGGAAACACAAGGGAGCACTAGGTCAAATTAATGCATACAAATGTACAAATAAGAGTTTGTGACAGGAAGTGTCAGTGAGATACGGGTGTGTTGAGGGAGTAACAAGGTATGGTAGGCAGTGCTAAGGCATGATAAAGGCTAGGGTAACATGAAAAGATGTGTCAGGTGCTAGGGTGTGCCAATGCATGCCACAAAGTGTTATGGAGTGCCAAGGAAACAAAAGGGATCACTAGTTCCAAATACATGGAAAGGAATGAATAAGAGTGTGTGAAAATTAGTGTTAGTGAGTTCTAAGTGTGGTAAGGAGGGAGTGACAAGATATGTTAGGTAGTGCCAAGGAATGCTAGAGTGATAGGGAAACATGCCAATATGTGTTAGGTGCAAGGGCGTGCCAATGCGTGTCAGTGAATGTTAGGGAGTGCCATAGAAACACTAGGGAGAACTAGTTCAAAATGCATGGAAATGAAGAGATAAGAGTATGTGATAGGGAGTGTCAATGAGTTCCAAGTGTTATAAGGAGAGAGTGACAAGGTTATATGCTAGGTAGTTCTAAGGCATGCTAGAGTGCCAGGGCATGTTAGGGAGTGCTAGGGTGTGCTAGGGAGTTCAAAGCATACCAAGAAATGTAGGGGATGCTAACAAGCACCACATAGGGCTAAGGGATTGTTACATGCGCTAGGTGTTATGGAATGTCAAGATGTAAATGGTGTTGCTTAGTTGTTTTATGGCCATGGTTGGACGCAAGCCTTGACTTGGTAAGTTGTTAAGTGGGATGAGTTGAGATTAGACATGAGTAACCTAAGATGTGTTATAGGCAGTTCTTAGATAGTCTAGTTGTAGTAACTATAACTTGGTTAAGTTGTTGTAGTCGAGGCAAGACTTGGTTGGGTTCCCAAGTCTTAAAAAAAGTAAGAGTAGTTGTGAGGGCATAATCGGTAAGGAGTGCCAGGGCATGTCAAGGAATGAAAAGGTGTGCTAACACATGGCAGAAAATGTCAATGGACGCTGAGGAATGTTACGGAGTGTCAGGGGAAAACAAGGGAGAACTAGGTCAAAATGCTTGGAAACGAACGAATAAGAGTGCTTGCCAAGGAGTGTCAGTGAATTACAGGTGTCCCATTGCTGAAGTGTTTTAGGAGAAGTTCAGAATAGGACTTGCAAGAAGCAATCCTATGGTTGTGAGAAGGCGTGGACAAAGAAATATCATAAGAAAGGAGACTTTGGGTTGGGCACAATATTGTTTTGCTAATGAATTGGTTGGGTTCCCAAGTGGAAAAAAAAGTAAGGCTATCTAGGAGGTCATGGAAACTAGGGAGTGCCAAGGTGTTCTAGGGAATGTAAGGTTCCCAAATCTTGGAAAAATGTAATACAATCTATGAGGGCATGACATCCGAGGTGTGTTAGGAAATGATAGGGCATGCTAACATGTGCCAGATAGTACGAAGGTATGTCAAACAAGCTAAGATGTGCCAAGTGTTAAGGCTTTCCAAGATGTGCAAGGGTGTGACAATGCATGTCAGGGATTTTCAAGGCAACAAAAGGGAGGAACAAGTTAAACTACAAGGAAATGAACACATAATAGAGTTAATAAGTCAAAAATTTACCTTTTCCATGACATGCTAGGCACACAAACACTTGGTGCCAATAGGTGCCAAGTGTCAAGTGTGAGTGCATTCTAAGTGCCAAATCTTCCTATATTACTCATCTACTTTCCAATAGTTGATATCAAATAACTTTAATATTGAACCATGCCAAAGTATACCAAGTCATCTCAACGCATGCCAAACATGCTAAGACTTGCCAAGTGCCAACATGTGCCAAGTGCTAATGTGTTCCAGGGAGTGTGATGCATGCTATGAAGTGGCATAGCATGTCAAAGAGTGCTAAGGTGTGCTAGAGAGTGCAAATGCATGCTAAGGAGTGTTAGGGAGTACTAGGAAAACACAAGGAAGAGCTAGGTCAAAATGCATGGAAGTGAATGAAAATGAGGGTGTGTCAGGGAGTGTCAATGAGTGCTAGTTGTCATGCCATGCAGGGAGTGACAAGGTATGCTAAGCATGGCTAAGGCATCATAGGGAATATTAGGGCATGTCAAGAAGTGCTAGAGTGTGCTAGGTAGTTCCGGGGTATGATAACAAGTTCCAAATTATCCCAAGGCATGCCAAGACATGTCAGGTGCTAAGACATGCTAGGATGTGCAGGGTGCTAGATTATGCCAATAGGTGTCAAGGAGTTTCAGGGCAACAAAAGGAATAACAAAGATAAATAAAAGGAAATGAACACATAAGAGGGTTAATAAGTTTGGAATTTATCTTTTTCAAAAGGTGCATGTTAGACACACTAATAATATATTCCAATACATGCCAAGTGCCAATGTGTGTCAAGTGCTAATGTATCTCAATGCAATATTATGCCAAGGTGTTCCAGGGCATGCCAACACATGCTAGGGGATTTCTATGGTATGCTAGGGAATTCCAACATGTGCTTAGGTGTCCTACTCATGGCAATATGTTCTAGGTACAAAGATGTTCCAAGACAAGCGAGGTACCAAGGAATGTTAATGTGTTCCAAAACATGTTAAGGTGTTCCATGAGTGTTGAGGAGTGCCAGGTCTCTCTCATTAATAGAATTGACAGAGCTTTATTGTATATTAAATAATATAGTTCCTACACGCACTAGTGTAACTTTATCTAAAGGGAATTTGCTAGATAATAAACTTAATAGAGATGAATCATGTGTTGAGTCATAGGAAAACTATATTCTTATTACTTGAGGGAAACGATGCACATTAATTACTTCTTAACAAATTGACTGACTCTAACTACTATGGCCTTGGACACATAATGAAAAGGAATCCAAAACAATGGTCTTAAATTATTATCTTCTGATGAAATATATAGTAAAAAGTACATAGCGTCATCAAAAAATCATTCGAATAATTAATTATGACAAACATTTTTTGACCATCACCAAAAGTAACCAGAAAGAGCATTGGTGAGGGTCAATAAAAGATCGTCACTAGAAGTGTCACCAAAGGGAGAATTAGTGATGTGCCTTTAATGACCCTCACCAAAAGTGTCACTGAAAATGGCTTTGGTGACAAACCTTGAAGGACCATCCCTATGTGCACTTACAACAATGCTTTTTAAAGGACCGTCACCATATACGACATTGGTGATGGACCTTGAACATCCGTCATAGGCATGACCCTCACCAAGGACCTTTTTTCTTGTAGTGATGGATGATATTAATTTTGTTTCCAGAAAGAAAAAATCCCATTTTAAATTAAAGGCACTGGTTGGCCCATTCATAGTCAACACTAGAGCTACAGAAAAATAAGTTAATGATTTGTTAAGTCATTGAAATTTAGATTTATTTTCAGTTGTTCATATGATCCATTGGAAGTTGGACAGAAATCTGCACCATATGTGCACATTGCATATCCTGAAATTGAACAACATGATAACAAAGAAGAATGGGAAGAGAACACAATAGAAGAAGTTGAAATAAAAGTTTCCAATCAAACAACATTGTAAACTCCGAGACTAAAAGAAATGGAATTGAAAATACCGAAGTAAAGGATATCACGAGCAAGATCAGAGTTTCAGAAAGTAGCGTTCAAAGTGTTTAAGAGAAGAAATTCTATAAATTTTGAACAGGATTCATCAGAAGTCCAAACTTTTGAAGATCGTGCCACTATTAAATTTTCAAGAGAGCCTCTATTACCATTTCAACAAATAGAAGAAACCATCATAGTTTCTTCTTCTTCTCCTTCTTCTTCAAGAAAAATAGAGTATTTTTTAAACAATCTTAGAGATGGAGAAGAAATATGAGGCATTAAAAACTTCAACATATGCAGATATCTAGAAACAATCTTTCATAACTCAGACCAAGTTACTATCTACCTTAGATAGTGAAAGAGGAGAGTTCCATTAGGCATTTTGGGAACCAAAGGTCCTTCTACCTAAGAGCACTGATGACTATAAATCTTTGTATTTTAATTTGATACTGAACATATACATCCTATAGATCAAATTGATCTCCATAAACAAGTAGGAGAAATGATTTATACATCACTGAATACTTCTATCATGGCAACATCTATGGTATAAGTATCTCTAAATAACATACACACTCACCTCAAGCTAAAAAATATATATTCTTTAGCTAAAGATACCAAGATCAAAGGGCTAGAAGGTCTAATTTTAAGGTTAGGATTGAATCCTAAAGATGTAAAAGGAGTTGAAGAAATAATAAAAAGAGGAATTGTAGACACCTAAACACTAAGGAAATAACTGAATTTACCAAAAACTGAACATCCTCAACCATAGGAAGTAGGACAGTTGGATAGGGAAAATGAAAATATGCTTTGTATGATTGTGGAAAAAATGTGCATATTCAGAAGATGGAGGCAGATATGGAGAAATTAATCAAGGAAAAAGAACTTCAGATTAGTACTAGAGCAGGGACATCTACAACAACAATAGTATCAACAATAGAAACAAAGTCTACTAGTTAAAATCCAGCATAGAAATTTTCAAAAGCTATGGGAGACCTATCATTAAGGGATATGGAAATTGAGAAATTAAGAGCTCACTTGGAGAAGGCCCAAGAAAATAAAATAAAGGCTAACAATGCATAACTTGTTGAAGTACAAAAAACATTCAAATTAACTAAACAATTCGAGAAATATATGAATGAGTCAGCCACTTCTCTGACCTTGAATGAAACTAGATAAAAAAATTGCGTAGACATTAATTTGGCATTTTTCAGAATTATGGATCTCAAGAGAAATTATATTTTAACAATAAAAACTTGTTAATAAAGAAAATGAATTTAGAACACACATCAAAGAGGAATTGGAGCACAAGCCTGGAGAGGCCACCAGAATTATTAAATTCATAAAATCCAAGACTAAAGAAGAGCTGGAAGAATTAGGGATCGAGGACATCAATGAAATAGTCCTCATAGTTAGGAGAGTTATTAAAAAGAAAAATGTCATGTTACAACTCGAGAAGAAGTTCCAAAGTCTAAAAGTTCAAATAAATAAATTTCATAAAAAAAAAAAAATTTTTCTTAGCAGAGGTATTCCTTCTCTGATGGATCATAATAATCACCTCATTTCACAAGAAATTTACCAGGAAAGATTGTACAAGATAGCAAAGAATAATTCCAAATTTGCTAAGGTAAAAGGAATGATCACTGATAAATATTTCTTATAAGATTTGCAAGATGATTTATTTATTGAAAATGAAATTCATGACCTCTTCTTAACTAAACCCATGTTTGAGAAATATACTTAAGTGGATGAAATTTACATAAAATACATTAATTTTTCATGCCCCATTGAAGAGGAATGTGATAAATTCCTTGAGCTTACCGAATAGGAAAGGTGAATTTTTCAGAAGCAGTTAAAGTGGGAAGGGAGTAGAATGCGGAATTTAAGCAACTAGTTGTAGTGAAAGAAGCAACATAAAGCAAGATAACATGAGCATAAACCATGGAGTCATTTCAAAGAAATAGTCATCAAAAAAACCCCTCAAATAGTGTGTTGATTAGTCAAAATCTGTTCAAAAAGTCTATTTTTGTATTCTATTTTTGTAAAATCCAAATCTCTTTGGATAATATTGTATTTTGTAAAATAATTTTATTAGATTTAGATATTTTTAAATTACACTATATAAGTATTTTATAATTCGAAGAAATAAGGGTTGAACCCTTGTGATGATCCAGTGATACTATTATACTACTTTGAAATATTTATGAATATAAGCAAAGGATTTTGAATTCATTCTTAATAGTGTCTTTGTTCATGTCAGTTTTTCTTGTTTATCCATTTATGTTTTTCATCATATATTCTAGGTAGCATAGGAGTTAGCATAAGGATAAGTTAAGTATTAACGTCCTTGAAAGTCTGCTACAAAGTCATCCCCTTTCTGGAGATTAACTAGTTGAACAATTTATTTAAATTAGTTCCTCTACATCTTTAAATTGTTTCCTTATGTCATCTCTTGAATATATTATGTTTGACTACCGAACTTTTCTGCACGCATCAACTGTATTTAATTAATTAAGTATTCAATATGAATGTTTGATTATTAAATATCTTATCATTTTCCAATTCCAAAATTAATTAATGTTTTTATAATATTATGACTAAAATTCATCCCTTTGAAACTTCTCAAAAATATTTGGATTTTACAAGCGTTAAAGGTTTAAATGCATTGGTCATCCACCTCAATTAAAACCCTTATATTCTTTGCCATAGTTCCCCAGCCTAGAACTATCTAAAAAGATACAACATCAGATTGGTACCATTGTCAAGGAATGAAGTTTGACGTTTTTCCTTGGGACAACGATTAGACTTACCTCTTAATGGTGAATAAGAGGTCAACAAGATAAAATATTTCACCTGGAAACGTCACTCGTTAAATATGGCTTCACACATGTATACCAGATCTCATTCAGATCCAGAGCTTATCTCTCATTTATTAGCTTCAAAGAGACTTGTGAGAATTGCATCTATCAGGCATAGATTATAAGCTTCCACTTCTACTTTTGCCTCTCTTCCATGTGAAGCAGTGTCACAAAATCAACCTTTTCAATCAACCCCAATCCCTGTTGAATTATCAAATTTGCCACCTAAAGTTTTAGAACTTCTTTCTAAAGGAGTTGATCTTCAATCTACATTACTAGTTCATCAACTTGAGTCTTTTGAGTTTCCTTCTTCCCATTCAGAACCATCTGATACTAATGCAGATCATGAACTTCAATTTCCTAAATTGAAACCAATTGATTTCCTTTCCTCTATTATATATACTTATCCTTCTATTAATGCCAAGCCTGAAGAATAACTTAGAATTTATACAAATCCCCTATCCTTTGAATATCAAGAGAAAATCATACCTGAAGTTCAAAAATTATTTGTTCATCCTCAGTTTTTCAAGAAGCCTAAACCTCCATCCAAACCAACTTCAAGTAAAGTTGTTTCCCCTAATTAGAAATTTCTATTACAACATCAAATGGTTGAATTTAGGCCAATTGTAACAGCTTAATATGCCGCATTAGTACTTCCACTAGCAACCCAAATTCATGATTTTATTGAAGGATATTTGAAACATTTGCCCAAATTTAATGGAGAAACATGGCCATCTACAGAAGATCATTTGGCCACATTTCTTGATTTTGTAGACAATATGAACATTGAATATGAGGATGTTTATACAGGACTATTTGTTCAATCATTAGAGGGAAATGTTGAAATATGGTTTAGACAATTACAAGCAAATTCTGTAAATTCATGATATGAATTAACAAAATTCTTCAAGAATCAATGGGGAATTGAACAGAATCCTATTTACTATTTAAAAGAATATTAGTATTTAAGAAGAAACCCTAGTTAAGTTATTGCAAACTTTATTAGAATTAATAAGATTTACAATAAGATTCCACCAGATTGTAAACTGTTAGTCACTGCAGCTAAAGTTAGGTTTTCTAAAGCATTTGATGATGATTTTGTTGTAATGTGTAGAGAGATAAAATATGAAACCTTATCAGACATGAAAATCAATGTTATTGAGGTAGAATTTAATAGGTCAACATCTAGTAAATTGAAAGAAAAGGCATAAAAAGATTAAAAGAAAATAAAAACTAGAGACGAAAGTCTTCATCATCAAAGAATAAATATGAAGAACACAAAATTCATGAAATAAACTCTTTATTAATAAATCTGTCTAGTCGAATTTCAAGAATGGAAACTCAACCCAAAGGAGCCCAAACCATTGAAAATAGACCTCCAGATCAATATAGAAGACATTCCCAACATCAAAATTTGCAAAGACCAAATACTGACTATAAAATCCAACCTCCATTAATGATTGATGATCAAGGCCTATTGATGCCTCGAAAATCGTTGCATCAACATTGGGGAAAACCACCCGGTCTCGACCTTAAAAGCAGCTCCTTTTCTGTTTGGTGTGGTGGCTTCGACTAAATATAATGGGACCAGTTTCCCAATGATTTATAAATGGGATAGATAAGTGATCGATTTTCTAATATCTAATGGGAATGATGGAATATTTATTCTAAAATGCAACAATATAAATAACTAATCTATCCCAGGAAGTCTTTCTCTTAGTGTAATTTTTTATGATTCTTATTGACAAGTAGGCATATAGATGACTTTACTTATAAACAAAAATATTTATTTATATGATAATTACTTTATTCAAGTAGTTGAACAATGTAATAATTAAAACATTATCACACTAATCTTTATATATTATTGACATACATATGTATGAAAAATAACAACTCTTAAACATTCAATAGTGATAAGTCAAAGAATTGTTGTGAAAACATATACATATATCAATAATAGCAAAATAAATAAATGTTGGTTCACATAAAAGCATGAAGCAAAAACATAGATAGTAGTACCATATGTATTTGAGTCTCCTCCAATATGAATTTCATTTGGATCCTGCCTTTCAACTTGGAAATACTTTTACAGGAAGCAATAGTGCATATCACATAAAAGCATTCTTCATCAAAACTCAGAATTCAGGTCCAGTTTTTATAAAAATAAATATATTGGAAGCACAATAGTGCAACTTCCAATCTAAGTCTTAATACAAAAATTTGAGGACCCTTTCTAAAAACATGAAAGGGTCTATAAATACTATTTAAACTAACAAACTATGAAATAAATATGCTATGCACTAGTATAGAAAAATCACAAAAAATGTGAAAATCTTCTCAAAATAGGCATGCTACAGTCGGTCAGAATGGTTCACTGTATTGGCTGATCATCTTGTGACTTGAGCTAACAAATGGCAAGCATCGGTTGAAGTTCTGGTGGATGACTCATGCATGAGTGTAACTGAGCGGTGTATGTGGCATCAGTACGTTCGGGAATCATATGGCCGATTGCATCGATGAGGCATTTCATCGCTGTCCACTAACTATATGGTTTAACAAGGAAAACCAAAAGGTTTTCCATGTTAAAGTTTGAATGCCTGCGATCAATCTTTCCCTCTGCTCCAGCTCCTGTTTCCATGTCTGTTCTAATGCTTTTACTGATGGAAGTTTCCCTGGAGAACATTCTGTAATTAAATTTGATAAATAAAGAGTATCATTAATCAATTCAACCAGATTGTTTGTTGCCGATCTGCATCTTGATGTCGCTCTTTCTACCTTCATTAGTTGAGATTTCCATTCAGTGAATAGGATTTCTTTATGCGATTCCAGAATTTGTGGTAGATTAGTAGCTTTTCCTTCTTTGGTTTCTTGCCAAGATAGAAAATCTGTTAATCTTTCATCTGCTTTTTCCAAGTTTAGTCTCGCATCAACTAATTTATCAACCATGTATGATGAAATTTCACACAGAGGAAGAACGACTGATATATTATGACACAATAGGCTCAACTGACTAGACAATGCCTTGGTGATTTGTAGAGCCTCCGATCTAAATTCTCCCACTTGGGGATATTTTTTAAATCTTTCTATCTTGAGTGATAGTTGAGCAATCTATTCTTCCTTTGATTTCTTCAATTGTTCATTTAATGATTGCAACTTTCTCAGTGCTTGGGATAATTCCTGTTGCTTATGAATTGCATGTTGATCAATATTTTGTTTTTATTTGAGCAATTGCTCGTTCAATTGGTCATTTGACTGCCTTTGGACTGCTAACTGTTGTTCCAACTACTCTATCTTCTATTGTTTCTCTTGTACCTGTGTTTCCAGCAAAACAATTGCTTGGTATTTTTCTTTGAGCAAATTACTGACCTCCGATGCTTTGTCCATTATGGCTGCTGTGTATGCTCCAACATAATGAGAAAGTTTAGTGAGATCTTCAGAAGGATTAACTTCTTCTCTCCATACCATGTCTGTTTTGTGAAGTCAAAAGAGGAGATTGATCAACTTTCCTCTTTTTCCTTTGTCTTTTGATTACAGCCCTATGCTTAGGGCTGTAGAAGACATCCAGTGGTGGTATTTCTTCTACATGTAAAACAATTTCATCGGAGGGATTTTCAGGGATTATTTCTACATCCTTGTGAGTTATGGGTGGGCTGCTAGTTCCTTCAGTCAGAACTATATTGATTACTGATTTCTGACCAGTTGTCACCTCAGGTGTGTTGAATCCTTGAAGGCTCTCAGTATTACTAATGATGGAATCAAATTGCTGCCATTCCTTGATCAGTTTAGGATCAACATAAATGCTTGAATCAATGAGTTCACTACTTTTTCCTTGTCCCTGCTCTTGCTCTGGCAATTTTTGCCTTTCTAGAATCTTCTCCACTACAGGAGTCTTGTCGGCAGCTTTCTGTTCACTTTGACTCTGTGGCTGAACTTTCGGAGCTGTAGCTAATAGCTCTAAAGGGAGAGTTTACAACCTCTGGGCTCTGAGCCTATTGAATGTTTCTAACCCTCTTCTCCATACCTGATCGTAGAAAATCCTTTAACTTGAAAAAATATTTTGGCTGAAGCAAATGAATCATCAAAGTCATCTGCTTCATGATCGAATTTTGCAAGTTTAGCTTGGGTGGTAACGTTATGGGCAAACTTCCTTCGGTCATACTGCCTATTCGGAATGGTGGCAAGATTCAGGATCTGAACCTTCTCTGCCTCTTTCTCTGAATGCTTGTAATCATGTAAGGTAAAAATGTCATATCGTAGGAGGAATATAGACCACATATGTTTCTTGGAATCCCTCAGGATTCTTGATGTTCCTTCAACTGTTATCTGATATGCCAATTCTCGAGCTAACAATTTATCAATAACATATAGAGGAAGAACATGGGGTTTAATGAGACTGCCAAAAAGCCTCACATAGGTAAATTTCTCCTCTCCGAACTAGCTACCTACTGCTGTCAGGTCAACTGCTGCTTCCTGAGATATCGTGGGGGTAGGCTTATTAAAAATAGAATAATATACAGGTAAAACAAAACCATTGCAAATTCTATACAGGTGATTTTTATAGTGTACCTTCAACAACTATTTGTGATAAATATGAATAGGGTTAGGATCTTGGGAAGTCCACTTCCATCCGAGTACCAGGTATTCAGAATTAAAACAAATAATATCTTGAATATATGCACTGTAGTAGAAAGGAGGAATGATCCTGGAAGTTGTATATGCTTTTCTTCTGTATTCTAATATCTCAGTGGCTAGTCTATCAGACAAAATATTTGCCTTATCCATAACATAACCATTAATCACAGCTTCCATTAACGGGACCATTTATATGGTAAATTTTGCAGAATCATGTTGTCCCCATAGTCTACACATCATAGCTCCAGCATAGCAATAAGGAGAAGCTAATGAGTCGATAGAATACTTACCGGATGACTCGTGCTTATGTTTCTCAAGGAAATGCCTCCAGTGCTTGATCGGGTCCGACTCCAAGTCATTTTCCTTTGCAAATGTTGGCATTATGATACAAGTGTTATCCTTGATGGAAACTCACACAGATGACAGATCATAGTGTAGTAGGTCAGTAGCAAAGAATTGATGATCAGAGTACAAAGAATGAAGAAAGAAAAGTATATACGCAGATTCACTATATACCAAGTCGTGTACACACACAGGTTCACTATATACCAAGTCGCATATATACGCAGGTTCGCTATATACAAAGTAGTGTATACACGCAGGTTCACTCTATACAAAGGCACGTATACACGTGGGATTGCTGATCAGAAATTGCGTATGTGTATGTACGCACTTTCATGCACAGAAAAGCGCGTACATGTGGGAAAGCTTATTTTTGGGTCCGTGGTATTTAGACCTATGGTTTTGGACCTTGGTATTGCATCCGAAGTATTGAACCCAGGTATTGGGTCCCTAGTATTGGTTCTAAATGGTTTTGGACCATGGTATTGAGTAAGGCCTAAGACTATAAAAGGAGGAGAAGATCATTAGGCAAAGGTATTGAGAAAGTCTTGAATATCTGATGATGTATGAGATCTAGTATGCAGGTTATGGGTTCATGATGTTTTGCTTGATCTGAGCTAAGGAGGAATCTTAGGAGTTGATGGAGAACAATATCTAAGGATAGATCGAGGTCAAATGGTTTGGAATGAATCATCTCTATATGGTTTGATCATGTTTATTCCAGATCTATATACTGACGCATGTAATGTTCTGATCTGGGTATAACTTAAGTTTGAAATAGCTACAACTCATAAATGCATATTTACAGATGTATACGCTGGTTGAATGTGATAAAAGCGCATACATACGCAGGTTAGATACATCTAAGTAGCGTATACCATATGAGCTATGATGTTTGAAGTTACAAGTGTTTCTTGTTGTTGATGAGTTCTGCTGACTGTTTACTGGTGTCAGTATTCTGCATATTCAGATTGATTTATTATGTTTAGCTTCGGTGTTGATGGATGAAATCTATAATGGATCAGGATCAGAATGACTTATCTTTATGTGATCTAATGAACTAGATCTGGTTGCTAACATACATCTTATATGTAATGATCTGATTATGTTTGAAGTCAGGAAGTGTAGCGAAGTTATAAGTAAGTAATTAATGACATATACTCTGGTTCACTTTGGTGAAGTTGCGTATACATGCTGGTTCGGCACTTCCAAGTAGCGTATGCACTCTGATGCATGATTTTTGATGATACAGTTAGATCTGAACGTTGTTGCAGAGTTCTGTGTTCTGCTCTGTGTTCTGGTGACTGCAGTTTGTTGACAGGGTTTCAGTGATTCAGTTTTGGGTGATTCAGAGATTGATGATGCTAGTGTTGATTGATTGTGTGCTTCAATGATATTGATGGGTCCAGTATGAAAATTGGATGAAACGTGGCCTTCAGATTATGGTGTTGTGCTTCAGGAGTATCCAGTCTGAAAATTTATGAAATGTGGTACCTGGAGGAAGAAAGAGAAGGTTGTAGCCTTCTGTAGGTCGGCACCTACATACTAGTACATCAGCTAGTACAAGAGCTA
Organism: Pinus tabuliformis; assembly: GCA_031772625.1. Classification (NCBI taxonomy): domain Eukaryota; kingdom Viridiplantae; phylum Streptophyta; class Pinopsida; order Pinales; family Pinaceae; genus Pinus; species Pinus tabuliformis. The sequence goes on from CM062817.1 coordinate 666,313,269, forward strand.
AGGGGTTGGTAGCTCCCTTCCAGTAGCAGCTGGAAAACGAGTGAAGGTTGGAGCATTCAGTAGGCTGGCACCTATGTACCAGTACATCGGTTAGTACAAGAGCTAAGAGGGTTGTAGCTCCCTTCCAGGAGAAGCTGGAGAACGAGAGAAGGTTGTAGCCTTCTGCAGGTAGAAGCCTATGTACTGGTATAAGACTGCGCCAGTACAGAAATATTGTAAAAAAAAGTTTCTTAGAAGATAGAGATGACTTGCAGCAGGTGGTTCTCACCCACATTGGGTTTCCACCTTATATCATGGTGTTCATGTGTGCTTCTTGTGTGTGATGATATGTTCTATTTTACTGCACCTGTTTACTGTTCATATGGTTAATAAAAGTTCTGATGCACTAACTAAAGATCAACATTTAATGGATTAACTGAATCATAAGTTTACTGGATATACGGTAGTTTCATTAGACACGGTTGCGTATACATGCAAGTTCCCTTCACTGAATTAGCGTATATGAATCTGAGTATGGAAATGAAAAAGTGTTTGATTTGATAATACTGATTCACCCCCCCTCTTAGTATTATTTCCAACAATTGTTATCAGAGCAGGTGCTTTGGTAGAAGCTTGATCGCTTGAAGGAGATCCGTAGAACAATGGGAAAGAAGCTTAAGAAGAAGGCGCCTAAGAAGAAGAAGACATCTCAGAAGAGCTATGACAGTGGGATAATCGATTGGGGATATGTGGAAGAAGCACTTCAGATTCAGAATCACTTTAGAATGAAGATGAACAAGCAAAAGAACTATCAGGTATGAATTCTTTATCCTCTGGTGATACATTTATCCATCCATTTGAAGATGATGAAAGTCATAGCGAAACAACTGAATTTGCTCTTATGGGTGAGCAAGAAAGATATCAAATAGAGGCGGAATTTAAAAGGCTTACAGACAAAATTATAGATCAACAGGATCTATTGAACAAAAGGGAATGTGCCTTCAAAGAAGAAGCTACCAAATTAAAAGCTCAACTAGAGGAAGGAAACAAGGTAAGGAAGTTATTCAAGGACAAGGAAGATCAATGTCAAAAGTTGCAGGATGAAGTGACATCATTAAGAAATGAAGTCAATGAAAGGAGCACAACAATCAAGAAACTCAGAGATAGATCCATTTACTATGAAAGTCTTGAAGCTACAATCCTCTCACTAAAAGAAGATCTTGAAGAATAAAATATGCAGAATAAAGAACTATTCCAAGCTCTTGAAAAACAAGAAAACGAAGTTCTTGAATTAAGACACTAGTTGGAAGAAGGAAGAAAAGCTAAAGAAAACATGAAGAAGCAGTATCGTGAAAAGGAAGAGCAACTTCGGGTTGAGGTAAATATTCTAAAAGATAACTTAGAAGAGAAGGATAAGCTCTTACGATTTCAAGATAGTACTAAGATCTTGGATGATATTCTTAGTAGTCAAAGGTCTCCTGCTATCAAAACTAGTCTTGGTTTTCATGAATCTGTTGAAGGTGAATCTAGTTCACAAAATGCACAATCTGAAATACTCAACAAGGAGATAAGAGGTCAATCCCATCAACAACCAAGGAAAGAAATTCTTCAAAGAAAATCTTTTACTCCTCCGATGAATAATGTTGAATGTTATGTATGTCATAATCTTGGACATGTTGCAGCCAGATGCAGAAGTAGAATAGTTCAAGACCATCACACATGAAGATCATCTTGTTCCAGGTACTTTAAGGGATATTGTTTTTCTTGCAATATGTTTGGTCACAAAGCTGTTGATTTCTACAGAAGGAATATGAAAAATATAAGATGTTATGCATGTAACAAGCTGGGACATATAGCAAAGGAATGCAGGAACAAAGTAAAAGCACCATACCAAAAGGAGAAAACATCATCACACTTGAAGATATGGAAGAAGAAGGAAGTACAGTCAGGAAAATGTGGCACTACACAATGTACAGACATAACAGACTTAGAGGGAACTGAAAGTGTGAAACTTCAGTGTTCTAAATCTCATACGCAAGTTTCATGAATAAAAGTCGTGTATATACGCGAGTTAGACAGAGCACAGTCACGTATATGTCTGTTTGAGAAAAGCAGTGGGACAGGCTCAGGAAGAGGGTCTGATATGATTCAGTCCATTATTTGCTCTGTTTGATAATGGTTACAATCTGCTGATGATATGTGGAAATTTCTTGATACTTGTAAGATGTTTAGAAGTGTTTTGATCCTAAATTAATGATGATGATGCCTTGATACTTCTTGCTGATATATGCATGATCAGATTTGATAGTGAACAGATGGAACAGGTTCAGGAGGAGCATATGCTTTTAATAATGCATTGTTGGCATTATGGTTTGTAGTCCTTGGTAATGATGCTTACGATATATCTTGCTATGATATGGTTATGGGTTATCTATGACAAAATCTCATATGATTCTTGGGGTTACATAGTTGATGTTCAGATCAAATTTGTGGTTGATTCTCTGATGATGCATATATGGTGCTTACATGGTGATCTTCATAAAGATAAGGAGAAGTCCAAAGCTTGAATACACATCTTCATTAATTGATGATGAGTCACTCATATGTTGCTGTCGTCATATGCATAAATATCATATAATACAGTTATGATGTAGGATTCCTATAGTTCTTGGCGCTCATGTGGATGAGGATTTTTGTTGTTGATGATATCAAGAAGTCTTGACAAATGATCTTGAGCTCAAGATACATAGTGCTGGATACATGAATCATTACTCAAAGTTGCATTGTTGGAGACATGATGATGATGAGTTCTTACCTATATGATGATAGGTTGATACTTACATATGTTGATTGATGTAGATGTTCCCAAAGTGATGATACTTGGATCATGCAGATCTTGATGAGATGGCTATGGTGTTTTTCACATATGATATAATGTGAATGATTTTGTTGTTGGTCTAGATGCTGGTGACAGATGCTTTTGGAGCAGATCATACATTGTGTATGGTAGTTGCTAATGACTATCATGGTCTTATTTAGATGTTTGGTCTCTGTTATAAATGTCATGTAAAGGTCATAGCAAGACTCATGATGTAATAGTTTGTCTCTATCTATTGTAGTCATTTGATGAATCCCTTTTGGTCATATGATGTAATTTGTACCCCCACTATGCATGGGAAAGATGATGTAATATTTTAGTCATGTATAAACAATTGGTATCTGGTGTATCCCCACTTGGTTGGGAGATGGATGTATGTATGAGTCTTTGGTGATAGGAAGTTCATTTATGATGTATAGAGTCATGTTCTTGTTGTAGAGCATCTTAATGCAGACCTTGCTTACAGTCAGAGGGAGCATGGACAGATTGGTACACCTTGGCATATACAAAGGGGGAGCTCAATCAGAGATTTCAGTAGGTACTCAGGGGGAGTATGGACAACGGAATGTATATCAAGGAAGAGAATATCTTGGTTCGCCCTTTGCCCTTGATGTCAAAGGGGAAGAGTGATTTGGTATAGTTTTTGCCATCAAGTCCAAAGGGGGAGATTGTTGGCATTATGATGCATGTGTTGTACTTGATGGCAACCCCTTGTAGCAGAACATCTCACTTATACATAACTAGATGAATCTACAGAAGAGATATCAGATGTGACAGAACACATAGGATGCAAGGCAGCTCAAAGGAATCAGTTCAGATGTAATGTACAATGACAACTCATTAAGCTGACAGTTCTTAGTATGGCAAGTTAGCTTTGCCATCAAGTCTAAATGGGGAGATTGTTGGCATTATGATACAAGTGTTGTCCTTGACGGCAACTCACACAGATAACAGATCATAGTGTAGCAGGTCAGTAGCAAAGAATTGGTGATTAGACTACAAAGAATGAAGAAAGAAAAGTATATACGCAGATTCACTATATACCAAGTCGTGTACACATGCAGATTCACTATATACCAAGTCGCGTATATACACAGGTTCGCTATATACCAAGTAGTGTATACACATAGGTTATAAACATGGGTTCACTATATACAAAGGCACGTATATACGCGGGATTGCTGATCAAAAGTCACGTATGTGTATGCATGCACTTTCATGCACGGAAAAGCGCATACATGTGGGAAAGCTTATTTTTGGGTCCGTGGTATTTAGACCTATTGTTTTGGACCTTGGTATTACATCCGAGGTATTGAACCCAGGTATTGGGTCCCTAGTATTGGTTCTAAATGGTTTTGGACCATGGTATTGAGTAAGGCCTAAGACTATAAAAGGAGAAGAAGATCATTACGCAAAGGTATTGAGAAAGTCTTGAATATCTGATGATGTATGAGATCTAGTATGCAGGTTATAGGTTCATGATGTTTTGCTTGATCTGAGCTAAGGAGGAATCTCAACAGTTGATGGAGAACAAGATCTAAGGATAGATCGGGATCAAATGGTTTGGAATGAATCATATCTATATGGTTTGATCATGTTTATTCCAGATCTGTATACTAACGTATGTAATGTTCTGATCTGGGTATAACTTAAGTTTGAAATAACTACAACTCATAAATGAATACTTACAGATGTATACGCTAGTTGAATGTGATAAAAGCGCATACATACGCAGGTTAGATACATCTAAGTAGCGTATACCATATGAGCTATGATGTTTGAAGTTACAGGTGTTTCTGGTTGTTGATGAGTTATGATGACCATTTACTGGTGCCAGTATTCTGCATATTCAGATTGATTGATTATGTTTAGCTTCAGTGTTGATGGATGAGATCTATAATGGATCAGGATCAGAATGACTTATCTTTATGTGATCTGATGAACTAGATCTAGTTGCTAACATACATCTTATATGTAATGATCTGAGTATGTTTGAAGTCAGGAAGTGCAGTGAAGTTATAAGTAAGTAATTAATGACATATACGCTGGTTCGCTTTGGTGAAGTTGCATATACACAATGGTTTGGCACTTCCAAGTAGCGTATGCACTCTGATGCATGATTTTTGATGATACAGTTAGGTATGAACATTGTTGCAGAGTTCTGTGTTCTGCTCTATGTTCTGGTGACTGCAGTTTGTTGACAGGGTTTCAGTGATTCAATTTTGGATGATTCAGAGATTGATGATGCTAGTGTTGATTGATTGTGTGCTTCAATGATATTGATGGGTCTAGTATGAAAATTGGATGAAACGTGGCCTTCAAATTATGGTGTTGTGCTGCAGGAGTATCCAGTCTGAAACCTTCTAAAACATGGTACCTGGAGGAAGAAAGAGAAGGTTGTAGCCTTCTGTAGGTCAGCACCTACGTACTAGTACATCAGCTAGTACAAGAGCTAAGGGGGTGGTAGCTCCCTTCCAGTAGCAGCTGGAAAACGAGTGAAGGTTGGAGCATTCAGTAGGCTGGCACCTACGTACTAATACATCGGTTAGTACAAGAGCTAAGGGGGTTGTATCTCCCTCCCAGGAGAACTTGGAGAACGAGAGAATGTTGTAGCCTTCTGCAGGTAGAAGCCTATGTACTGGTATAAGACTGCACCAGTACAGAAATATTGTAAAAAGAAATTCCTTAGAAGATAGAGACGACTTGCAGTAGGTGGTTTTCACCCACATTGGGTTTCCACCTTACATCATGGTGTTCATGTGTGCTTCTTGTGTGTGATGATCTGTTCTGTTTTACTGCACCTGTTTACTATTCATATGGTTAATAAAAGTTTTGATGCACTAACTAAAGATCAACATTTTATGAATTAACTAAATCATAAGTTTACTGGATATACGCTAGTTTCATTAGACACAGTTGCGTATACACACAGGTTCCCTTCACTGAAGTAGCGTATATGAATCTGAGTATGGAAATGAAAAAGTGTTTGATTTGATAATACTGATTCACCCCCCCTCTCAGTATTATTTCCAACAGCAAATGCTTCTAGGAATGCCTTGTTATAGCACTTCTCGGGCGGAGGTAGATGGTACATTTGCCTGAGATCTTCAAGTTTGAATGACCTGAATATCCTTCTATCAGCTATGGAAAATGTTCTATCTGAAGTTGGAATTTTCTCGACAACCCATCTAACCACATCAATGTATGGAAAAATTTTGGCCCACGCTGCTATCTTGTGAAGGTATGAACAGGCGAAATCTTTGAGAGTTCCCTCTGACTTATTAGTTGAATCGACTGTGGCTTCCTCTTCTAATTCTTCAGGCTCCTCTGCTTCTATCAAATTATAAATGCTCTCCCAGCTAGCATTTCCTAGACCGAGACATATTGTATCTTATATTCATCCATTTTTGCTTGGTCCTGGTTCTTTTGCCACAGGAGTTGCTTTGGCCTTCTTAAATTTCTTCCCCATCTTCTCTGGATTCATGGATTCAAAGAAACTTTGCACAGACAATTCCAAACCATAAAATAGAGATATCGCCACTGAAAGCCAATATGAAAATGAATAGAATTAAGGTGATTGACATATGATAAATCTAATGTAGTTAAGAATTACCACGAATGAGATTTTTTGAAGGATTTACTCATAACTGTAAAATTTAATAGTCGTTCAAACCGCCAATTGTGATGAATAAATACCATAAATATCTGTCTAGTCGATGATTATCTCAAGCGTGTCTTCGAATTTCCTCGATTGGCGATCAGCGATAAATCGCAAATCACAATTGGGAGTTTCAAAGGGAGAGGCTTTATCACTTGCAACGAATATCTCCGATTGCTGAAAAGTGATATTATAATAAAGTGGAGTATTATGCATGCAAACCGTTTTAGTGTATGTTTTCCTCTTGAGATGTGCACCCAATTGATTGATCGCAATTGGGGTTTGGCTTGCGCTTTTATCCCTTTGTCATATGATATCTCCAATTGCCGATTACGATTTCCTTCATTGGATCAAAGGATTTGATGAGGCCTTGTTTGTGTGTGTCCCTTTGTCATTGCGATATGAGATCTCTGATCGCTTTATCGCAATGTAGAATTATTTATAATATTTTAAAGGAACACTTTGCTCTTTTCAAAAGGCTTTATAAAATGAATTATTTACATCGTGCCTTTTGTTAAAAATTTTCTTGTAATGAGGTCAATAACAGTTTTATTTATCAACTCACAAATCTAACTAAGTTTATTTAAAAAGGGACCCATTTCTATTAAATATTTTGTGTAAATGTTTTATAGAAATGGGGGGTTGTTGTACAACACAACAATTGGCGATTCACTGGAACAAACAGTTATCTCTGAGAAAGTAATATAATATTTTAACCTTCTTAATCTGAAAACCTTAGTGGATAGAGAAAATCTAATATAACTAGGTAATCATAAATTCTGAATATAATGAAAACTATTTTTGCTATCTCTTTCTCATCTCAAAATTAAATACATTCTAAGTTTAAGTAAACCTTAATTGGTTGATAATGATAAAATGAGAGACTTCTTCGACTTAGATTTTATAATGACTCCTTTGTCATAGGTAGAGCCACTACTGCCAGCAAACATTCATAGTCTTGGCAGGGTTACCTTTTAACCATTTGATCATTCATTGTCCTACCCATTTCAGAGTATAATTTAAAAGAATGAATCCAAAAGATATGTTTCCACACTTTTTGTATTGCATTTTCTTTTTTCCTTAATTCTTGATTTTGTAAGATAAAAAGCCATTGTCCTGGTTTAGTGGCCAGCTGTTGACAATGCATTCACTGGTTGTAATTTAACTGAACAAACTGGCTCGTGATGAGACCCCTTGTCTTATAATTATAAGCCATTACCCTGTTTTGGTATGCAGTGTTGGTAATGTCAGTTGAACTAGTCCCCTATGATTATGGTAAGTAGGCTCATGATGAGAACTCTTATCTTTTATATCAAATATATTTTAGAATTACACCCTGAAAAATCATAAACTTTGATGGATGGAATGAATAATTTTCTCCTTAAAAGAATATGGATGACAGTTTTGAGAGTTGAATATGCTGAGATTGGATCAGTCTTTGCTTTCTATTGATAACCCTTTTTAGGCTTCTAAAACATAGAATGATTTACAATATTTTCAACTTTTGAGAAGATTTCGCAAAAATAAAAAGGGTTTTAAGAGTTTAATTATACCTAATTTCCTAGAATTTTTTCCTTTTCCTTCAAGGCTTCCATCTATCAAAAGTAAATATTATGACTGTTTTCTTTTAAGTAACATTTTCAAAATAGTAAAGACCAATAGAAGGCTATTTACAACTTTATTTTCTAAGAAAGAAAATAAATTAATTATTCACACTTGAATATCGCTGAAATTGAATATTTACAAAGTGAGAAGGGGTTACCTCCTCAATTGAAGATTTTTTTCAAAATAAGTCCATTTGACAGGAAGAGAATCTCTCTTTCCTGATAGATCTTGCAATATGAGTGTTGATGGGCCTATCTTCTTGCTAATTTGAAATGGTTTGAGCCACATTTTCTAAAATTTAGTGTGTTTTCCTTTATCCTCGTGGGCTTTGTTCCATTTCAAAACAAGATCACCAACTTGTAAATGTTTTGAGCTGGTTGAAGTTGTATTAAAGCAAGACTTAATAATTTGTTGATGCTTCGCATGTGTAATTCAGGCTTTCTCCCTTTCTTCTTCTAGTTTCAGGATTTGATTATGTCTCAATTGAATAGAAGATGAGCGATTTTCTTCAATAAACTGCACTAAGGGTAGTGATGGAAGTACTAAGTTTGTTGGTATGACAACCTCCTTTCCATACACTAGATTAAATGGAGAAGTGCCTATTGAGGCCTTCTGTGTTATATGGTCTGTCCATAATGCAAATATGAAAGACTTATGCCAATTCTTATGATTCTGATCAACAGTTCTCTTAATGATTTTGATAATATTTTTATTGGTGGATTCTGCTAAACCATTACCTTGAGGGTGGTAGTTTGCAGAATATTTCAATTTGAATCCTATTTTGATAGCAGATTCAAGTATGGAATTACTGGAGAAATAAGATGCATTATAAAAAATAAGAGCGTTTGGGACACCAAACCTGGTAATGATGAACTAATCTATGAATTCAATGATTACCTCAGAGTCTGTTGTCTTCAAAGGAATTGCTTCTACCCACTTAGTAAAGTAATCGGTAGCTGTAAGGATATACCTATTTTTTTTGGATGATTGTCCAATCCCCATTGCTCAAAGGGCTGTTCAATTTGATTGGTTGCAAAGGAAAAGCTGGCTTGCTTTGTCTTCCACTGGTAGTTTGACATGTTCTGCGTTTCCTTACATATTCATGAGTGTCTTTAAATGAGGTGGGCCAATACCACCCAGCATGAATAATTTTGTGGGTTGTTGTATCAGTTCCAAAATGTCCTCCTACTGGACCATCATGTTATTCCTGCAAGACCTTTTGCGCTTCAGGTTTTTCTAAGCATGTTAACAAAATTGAATCATAGTTCCGTCTAAAAAACACATCATCAAAAATAATGAAATTTTTTGCTTTCAGTCTTATGACACATTTATTTTTATAGGAAATATTAGAAGGAGCATATCCATTTTTCAAATAGAATATCAAATTTACATATTGGGATTCAGGATTAATGGTACTTATCTCATTGATTTCTTCAATATGGTTTGTACCTTCATGTTCCTGAATATTAGAAGCTCCTGCTAACAACCTAAAAAAACCTTGGCCTTTGACAATATTTTCTAATCTAATGTCCAAATCATACTCTTGTAATGTCGTGACCCAGTTTGCCCTTTTTTCTCCCAATTCCCTTTGAGCTAGTAACTGTCTTACTGCTGAAAAATGGATTATAACTTTTGTGTGAGCCTTTAAGATAAAGGGCCTAAAGTATTTAATGGCTTTGTATATAGCAAAGGCTTGCTTTTCAATTTCGGAGTAATTAAGTTTGACAACACCTTGAATATTTGAACTATAAAATGAAATTGGTGTTTCCATGTTTTGATCATTGATTTGTGTCAGCACTGCTGCATAAGATGAATCAGATGCAAGAGTATATAAAATGAAATGATTTGAAAAATCAGGAGTGTTTAATGCGGGAGCATTTATGATTGCTTTCTTGATTGAATCAAAAGTTTCATTTTCTATATGCCCCCATTTAAACACTGAGTTTTTCTTAATCATGGTTTGTAATGGTAAAACAATCTGTGAAAAATCTGGAACAAATCTTTTTACAAAATTAATTTGACCTAAAAATGATTACATTTTTTTTTATTATGTGGAAATGGGATATCAGAAATCTCTTTGATTCTATCTGGATCAATATAAATACCATATTTTGAAACAATGAACCCCAAGAGTTTACCTTGGTCAAGAGCAAAAAAGGACTTCTTAGGATTGAGTGAAATGCCATACCTTTTACAGCGTTCAAAGATTTGTTTCAAATCATGTAAATGATTTGATCTTTTCTTAGAGAAGACAGTAATGTCATCCAAATAGACAACCACTGATTTATTGATTAGACCTTTGAATGCTATGTCCATTGCTCTTTGGAATGTAGCTCCAACATTAATTAATCCGAAAGGCATTTTTTGATAGGCATAAATTCTCCACTTAGTTATGAAAGTAGTCTTAAGTCTGACATCGCGGTGCACCAAAATCTGGTTATACCCTGAAAAACCATCTAAGAAAGACATTAATTCAGAACCAGCTACTGAATGGAGTGTTTGTTCCATTGTTGGTAGAGGGAAGTTATCCTTTTGACTCGCTTTATTAAGATTTCTGAAATCAATACAAATTCTAATGTCACCATTTTTCTTTCTTACTGGGACCAAGTTGGACACCCAATTTGAATGTCTAACAAGGAAAATTATCTTAGCTTTCAAGAATTTGTTTAACTCGGCTTTTATTTGATTTTTGAGGTTGGGATGATTTTTTCTTAATTTCTGTTGTACTGGTTTTTCTTCAGAGATCATTGGAATTGTATGTTGTATGATAGAAGTATCATATGTTTTCAAATCATCATAATTCCAAGCAAAGACATTTTTATATCTATTCAATAATCTGATAAATGCAATTCTTTCTTCTGAGGTAAGTCCTAATCCCAGATTGATGTTTTGTGGCTTGTCCTCTGTACCAAGGTTTATTAATTCAAATCTCAAAGTAGAACTTTGAAGCTTTGAATTAGTAACCTATTTAAACCTATCTTTGATGTCATAAAGGTCTTCAAGTTTGACCACTGGTTTAGGTATTGAATTTTCTTCAAGTTTTTCCTTCATTTGAAGATCATGCTCACTTTCATCAATAATTTGATCATCATAGGACTTATCAGAAGTTAAGAAACTCAAAATGTTATCATCATAATTGAATACTCGCCAGTTAGTGACATTATCGGGAATTGATGGTATGAAAATTAACTCTACTGAAAATCTATCGGGACTGTAATCTTCAAATGGAAGGAGCTTAGAAGTAACATTGGCTAGTAAATCTGTTGCCGCATTATGAGATCTAGGGATGGGAGAAATACTAAATGCTAGAAAATGAGATACAAGGTCTTGTACCAAGGATTGATAATGTTTAAGGTGACTAGAAAGACAATGTATAGTATTTCTCACTTGTTTTATAACAATTTCAGAGTCACCAAACACTTTCAAATATTGTAACTTAAGACCAATTGCTTTATAAAGTCCTTGAATCAAGACTTAGTATTCAGCAATATTATTTGTGCACTCAAATTCTAATCTACATGATAACATGGTCTTTTCTCCCTCACGATTAACTAAAATACATCCTACTCCTGCACCTTCATTAGATTTAGACCTATCAAAATATAATGACCAAAATAAAGGTTTATCTATAGTTTTATTTACAATTTCCCTAGCAATTTTAACACACCTTGATGTATCTGTTTGGGAAAAAATTTCAATTTGAAATGTGAAATTATTAACTGAGAAAGGTGATGATTGAGCAGTAAAATTATCAAAGAATGATTCAGATGAGTAGTTACCAAGAATGTTATTGTTGAATGCTATAGGCTGGTTTTCTTGTTCAAACTCTGTTACAGTATGAGTCATATGCTTCTCCCGATCAATCTTAATCTGATTTGGATTTCCTTTATAGGGCAGCCACATGTGAGACCAATCGGTAGAAATGTAACCATGAAGTTTCTCAGACCAGTCTCTACTTAAAATCAAACCATAAAACTCAGGAATATCAGCAATTAATATGTCAATTCTCTAAACCACTCTTAGATCAGTTGATAACCTAATGGTAACTGAGTTGATTTCTCCTAATACTTTGACCTCAGCTCTATCCAACTAGACAATATGGACTGCAGACTTTTGGGGCTCAATATTCAATTTAGAACAAACCGAGGCAGGCATTATATTCGATGAAGCCCCCGAGTCTATCAAGCAATTGTGTAGATTTCTATTATAAATCTCGCAGGTCAAGAGAAAATGAGGAGTATGGGAATTTGATCTATCTCCAATTAGAATAGCATCAGTAGCTTCTACTCTACCAGGTGGTGGTTTACCTGTCTCATTAGCAGCTTTGGACATTACAGCATTTGGAAGCAGAGAAGAAGGTATTGCATCTAATTCCTTGAGAAACGTTTTTTTTTTTTTATGTTTGAGTTTACTAAGCTCAAACATAGTGATATTTGCTTTCGTTTTCTTCATGTCTTCAATGATGTTGTAATCAATAGAATCTGCAACTACTAATGTTTTAGACGTTGAAGGTGGATTGGAAGCTGATGGATGAATTTGAGTAGGTGTCGTTGTAGACTTCTTTGTGGGAGCCTTCTCTTTAGTTGTAGTACCCATGTTCCTTTTCTTCTGAGTTACTTGAACAGGTTTTGGAGTGCCTTCACTCCTGGTACTTACTGGGAAAGCTTCCTTTTCATTTTCAGTATCAGAATTGGGCAAACTTTAGTCCCACATCCCATGACATTCTACATCTACCTCTTCTTCAATTTCTTCAGATGATAAGACTGTATCCTCTTCTTCATCATCCTCAGGGTCTAACTCTGCATTAGATATAGCATTAGGGGGTTTTGATTCTGGTTTCTTAAAATTTCTTAATGGCTTTTTAGTTGAAGTCTCAGCTACTTGTTTCTTGATTTCTATCATTTCATTTGACATAGTCTTTAGAATTTTTTGGAAACCTTCCATATCATATGGATCTTTAGCCATTTTCTTCTTTGAATCATCTTTGAAGGTGACCTTTTTAGATTTTCTATCTTCAAGAGCAGCTTTATTTTCTAAGGCGATGATACGTTTTTCCACAAAAATTGCTTCTTTCATATTTTCTTCTAGAGTAGGTTTTGCAGCTCTATCTACAAAGATAGCTATGTTTGAAGGTAAAGCTGATATATACCATTCACTTCTAACTTGTTCACTAGGTTTAGAGGCAGTAGGAATCTTATTTAAAAGTTTATTAAATCGTGAATTGAACTCTTTTATAGGCTCTATAGATTTTGTTTTAAAATTTGAAATATCATTGATTAATGTTGCTACAGATCTGTCATCACCGTATTTAGTTAAGAACTATTCTTGGAAAATATTCCAACTAGTAATTGATCCTGATGGTAAGGAAAAGTATCAAGACCCGGTTGATCCTTGTAGGGTATAAGGGAAAAGTCTGACAACCACATCTTCCTCAGTAACTCCTTTTAAGTTGACTGACAACATAAAGTTGTTTATGTGTTCGTGTCCCTGTATGCTTGCATCTGGATTGAATTTTCCACCATTTTTTAGGATGAGCTGGTAATGGGTTCAAAGGTGTAGGCATTGTGACTACACTAGGATTGTTCCATGGGTTCTGTGCCATTGTAGAGATACTAATGGATGATAGCGCAAATGAAGTTCCAGATGGTTGGGAAGGAGCATATATTGAAGTTTGAGATGGTTGGGAAATAGATGTTGAAGTTCCAGTACCCTGTTGAACGACAATCTAGAGTGGAGGAGTGGATGGTTGACTTCGCAATGGAGAAGATGAAATGGATGATGATGATGAGAAAGTTTCACTATCAGACCCTTCAATTTTCTTCCTTGCTCGTTTCCTTTTAGGCAAAGGTAACTTAGTAGGTTCAATTCCAAGCTTTTCACTTTGAAGTCTAGTGAGGAGGTGAGAAGGAATCAATTGCGAAGTCACACTGCCTTGAGATAACACAGATTTATGTGGTGATATTGAGAATCCTTGAATTTTATGAATTAGAGACTGTACTTCAGGAGATTCTAAAGTTGATTTATCTGAGATGTTTTGGGGTTGAGCAGTGGTTGTTGTTTCCTCAACTTCTCGCTTGAAAATTGGAGTTTCAGCATGCAAGGAAGAAGTCAGAGGTGATGTGGAAGGGGATTTACTCTTAGAATGGATTATAGATTTAGGTTTGCTCGCTATTCACAGTTCAGGCCCTCCTTCTAGTGCCAAAAATGTTGATGCCTCAAAAATCGCTACATCAACATCAGGGAAAACCACCTGGTGCGGACCTTAAAAGCAGCTCCTTTTCGTATGGTGTGGTGGCTCCGACTGGATATAATGAGACCAATTTCCCAATGATTTATAAATGGGATGGATAAGTGATCGATTTTCTAATATCTAATAGGAATGATGGATGATTTATTCTAAAATGCAAACAATATAAATAACTAATCTATCTCTGGAAGTCTTTCTTTTAGTGCAATTTTTTATGATTCTTATTGACAAGTAGGCATATAGATGACTCTACTTATAAACAAAAATATTTATTCATATGATAATTACTTTGTTCAAGTAGTTGAACAAAGTAATAATTAAAATTTTATCACACTAATCTTTATATATTATTGACATACATATGTATGAAAAATAACAACTCTTAAACATTCAATAGTGATAAGTCAAAAAACTGCTATGAAAACATATACATATATCAACAATAGCAAAATAAATAAATGCTGGCTCACATAAAAGTATGAGGAAAAAACATAGATAGTAGTACCATATGTATTTGAGTCTCCTCCAATATGAATTGCATTCAGATCCCACCTTTCAACTTGGAAATACTTTTACAGGAAGCAATAGTGCATATCACATAAAAGTATTCTTCATCAAAACTCAGAATTCAGGTCCAGTTTTTATAAAAATAAATATATCGGAAGCACATTAGTGCAACTTCCAATCTAAGTCTTAATACAAAAATTTGAGGACCCTTTCTCAAAACATGAGAGGGTCTATAAATACTATTTAAACCAACAAACTATGAAATAAATATACTATGCGCTAGTATAACCAAATCAAAAAAAAATTGAAAATCTTCTTGAAATAGGCATGCTGCAGTCGGTCAGAATGGTTCACTGTGTTGGTTGATCATCATGTGACTTGAGATGACAAATGGCGAGCATTGGTTGAAGTTCTAGTGTATGAACCATGCGTGAGTTTAACTGAGCAGTGTATGTGGCATCAGTAAGTTCTGGAATCATATGGCCGATTGCATCGGTGAGGCATTTCATCATTGTCCGCTGACTATATGGTTTAACAAGGAAAAACCAAAAGGTTTCCCATGTTAAAGTTTGAATGCCTGCGATTAATCTCTCCCTCTACTCCAGCGCCTATTTCCATGTTTGTTCTAATGCTTTTCTTGATGGAAGTTTCCCTGGAGAACATTCTGCAATTAAATTTGATAAATAAAGAGTATCATTAAAAAATTCAACCAGATTGTTTGTTGCCGATCAGCAACTTTATGTTGCTCTTTCTGCCTTCATTAGTTGACATTGCCATTCAGTGAATAGGATTTATTTATGCGATTCTAGAATTTTTGGTAGATTAGTAGCTTTTCCTTCTTTGGTTTCTTGCCAGGAGAGAAAATCTGTTAATCTTTCATATGCTTTTTCCAAGTTTAGTCTTGCATCAACTGATTTATCAACCATGGATGATGAAATTTCACACAGAGGAAGAATGAGTGAGATATTATGACACAATAGGCTCAACTGACTAGACAATGGCTTGGTGATTTGTAGAGCCTCCAATTTGAATTCTCCCACTTGAGGATATTCTTTGAATCTTTCTATCTGGAGTGATAGTTGAGCGATCTCTTCTTCCTTTGATTTCTTCAACTGTTCATTTAATGATTGCAATTTGCTCATTGCATGGGATAATCCCTGTTGTTTATGAATTGCATGTTGATCAATCCTTTGTTTTTCTTTGAGCAATTACTTGTTCAATTGGTCATTTGAATTTCTCTGGACTGCTAACTGTTGTTCCAACTTCTCTATCTTCTGTTGTTTCTCTTGTACCTGTGTTTCCAGCAAAGCAATTCCTTGGTCTTTTTCTTTGAGCAAGTTACTGACCTCCGATGCTTTGTCCATTATGGCCATTGTGTATGCTCCAACATACTGAGAAAGTTTAGTGAGATCTTTAGAAGGATTAACTTCTTCTCTCCATACCACATTTGTTATCTCCATTTGTGAAGTCAAAAGAGGATATTGATCAACTTTCCTCTTTTTCCTTTGTCTTTTGATTATAGCCCTATGCTTAGGGCTGTAGAAAACATCCAATGGTGGTATTTCTTCTACATGTAAAACAATTTCATCAGATGGATTTTCAAGGATTATTTCTACATCCTTGTGAGTTATGGGTGGGCTGCTAGTTCCTTCAGTCAGAACTGTATTGATTACTGATTTCTAACCAGTTTTACCTCAGGTGTGTTGAATCCTTGAAGGCTCTTAGTATTACTAATGATGGAATCAAATTGTTGTCATTCCTTGATCAGTTTAGGAGCAACATAAATGCTTGAATCAATGAGTTCACTACTTTTTCCTTGTCCCTTCTCCTTCTCTGGCAATTTTTCTTTTTCGGGGATCTTCTCCACTACAGGAGTCTTGTCGGCAGCTTTCTGTTCACTTTGACTCTATGGCTGAACTGTCAGGGCTGTAGCTAATAGGTCCAAAGGCAAAGTTTATAACCTCTGGGCTCTGAGCCTATTGAATGTTTCTAACCCCTCTTCTCCATACCTAATTGTAGACAATCCTTTAACCTGAAAAAATATTTCGGCTGAAGCAAATAAATCATCAAAGTCATCTGCTTCATGATCGAATTTGGCAAGTTTAGATTGGGCGGTAATTTTGTGGGCAACCTTCCTTGGGTCATATTTCCTATTTGGTATGGTGGCAAGATTCAACATCTGAACCTTCTCTACCTCTTTCTCTGTATACTTGTAATCATGTAAGGTAAAAATGACACATTGTAGGGGGAACATAGGCCACATATGTTTCTTGGAATTCCTTAGGGTTCTTGATGTTCCTTCAACTGTTATCTGATATGTCAGTTCTTGGGCTAACAATTTATCAAGAACATATAGAGGAAGAACATGGGGTTTAGTGAGACTGCCAAAAAGCCTCACATAGGTAAATTTCTCCTCTCCGAACCAGCTACCTGCTGCTGTCAAGTCAATTGCTGCTTCCTGAGATATCCTGGGGGCAGGCTTATTGAAAATAGAATAATATACAAGTAAAACAAAACCATTGCAAATTCTGTACAGGTAATTTTTATAGTGTGGCTTCCACAACAATTTGTGATAGATATGACTAGGGTTAGGATCTTGGGAAGTCCATTTCCATCTGAATATCAGGTATTCAGAATTAAAACAAATAATATCCAGAATATATGCACTGTAGTAGAAAGGAGGAATGATCTGGGAAGTTGTATATGTTTTTCTTCTGTATTCTAATATCTCAGTGGCGAGTTTATCAGACAAAATATTTGCCCAATCCATAACATAACCATTAATCATAACTTCCATTAACGGGACCATTTCTATAGTAAATTTTGTGGAATCATGTTGTCCCCACAGTCTACACATCATAGCTCCAGCATAGCAATAAGGAGAAGCTAATGAGTCGACAGAATACTTACCCGATGACTCATGCTTATGTTTCTCCGGGAAATGCCTCCAGTGCTTGATCGGGTCTGACTCCAAGTCGTTTTCCTTTGCAAATGCTTCCAGGAATGCCTTGTTATAGCACTTCTTGGGCGGAGGTAGATGGTACATTTGCTTGAGATCTTCAGGTTTGAATGACCCGAATATCCTTCCATCAGCCGTGGAAAATGTTCTATCTGAAGTTGGGATTTTCTCGACAACCCATCTAACCACATTAGTGTATGGCAAAATTTTGGCCTGCGCTACTACCTTGTGAAGGTATGAATAGGCTAATTCTTTGAGAGTTCCCTCTAACTTATTGGTTGAATTGACTATGGCTTCCTCTTCTAATTCTTTGGCCTCCTTTGCTTCTATCAAATTATAAATTCTTTCCCAACTAGCATTTCCCAGACCGAGACATTTTGTATCTGATATTAATCCCTTCTTGCTTGGTCCTGGTTCTTTGGCCTTCTTAGATTTCTTCCCCATCTTCTCTGGATTCATGGATTCAAGGAAACTCTGTAGAGACAATTGCAAACCGTAACATAGAGATATCACCGCTGAAAGCCAATATGAAAATGAAGAGAATTAAGGTGATTGACATATGATAAATCGGATGTAGTTAAGAATTACCACGAATGAAATCTTTTGAAGGATTTACTCTTAACTGTAAAACTTAATAGTCATTCGAACCACCAATTGTGATGAATAAATACCATAAATACCCGTCTCGTTGATGATTATCTCAAGCATGTCTTCGAATTTCCTCAATCGGCGATCAGCGATAAATCGCAAATCGCAATCAGGAGTTTCAAAGGGAGAGGCTTTGTCACTTGCAACGAATATCTCCGATTGCCAAAAAGTGATATTATAATAAAGCAAATTATTATGCATGCAAACCATTTTAGCGTATGTTTTCCTCTTGAGATGCGTGCCCAATTGATTGATCGCAATCGAGGTTTGGTTTGCACTTTTATCCCTTTGTCATATGATATCTCTGATTTCTGTTTGTGATTTCCTTCATCGGATCGAAGGATTTGATGAGGCCTTGTTTGTGTGTGTCCCTTTTTCATTGCGATATGTGATCTTTGATCACTTTATTGCAATGTATAATTATTTATAATATTTTGAAGGAACACTTTGTTCTTTTCAAAAGTCTTTATAAAATGAATTATTTACATTGGGCCTTTTGATAAATATTTTTCTCGTAATGAGGTCAATACCAATTTTATTTATCAACTCACAAATCTAACTAAGTTTATTTAAAAAGGGACCCATTTCTATTAAAAATTTTGTGTAAAAGTTTTATAGAAATGGGGGGTTGTTTTACAGCACAACAAGGCCCTAAATAAGATGTCCCTATTTCTACAAATGATATCAATTATCTGGAAGATCCATCTTCTCAAAATTCTGTTGTCCCAATTAGTCAGGATCAACCTCTAGCTCAAAATCTAGAGTCCTCCCAAGCTTCTAAATATCAAGCTTTTTTTGAGTTTCTCATTGTTGAACTGAATATAAGATATGACCTTAGACCTAGACAAGGTCTTGGTATGCATGTAAAAAAGGTTACCTTTGATGAGCCTCAAATGAAAGTTATTGAAACACCATTTTCCTAACCACAAAATCACTTACAAGAGCAATCTTCTACAAAAACAATTGTTCCAACTACTTTTAATGTTGAAAGAGAATTAGAAAGTGTAAAAATTCCAATTCCCTTATTTGAACTTTCAATAAATCTAGGTTATAAACAACAGGTATCCAAATGGATAAAATCTTCAAGTGTAGATGCTGAAGGAGACATAATTAGCCTACATGATGAGAAGCCTTCAGTATCTTTTGGTCCTAGTTCAGACATGATTGATGAAAGTGTGCCACCTTTCTATGTAACATTAAAAGTGCATGATTTTATTTTGTACATCTAGATTCTGGTGCTTCCCATAATCTAATGCCTAAAGTTATCATGGACCAACTTCAGGTGCAAATTACTAGGCCATATCATGATCTATACACATTTGATTCAAAGAATGTACCTTTCTTGGGATTAATCAAATATTTATTTGTTACACTTGCTCAAATCCCCGTGAAAAACATAGTATTTAATATAGTTGTTACAAATATTCCTCCCAAATTTAGCATGTTGTTATCAAGATCGCGTTCTACTAATCTTGTAAGAAGCTTGTAGATGGATATGTCCTATGCTACAATCCCAGTTTATGGAGGTGAACATTTAAGGATGTATAGAGAAGTAAGATTCATAAATATTGTCTATAAACCTAATCAAGCGATAAATCATCTTATATATGATATTTATCAATATTTTGGATGTTTTACTTTGGCTGCAAGTGATCTCTCTAATCCTCAAACCAGAATTGAAGATACTATAAATATGCCTCATTTTTCAAATAGTGATATTTGGAAAATGTATTTTGATGGAGCATTTTCTAAGGATGGAGCTGGCACAGGAATTGCAATCATTTCACCTGGAAACATTACCCAATCCTTCAAATTATATTTTGAAGTCACAAATAATGTGGCAAAATATGAGGCTTTAATTTTAGGATTGGAATTAGCTAAAAGTTTGAAAGTACAAAACCTGGCAATATATGGTGATTTAGAATTGATTGTAAAATATATCATAAATATCTATAAAACAAAGAATCCTAAACTCCGAGCTTATAGAAATGAAGTATGGGATTGCGTGGAAAATTATTTCCAGGCTTTCAGTATCTCATCAATTATGAGAGAAGATAATATTCATGCAGATTCCTTGGCAGTTTCTACAAGTTCTTTTAAAATACTTGATCCTTTGCAATTACACTATCAAATTGAAGTAAATTATAGACCTTCCATTCTAGATAATTTAAGACACTGGAAAGCCTTTGAAGATGACAAGAAGTTGAAGAATTTCTTACAGGCTATTGATGAATTTTCTGGTTTACATGTTGAAGAAGAAAACAATGATGAAATCAAATGAAATGATGGTGACTCAGATATGAATTTTAAACAGAAAATCGATGATCATGATACCATTCAATTATCAAATAATTATATTCCAAAGAAATTAGTTACCCTTGAAAAATTGTTTGATCAAAATGATTTATCAAAATCTTCATTCTTAAATTAACAACATGAAGATATACAGTACTATAATATTAGTACCACATAATAAATTAGGAATGTTAAAATCTCAGTGAGTCTTCTTAGGACACAAAAGAAAAATATGCCAGTTTTTTTAAACAATAGAGAGATGCATTTGCACGGTCATATGAAGAATTCAAAACCAATGACATAACTATTATTCAACACAAAAATCCTCTAAAAGTAGGAGCTAAGCCATTTTAGCAAAAGTTAAGAAGGATTAATCCAGACCTATTACCTATTATTGAGAAAGAAGTAAGTTGTTGGATGCTAAAATAATTGTTCCTTGAAGATATTCTCAACGGATAATTAACCTGGTATTTGTTAGGAAGAAAAATAGAGAAATAAGACTATGTGTTGGTTTTGGAAACTTGAACAATTTGTCCTTGAAATATAATTATCCATTATCAAAAATGGATCAATTACTTCGAAGAGTATTAGGGTCTAACATGATTTCAATGTTTGATGGTTTTTCTGGGTATAACCAGATTTTGATCAGTCAATAAGAGAGATAAAAGACAACATTCACAACTTCGTGGGGTACTTTTATGTATGCCAAGATGCCATTTGGTATAATCAATGATCAAGCAACATTTTAAAGGGTGATGGATCTAGTACTCATTGGTAAGGTAAATAAATTCATAATAATTTACCTTGATGATTTGACAATATTTTCTAACTCTGATGCTAAACACATCAATCATTTGAGGAAATTTTTTCAGAGATGTAGAAAATTTGGGATTTCTCTTAATCCTAAAAAGTCACTCTTTGCAATGAGGGAATAAAGATTGTTGGGAATTTTTTTTTCAAAAGAAGGATTATAATTGACCCTAAAAGAGTTTCACCCATTCAGGTAATCAATTTTCTAAGAAATAAGAAATGTAGTCATTCTTAGGGAAGGTAAATTTTTTACGGAGGTTCATACCTAATTATACTAAAATTGTTAAATATATTACTAATATGATCAAGAAATATAATGAAGTTAAATGGACTATCAAAGCTAGATACTCTTTCTCACAGATCCAGAAGGAAATTTCAGAAGCTCCAGTGCTCACCAACCTAGATTATTCAAAACATTTTAGTATTTTTTCCTTCGCCTTGATTACTACCATAACAGTTTTATTGCAGAGAAATGATGATAAACATCAGCAGCCAATTTCTTTCTTTAGTAAGATTATAAGAGACATTGAGCTAAAATATGACATCATAGAAAAACAAGCTTATGCCTCGGTACAAGCTCTAAAATTATTTAGGATTTACATTTTACATTCTTCTACAATTTCTTATGTGCCTAACAATGCAGTAAAGAAAATGTTGACTCAACCTGATACAGATGGAAAGATGGGGAGATGGATTGCTAATATACTTGAGTTTGATTTAGATATCATACCTACAAAGTTGGTGAAAGGACAGGGTTTAGCTAAGTTGTTGGCAGAATCAAACTGCAAAACACTTGGTATTAATACCATAATGCAAATTTCAGAAGAGAAGAATCCACAAGAACCTTTTAATTCTTCAAGAAAGAAGAATCCACAAGAAACTTCTCATTCTTTAGGAGAGAAGAATCCACAAGAACCTTCTCATTATTCAAGAAAGAAGAATCCACAATAACCTTTTTCCATTGTAGTTCCTATACCTCTTCCTTTACACGTTGATGAATTTTTTTTACTAATAGATTGGTACAAAGACATATTGTATTTTCTATGTGATTTTGAGTACACACTTGAATTCACAAAATACATGTAGATCCCTCAAACTCAAGGCCGTGAAGTACTGCATAGTAAATTCAAACTTGTATTGGAAGGATACTTTAAATATCATCTTACTATGTTTGACTGAAAATGAAACAGATGGAGTAATTGAAGAGTTTCGTGAAGGATTTTGTGGAGGACATTATGCTTGGAAGGAAACTGCATATAAACTAATAAGAGTAGGTTTCTACTGGCCAAAATGTTTTGCACAGGTTGGAGCAAAGGTGAGAAGTTGTATCCCTTGTCATATATTTGCAAGAAAACATAGGTTAGCATCACATCCCCTAGTTTCGGTTTTGGTGGAAGCTCCTTTATTGTAGTGGGGATTAAATTTCATTGCTGAAATAGTTCATGCTTCTAGTAATCAACATAGATGGATATTAACAACCACTAATTACTTCACAGAGTGTGTAGAATCAATTCTTGTTAAGAATGTAACTAACACAGTGGTGATAAAATTTATTGAATAAAACATTTTTTCTATATTGGTTGTCCAAGACAAATAGTTATAGATAATGCTCAAGCTTTCAGTAGCATTAGGATGACACAATTTTATCAAAAATATCATATTTTTTTACATCACTCTACACCTCATTACCCACAAGGAAATGGGCTAGCGGAATCATCAAATAAAAGTCTGATTAAAGTCATCCAGAAAGTGCTATCAGATGATAAAAGAAACACAGACAAGCATTTCAAATATGCAGTATCATAAAATAGGGTTTCACATAAAAGGTATAATGGTAAATCTCATGTTAAACTTGCTTATGGAATAGAAGCTATCTTCCCTATAGAAATAGCATTTCCAGTCATGAAGCTTTTGTAGGAGTCATACAAAGAGGAAGATGATTTTTAAAGAAGGATAAATCAAATTATTGAGCTAAATTAGGAGAGAGATAAAGTTTAGCATAAACTTTGACAATATCAAAACAAGATGAAAAGTTTGTTTGATAGAAAATTCAGAGAAAGAGATTTTAAAAAAAAGGACTTTTGGTTCTCAAATGGGATGCAAAAAGAGAAGAAAGGGGAAAGCATCGAAAGTTTGATAACCTATGGCTAGGAACTTTCAACATTGCATAGGTCAAAGGCAATAATATATTCATCTTACCGAATTTGGAAGGAGAATATTTCTCATTTCGGGTCAATGGGAAATATCTCAAGCATTATATCCTATATTGGGCGTCTTTAGTATCATTATTGTATATTTCCAGTTTTTCTTTAAATTTCCAAAGCAAGTGTGATTTGCACAACAAATACTCCGTGACCCAAGTAGAAGGCACATGGATCTACAGGTTCTATGCATATCGTAGGAGTAAGCAGTCTCCAGATGGAGCTGGTGTTGTAACTTATTTTTACCCTTTAGTTAATTCTCCTACTAAATTAGCCAAGTGACTGTTGTCACATTTATATCTCCCACCAATGTTTAACTTATTTGATTCCTAATTCCAATAACAACTAATTCAAAATAAAAAATTTATGAGAAAAATCATAAAGCTATTACCTTGCCAAAACAAATTGTTTTACATCCTACCTGCAACCAAAATTTCTAGAATATCATCTGAGCGAATTCCATCGACCAAAAACTATAAATCACCACTACTATCGAGTGAATTCTCATTTACCGTCTGTAATTTTTATTTTTTCCTGAATGCCAGCCATAAAGGAAAATCTAAATTATCTTCAGAGAATCCCCTTCTACCCCATGTGATTAATTTAGATGAATTAGCTCTTATTGACACCCACTTCAAGATCACTGAAACCAGCAGTTAATTCGACTTGTACGAGCTCCACAATTGGGCATTCTAGAAGTATGAGGATGCTAATGATGAATTATCTTTCTCAGAATCTTTACTTCCTCAATTTTTTTCCCCTCAAACACATCATTTCCCTAAATTTGTCACCTGGTGTGGAGCCCAATACCTTCCAAGTCAGAGAGCTATAATTGCTCAAAATAATGAAATTATTTTCTCCATAACCTCTAAATCAAATTTTCAACCCTTTAAGTTAAAACCTTGGGACTCTCTTCACCATTTTTCTACTAATGCTCTTATGGAGATTTACCAGAAGCTTTATTCCTCATAGAGAGCTCATATTTTTGAGTCATTCTTACCAAAGAACTCTAAATTACCTAGGACAAACCCACCTTATCCCTTTGCAATGCTTCCTAATATGTCTAGGCAAGTTATTTCAATTGCTTCTTATCTTTTAGGATATCCAAATTATTAGTGAGCACATGAGGTCATCTTAGGGTTTTTATCAGTCTTTTCATTTGGGAAGAAACCCTCAGTTATGTTCAATTACAGTTAATTTCTATCATATGTAATTCATGATCAGTTCCTAAAATTTAGTTTTGAAGCATCATTCAAGAACCAGTCGATTTTGGTTTACTTGTTTTTATATCATCAATCAGAAAGGTTCAAGTTTCCTCTATAGAAATTGGAGGTTCAAGGAAAACCAGAGTCACTGATTCATTGGACTTCATTAGTAAGGAAAAATTATGGAGATTTCTCTTCCAGTGAATTTTTCAATAAATTTTTGATACATAAATTTGTTTATTAAGTAGCGATGCAGTTCCAAGGGTTTCCACAAAGATTAAAAGGATTCTACACTTGAGTGAGAAATCTAAAGTTGGAGACTGTTATTTAAACCAAAATTTTACAGAGATTAGAATCTATGGTTGTGAACTTCCACCTTACAAACTACCAGTGTTCCTCCCCATGAGAATTTTTGCATTAAAATATATCAAACAAATGATGAACATGCGTGATATTCATTTTTTTCCTACAAAGAAAAAACCTCATTTTAAATTAAAGGCACAGGTTGGCCCATTCATAGTCAACACTAGAGGCACCAAAAAAGAAACTAATGATTTGTTAAGTCAAATGAAATTTAGATTTAATTTCATCTAGTCATATGATCCATTGGGCGAAATACCATCAATGAGAATTGGAGAGAATTATGCACCATATGTGCACATTGAAAAGCCTAAAATTTAAAAACATGCTAACAAAGAAGAATGGGAAGAGAACACACTGCAAGAAGTTGAAGAACAAGCTTCTAGTCAAACAACATTGGAAACTCCTGGACTGGAAGAAAAGGAATTGAAAAGACGGAGATAAAGCATATCCCCGACATGATCATAGTTTCAGAAAGCATTATTGAAAGTGTTTAAGAGAAGAAATTATATAAATGTTCTAGAGGAGTCCTCATAAGTCCAAACTTCTGAGGATCCTACCACAATCATACTTTCGGGAGATCCTATATTCTCATTGCAACAAACAAAAGAAACCATCATAGATTCTTCTTCTTCTCCTTCTTCTTTAGGAAAACAAAGTATTTTTGAAAATTTCTTGGAGATGAAGAAGAAAAATGAGGTATTAAAAACTTCAACATATGCAGAGTTCTGGAAAAAATCTTCCACAACTCAAACAAGGTTACTATCTACCCTAGATAGCGAAAGAGGACAGTTCTAGCAGGAATTTTTGGAACCAAAGGTATGTGTGCCTAAGAGCGTTGGTGATTATAAAAGCTCTTTATTTTCATTTGATACTAAACAGATACATCCTATAGATCAAACTGTTCTCCATAAACAAGTAGGAGAAATGATCTATACATCATTGACAAGTTATTCCATGGAAACATATAAGCTACAAGCATCTCTAAATAACATCCACTCTTAGCTAAAGCTAGAAAAGATGTATTCTCTATCTAAAGATACCAAGATTAAGGGGCTATAAGATCTAGTTTTAAATTTAGGATTCAATCCTAAAGATGTAAAAGAAATTGAAGAAATAATAGAAAGTAGAAATGAAAACATCCAGGCACTAAGGAAACAACTGAAGTTACAAACAATTCAATGTCCTCAAGTACAAGCAGTGGGACAACTGAAGAAGGAAAATGAAAATATGTTTTGTATGATTTTGGAAAAAAATGTGCAGATTCAGAATATGGAGGTAGAGATGGAGAAATTAATGAAAGAAAATAACTTCAAATCAGCATTGGAGTAGGGACGTCTACAACAATAGGTGTATCAACAGCAGAAACAGACTCTACTAGTCAAAATCTAGAAAAAAAATAGTCAAAATCTATGGGAGACCTTTCATTGAAGGATATGAAAATTGAGAAATTAAGAGCTCAGTTGGAGAAGTCCCAAGAAAATAAAATAAAGGTTGACAATGCATAACTTGTTGAAGTACAGAAAACCTTCAAATTAACTAAACAATTAGAGAAATATATGAATGAGTCATCCACTGCTCTAACCTGGACAAAATTCAGACAGAAAATATAGGTAGATATTAATTCATCTTTTTCATAATTATGGACCTCAATAGAAATTATATTTGAACAAGAACAACTTGTTAAAAAATCAAATGAAGCCATAGCACATATCAAAGAGGAATTGGATCACAAGCCTTGAGAAGCAACCAAAATTATAAAATTCCTAAGCTGCAAAACCATAGAAGAGTTGGAAGTCTTAGGGATCAAAGAAAAAAATGAATATGTCCTTGCAGTCAGGAGAGTTCTAACAAAGAAAAACCTCATATTATAGCTAGATAATAAGTGCCAAAGTCTAAAAGTTTGGATAAATAAATTTCATAAAAAAAATATCTATTTTTCTTAGAATAGGTCTTCCTTCTTTGATAGATCATAATAATCACTTCATTTCACAAGAAAGTTACCAAGAAATAGTGTACAAGATAGAAAATGATAATTCCAAATTTTCTAAGGTAAAATGAATTACCATTGGTAAAGATTTCTTACAAGGTTTACAAGATGATTTATTTATTGAACATAAAATCCACCATCTCTTCTTAATTAAACCCACATTTGAGAAATATACTGAAGTGGATGAAACTTATAGAAAATTCATTAAGTTTTCATACCCTGGTGAAGAGGAATGGAATAAATTCCTTGATCTTATCGATAGGAAAGATAAGTTTCTCAGAAGCAGTTACAGTGAAAAGGGAGCAGAATGTGAGATTTCAACAACCAGTTAGAGTGAAAGAATGAACAAAAAGTAAGATAACAGGAACATAAATCATGGAGTTAGTTTAAAGAAGTAGTCATCAAGGAGCACCCTCGAATAGTATGTTGATTAGTGAAAATTAGTTCAGAAAGTCTATTTTTGTAAAATCCAAATCAATTTGGATAATATTGTATTTTGTGAAAGAATTTTATTAGATTTAGATATTTTTGAATTATACTGTATAATTGTTTTGTAATTCTAAGAAAGAAGGGTTTAACCCTTGTTATTATCCAGTGACACTATTGTACTACTCTGAAATATTTCTGAAGATAATCAAAGGATTCTGACGTCATCCTTAACAACTTATGTGTTCATATGAGTTTTTATGGTTTATCCATTTCTGTCTTTCATCATATATTCAAGGTAACCTAGGAGTTAGGGTAAGGCTAAGTTAAGTATTAAATTCCCTGAAAGCTTGCTACAAAGTTATCATCTTTATGGAGATTAACTAATTGAACATTTTGTTTGAATTAGTTCCTATGCATCTTTAAATTGTTCCTTCTGTCATCTCTTGAATAAATTATATTTGGCTATAGAATTTTTCTGAACCATTCAACTGTATTTAATTAATTAGGTATTCAAAATCAATGTTCGATTATTAAATATCTTCTCATTTTAGACTTTCAAAATCAATTAAAGTTTTATACTGTTATGATTGAAAATCAACCCTTTGAAACTTCTCATAAATATTTGGATTTTACAAGTGTTAAAGGTTTAATGCATTGGTCATCCAACTCAATTAAAACCCTTACTTAGATGCTTTAGCACAGTTCCCTAGCCTAGAACTGTCTACAAAGATACAACAAATGAATTTCTAAATTATTTAACATAATCACTCTAACGATGTAAAATTTTGATATCCTTCTTGATGTGAACAATCGCAAGTTCTATTATATACCTCATCTTTCTTCATTAACAACTTTAATGGCTTTTTTTTTCTAGTTTTTCTTAGCAAATTTTATTAATTATTGTATCAATACCTTTACTCTATCATATAAATTTTGTTTACACAACAATTTTATATTTTTTTCCCTTTGTTACTAGTATCAAATTCACATACTTTCCCATTATGCTCATTCATAAATATTATCTCACTTTATCACTAAGGTAACAAAATTTAAACATTTTTTCACTTAATTAAAGTATTCATCTCAATTATATATTGCATTGATTTCTTCTTTCAAATCAAAGATAAATACCCGAAATATCTTATCCTCATGCTAAGATAAATTTAATAAAAACACCCTTTAAATATCTTATGACATATTAGGTTGTTTAAAAAGTGAATAAAAATGAAAAATGACATTTATGAAGCATGTTATGTCTCTTTTTTTCTTAATTTTTTATTCACAAAAGTTAGGAATATAAATTATGTCCAAGACACCACTCAACTATCAATATATTCTTTATGGAATTTGTGAATTCACCTAGAAAAGGTACATAAACATATGTTTGTTTTTGTAACCTTGCCAGATCCTTTCTATTCCTTTTCAAAAATCAGGAAAAGTTTACATATGCATCTAAACATTTTAGATGTCTGCAACCCACCCACTGGGAAATTGAGTCTGTTGGCCATCTAATTTCATTATATGCCAACCAAAATTTAAAGGTTCTCAAACTGTCTTGTAAAGAAATATAATTATGAATATCCTTATTACTCCTAAAGTCTATATGGAAAAAACATAAGATTGTGAAGCCATCTTCTGAACTACACAAAATTTTTAGAAAACTTGACCATGTTAATCATCTAGCAACTCATCAGAGGAATCAATATGTTATGAATCTTTGGCACTGGAACCTAGAAACTTTGTCTGAGGAAGGCAAGGAATGTACTTCTCAATCCAATTGAGGAAAACATTTTAGAGTTGGATTTGGTGCTGGACGAATTGAAATTCTCTATGAATTTATCAAAGAGAAGACGCTGGTTTGGGTGGCCCAAAAGAACTGGACCCTATAGTGTTTTCCACTTTTTTCTTCATAAGGAAGTATTGATAAACTGTGTGTTGAAACTGAGTGTATCTTCCATGAGAGTGACCACGGTCCTGGACTAAAGACTTCCATTCCTCCATGTCTAAATTAGAGTTCTCAGCTTGATGTTTTAGCTCTGTTTCCCAACTAGATATCAATTGGTGGAAAGGGGAGGAAAATCACTATAATATACCTATGTATCTTGCTGGGACTTCCCCATATTACCTCAACGACCTCTACCCCTGGCTGGTTGAGGATGGGCTTACCCGCCTCCTTGCCCTCGACCTCTGGTGTGACTTTGTGATTGGTCTCCCCAACTAATGTTCATTTTCTGGGAGGAGGATCGCACCATAGGAATGGCTTGCAAAATACACAAGGAAGCATGATACTGAAACCAAAGAAACCAAAACCCAACCTTCCAAAACCTCGACCAAGCAGATGCTTTACCTACAGAGAAGCGAGAAGGCATGGGAACTTTACCAAACTAGAATAGAAATAAACCTAAAAAGATGAGCATACATGATATAGAATAATAGTTAGAAACTGATATAACAAACCCATAATCATTGTCGGTGTTGACCCAACTGCAACCCAAAGCACCGAATTTGATTGCCTTCGAGACCTAGAATCCATGTGAAAACATAGGTTGTGGTCGGGCAAGGTAAAACTTTATACAATTAACCCAGGCTACCTAATGCAGGTAGTCTATAATTGATAAAAACTAATTTAGCAAAATACCATAAACCCTGGCCATTGTATGAGACCCAACAATAACTATAGAGTACAGAGCCATCATAGAAAGCAGAACTCCAAAGAGGACAGAAAGATTGGTAGAGAACATAGGTCAGGGAACGCATATTATTGTTCTTTCTTCAATAACAACCAAAGAACCCCTAATACTTCCCACACTTCTCAAATTAGAAACAAACATCATTATGTTCAAAAAATGATAGAGAACTAGACCTGAGAGGAAGAAATTAGAATTCACTAAGAGAGAATACCCGCACCAATCAGTTACTCACTGTGAGGAAAGGAAGCGTTAGAGCCATCCATCCACAGCCATGCTTGAATCCTGGAAGAAAAGGTACATGAGCATATCATTTTTTTTGGTGCATTTCCTTTTTCAGCTACTCTCACATGCTTTCCAAATACTACACATGAAACATTAAATTAGATAGAGCCTTCATTTTTTTTACTTCTTATTTTATTAATTCCTTTATTTCTTCCTCCATAAAAAAAAGCTTATATACCCCATGTTCTCACCATATACAGCACAATAAAATTTTCGATGCATTTCTCCAGAAGGCTATGAATTCTACCAAGCACGGCAGGACTTGAGCCCTCCGCCTTTAGTTAAATTTTGATGAATAATGAAATGATTGTGTGCATGTAAACTAGAAAATGTGCGGCTCACTTTTTGGTACTTCCTTATTACTTTACCCCTATTATCATGATGTAAGAAAATGAATGGAGACAACTACATGTAGAACTCTTGCAATAGTCAAGTAAAATATTCCACTTTGTAAGAAAGAAATATATGGATGATTAAGGATTCTTTCACATTTTCAATTTTTTTTTGAGGAAGACAATGAAATCCTATTCTCTCGCTTCATAATGTACCATTTTATATAGACTCAAAGTTCCATCAAATCAATTTCTTAGTTGGGATTATCATCCTAATAACATAAGAGATTGATTGAGAAATAAAAAAGAAACAATGAATCTACAACCATCATGGGATTAAAGTTCTTAGAATTATTTACCTCTTTTATTTTCCATTTATATATATGCTCAATCTCTAGCCACGTTACTTGGATCATTATAAATGTGTCATGCAAGGTCATGTAATTAATAGGAATTTTATGTGAGGGTGTGTGGGTTAGAGTGACTTGGTATCCTTCTATGGTGGACATCAAATCATCTATAAAACATGTTGATTCATTGGGATCAAGGGAATTCATATGCATATTTTATCAATTATATCATGAACATATTCCATGTACTTGGATTTAATGAATCTATGTGTGAATTCAATCAGAATTTCTCTATCCATAACCCCTGAAATGGAATTCTATGTTTTCCAAAATTAGGTACATATATTCTATGAAAGTATTCCTCATGTCTTTCTGTATTCCTCCTACATGATTGGTTGGAGACACTATCTCCATGGAAAATAGAATTTCTAATTTATGTTTACTAAATTTTTATTCTAAAGTATATGTAGAAGATGAACAAGGAAACATATATTCCTTGTACTTGGCACAACTAATTCCATAGGAAGGTGGAATCTCAATAGATTTTAAATAACGCATAATGCATTTTAATATATATTTATGTCCCTGGTAATGTGGTAAAGCTCATTTATGGGTAGATTGCATGGTGGTTAATTTTCTCGAGGAGAAATCCTAACATGCACCTTAGCCCCATCGCTCAGTTTTTGGATGATCTTTCCACCCAGATATTTTGTTGCTACCTTTTCGAAATAAAGTTTATTTCATGGAAATTTGTTTGCCTTTGTTCCTTAATGATTCTTCCTCATTTACTACTTTACTGCTGATGGCAATCCAATATTGATCAACATTCTTAATCCAATTATCTTTAAGGGTCATAAAAACAATATGTTGTTATGGATCCACATGTATGGGAAGTTTTGCCTTCTTTTCAGTTTCATGTTTACTTGCACTATGTGATATATTAATATGACCATAAATGTTACTCCACCTTTTACAAAACTACTACAATATTTTTCTTCAAAAATTTTAAATGTTGTACATTTGAAGCGGTGGAGTAATGGAGTGGTGATCACCAATACTTTCACTTGGATTTAGGATTGGAACGAAATTCCCCATTTATTCAAGATCCATCCATAACTCTTCGCCATGTAATTGATTCTCATCACTTTTACTACCAAACACATCCTCAACCTCCTTAAAAGGTTCCACTTTAAAATCATGAAGGTTAATAACATTCCTCAACTCTTACAATTATTTATATATTTCCATAATGCAATGGTTAAAAATTTCTTTGACAGAATTGAATTTATGGTTAATTATTTATAGTCTTTCTTCTACGAAAATATTGAAAAACGCATGCTTCGGTAAAATTTGTTTACTACGTTTAGTAAAAAAAAAATTGAGTTGATTAAAAAAAAATTAGTAGTCTAGTAAAAGTATTTTTTATTAAGCTGGAAAAAATAATTTACTAGTTTGTAAGATGTTTTACACAATTTTTAATACCATGAACTGAGAAAACCATGGGCCTAGAGTGGCTTTAATTTTACTTGGAAGTAGACAATTAAAACAAAAGTATATATTATTACTTTTCATGACATGATATTTAACATGGCCAATGGAAATATATTTCCATTATATACTCTGCTTAGCACTAGGATGTAATCATTCATGTAGGTATGCTTGCGTGAGATATTACAACAATTATTATATAATTATATTTTGTTTATCACAACATACGTTTATGACTCGAGTCCCTTCCACAAATTACTTAGCAATAACCTTTATTGTGGGGTACAATGGTTCATGACATGGAATTGTAATTATAATGCAAGGACCGAGGTTTATTTCTTTTGAATGTAGTCAATTTAAAGGAAATAAATTAATTGAACTTATTTATATGAATATTTATATGAAAATGGAATGTTGACAATACTACATGCAGTTAATAAATGGCATCCTTATTTAGTAGAAAGAAACTTTAAAGTAAAATTAAATCATGATATTTTGAAGTACTTATTCGAGAAGCTCCACACATGCTACAGAATCTCCATGAGCCAACCAACTTTTCTAGGTGTTTAACCTCTAAGGAAACTTTCCATTTCACTCACCTAACACTCCTGTCATTCCCATGACAAGGAAAAAGTGTGACTGAGGCCCTCCAATCAGTCCCACAATAAGGCCTCCCAACAATTGTGGACTTTTTTAGGTAGTCCTGTGACAATGACCCCGAATTATGTGCCACCTTTTAAGGATTGAGACTCAGGGAAATGCTCAAAACTCCATTAGATTTCCAGAAATGATAAATAACACTGAAGCAAAGGTACTAATGAAAACATTTTATCAATGAATTAACTGGACCCATAATAGCCATGACAAACATTTCGTCACGCATATCACAAATATGCATTATACAGGTAATAACAACATATCTGACCATTTGGGTCTCATACTCATTTGAGAATCAATAAGAAGCATTGATTCCTTATCACAATAGTTGCATTATTAACTATTACGTGATATATTAATTTTTTACCCATATATTAATTAGAAAATGATGAGAGCCATACATCATCACCGATATAAAAAATATTCATAACCAGCTGCATATAACCAACATAATTAATAAGGATCTAACAAACATATAAACCACATAATAACAAGTTCATTTACCCATCAAATACAAGAGGAAAATACCTCATATTAACATATGCAAAATGAAATTAGGTCTGGACTTCCACGTACCACCTGACCATAAACTAGGTTGAACCAAATGTCTCTTTCATCCAGTCACCCATGTTCCATATTCCAAGCATGAATGTGGGATCTCATGGAGAATATCCAAAAAAACGAAACCAGGGCTTCTAGAGGCCAAACCACCTCACATTCGAACATCACTAACCATCACCAAATTGGTTGCTACCTAAGTTGTCCGAGGCTCTAGAGTGTTTGTTCCAACCAGGGCTTCCAGGACTAGTAATTCAACCGACAAATGCCACTGAGCTTCCATAAATTTTTTCCAACCAGGGCTTCCAGGAATAGTAACTCAACCCACCAAGGACTTCCACAGAGTTTATCCAACCATGGATTCCAGGACTAGTAACTAAACCCAAGCTGTTACAGGGCTTCAGAAGTATTTTTCTAGCCAAGCCTTCAAGGAACTAGTAACTCAACCCACAACCATAAGGAACATAAGAACCAACCAGAAAATAAAAGGAAAGAAATCCACAACACCATGGCTATCCAGGAAATGGAGAGGCTAGGAAAAACCACTGTCAATCCAGGAAATCCTCCATGCTAAAGAAGGACCATAAACAAGAAACATCATGCATGTGCCATGCATGCCAAAACTAGAAAGGAACTCATACATGCAACTCAATACCTGTAAGAAAAATGCATTGTCCATTTTGATCCTCATGTCCTCTTGTGCTTTCCTACTCTTCATTTACCTTCTTGCTCCAAATCCCAAGTATACCACACTCTTCCAAGAGTGCTCCAAGAAACTCTAATTGTCCAAGAGTATGAGAGAGAGAGATTAGAATAGAGAGTTCCAAGATAAAACTGGAAAAAGTATGTCAATTGATCCTCAAAAGCCTTTTTATTAATTAGGCCTCTAATTTCTTCAATTTTCCGTTATTTTCCTTCATTTTCCTCCTACATGAAACCTGTGACCTTTCACCTTCCTTTTCTCCTAATTTCCATTTTTTTCATAAATAAAATTCCAATTAATGTTTCATGCCTTTCCAAGGCCTTTTCCATTGACCTTTCCAATTTCCATAGCCATTAATTAATCATAAGTGATCCACATCTCTATGTTTTTTCCCAGCATTCAACTTGGAATATGTGTCCCATGACTATGGTTACTATTTTTACCTTTATTAACTTTATTACATGGATTTTTGACCAGTGTAGTTACAGGACCCTCCCCCTTGGGGGAGCAACATCCTAAATGTTCAATGACACCTAAAACTAATAAGACTACAAAAAATCAAAGCATACTACCCATGGAGCTTTATGACTTAGCTCATTGTAGTATTTACAATGATCATTTTGCTGAGAAGAAAACCAACATGAGAAATATAGCCACATGACAACCATAAAAACATGACACACATACCTCTTATTGGATCTTTATAACACATCTCATGGCGATATTTACATCCATATACATATATACATATACCAAAACACCACACCAAAACATATGCCAAAAACATTCACTCAACCAATGAATAGAGAAGGATACATATGCCGCATTGAGCCCAAAGCGCTTCCATTTCACTTTAACCTACTTGATTTCTCGATTCTGAAGCATGTGCATCTTTCTCTGCAAGATGCACTGATGTTCTAGATGGAATTCTTCTTCTGGTTCCACTTGCAATACAACCCAATCAATCACATGATCAACATCCTTAACATATTTGTTATAGACATATTTGGGCACTGCAACCCCAATCACATATGTCAATAAACCAAGGGCTCTCAAACCCCTAAAAGTGTTGTTTCATACCCTAAAGGATCAAGGTCAACTGATTACATCATTTCCCAGAAGTTCTCCCTGAAAAACTGCTCAGAACTGGTCAAAACTGGACCATACAGACTGCTCCATGATGATTGTGCAATGCATCTCACCTGCTACACACAAAGGGTGTGATGCATACTGAAAAGCCCTTCTATAGGGTGTGATGAGTGAGAATAGACAAATGGCAGAGGCAGTTTGCTAGGTGGAAACTCAAAGAATCTTCTATAAACTTCTCATATGACACTTACCTCTCTGAATTTTCCTAGGGATGAGTAAGAGATCATGAAATCTCCAAGTGGAACCAAGAACTATCAGTGAAATGACACTAATCAAAATCCTAGAAGCTAACTCACCCCCCTGCAAATATCTATATATGGATCCCTCATCCTAGAGATCCAAAGGCTGGAACTTTTTAATTTGTAAGGAAGTGTTGTTGGTTTCTCTTTGAGACATTGTATTGTTGGGTGATCTAGCTTTTCATGAGGTGAAGAGGGCTTTCATGCTAGGAGGATGATGCTGGATCAGGTAGCTGGGTTGTAATCCTCTCTTCTACTACTTCTATCAATAGAGCTATTTGAGTTTTCCTCCACATACTTGTATATTTCTGAATCGTGTATTTGTGTATGCATTTGTATGGTTAATGTACATTTGATTCTACATTGTTTATGGTTATAGATCTCTATGCTTTGATGGTATTTTGCTGCTTTGACTCTACAGGTGGTCTTTGAATCGAGACAAGTGAGAAAGGAGTGGCAAAGCTCTATCAAAGGAGAGAGGAAACACGCAAGGAGCTAAGTGAAAGACTGAGGTTGGTACTCTCTGCTTCTCTCTCATCTATCTCTCATAAAGGAAAACACAAGTTACTTTGAATTGTTTGTTTCTAAGATAGCTACCAGTCTTAGTGGGACTAACAGCTCTGAATGGACACTAGTTTTCTCGGAAACAAAATGGCGACTCCACTGGGGAGCGAATAGTTTGTTACCGTTTTTTGCTTTATAAACCACAGATGGAGCCTGAAGTTAAGCCAGCTAGCCTTTGAACTGCTTTTTCTATGCAACTGCAAAGTAGATCAACACTACTTCAGTCAATCTCCGGGTTGGTTTATGATCTGAAAATCTGACTTGCAAACATCCTAAGTGCCCTGGTGGTAGCTCAATAACCTCATTAGATCAGCTCCTATACTTTTTGTTTACTATCTATCATAAGCTCAGCCTAAATCCCTAAACTTAGCTGCAAACTGTGGGTGAAAACCAAGCTCAGTCTCGTCCCTGGACCATTGCACTATCTCTCATTGGTAGTCTGGATGCATTGCACCTCCTGTGTGTTGCAGGTGAGATGCATCCCTGTTTTCCTTAGGACATGTGCGATGATTGAATGAGACTGTTCCTGCCTCCATATTTTGGTTTTTTTCTTCATTGTTTTCATCTCTATTCAGTGGTTTTGTTGTCTATGATCAGTATATCACTATTGAAACCTTCTTCCTTTAGATTATTTAGCCTCCATTGATAAGGAATTATGAATGCATTTTATGTATTTTCCATCATTTACAGTCCTCCTTTGCAAACAATAGCTTAATCAAACTGTCGTCTTTTGATTCGAAAGTGTCGCAACTGTCGTTTTCAATCAAGAAAAAGAGTGTCATAAAGTTTTCCTCTTTTAGATAGTCAATTACACTTTTGCCATTGTATTTGATTTGAATTATCAATTCTTTGAAGTGTCGAAAATAGTTTTCCATTTGAAATTGAAAGTGTCGTCTTAGTCTTCCTTTCATTTTGAAAAGAAAATTGTTAGTACTGTCGCTTTGAAAGAAAAATAGTTCAAATCTGTACTTAGCATTCTTTTTGTCATTCACGCATTAAGAAAGCGGAAAACAAATACATGCATGTGCATTTTCATTTAGACTGCATGCGGAAATTGATTTAGGAAAGTTCATTTAGTGTGTGCTCTCTACTCTATGTTGAAAGAATCGTATTTTTCTTTCCTTAGTAGCTAGGATTTTCATTGCTAAAAGAAAATAAACGACTGTTTATCATTTTAGATTGCATATTTAGGAGTTTTACATCTACATCACGCTGTGAACCTTGAAAGGAAAACTTCTTAAGAAAGATCAACTATAAAATAAACCTCAATGAACATAAAAACGCTTTGGAACCTAATGCAGAACATCTAGAAGTCTAGGCTAGAGACGTATTTTGGCATTGTAAAGCCTAGTAACTATCATTTTCATTGTAGGTTGGGTGATTCCTCCTCTTTAATACGACAAGTGCCAGTACAGACTTGTGCTCCCATGTACCGTTGAGTATATATTGGGAGACTACAATAGGCTGATATCCTTTATCCTTAGGAAGCCGTGTCTGTCACTCTATCGATTGCAATGCACTGAACACAACATTCGGGAAGATTGACTACTGTACATAAAGTCCTTGATAATTTCTCTATAATTTACCACCGAGGTGTATATTGCAGTTTTGCAATTGGTTTGGTAATCCCTCTGTCTAGATTTCCAGAGTAGTCACTTTCATTCCTTTTCAGACTCCTTAAAAGAAAAGGTCCATCTAAGCACTTGTCACTTCAGGCTCATTAAAAATCGAAGGCGACTAGAGTCATCTTTAGCTTTTTCTCGACTCTTCAAAATTGAAAAAGTAAGTTGTGTCAAAACATCATAAAATTCATTTAATTCGGAATAACATTTTCCCCTTTTTATTTTGAGTTGATCGAGTAATTCGCAATCGTGAAAGAAATTCAAACAAAACCCCGTTGTTCATGGAGACTAACGAGTCAACGGTCTTTGACTCCAGAAACAAAACCATTCTAAGCCAAGCAATATCATTTAACTGGGTCAAAGTCTCCTGGTTTATTTGAAACTTGTGTTTCAACATCTTCAGAGACTCCAGTTACTCCAATTATTTATGGTACCCCTGCCTCTACAGAAGAAGTTCCGCAATTACAAGAGGACATTAGAACTGATCCTAGTGTAATGATAAACACTTATATTCCTGAACCAGCTCCATCTAGGGTTGATTCAGAAGGTGTCACCCCTTCAACATCTGTCGCTGCAGAGTCTATACCTTCTTCGGCACCAGAAATATTTTACGGACCTGACGGTCTACCTCTTCCACCCGGACTGATTGCTATAGAAGAAATTTTGAAGGATCTTCCATCCAGTACCCCATTGCATTTTGGAACTAGGATCCACATATATTCTTCTACCGTAGAAGTTAGTTCTTTTGATCACCCTTCATCGCAAGTTCGTATCGAATCGCTAGGAAATCTTTTGGATAGACTCAATATGTCTGAACAACCATCGACATCTAGGACTATGTCCTCTGATACAGCAGTAGCAGAACTTCCTACTGCTACTCTGACAATGTTTGTTGGTATACCATCTGTCCCAACTAGTTCTCAACCACTAGATGGAGTCCACCCAGGGATTGTTTCGACAGCATGGTCTATTCCTATTTGTTCATTTGGAATCTTATCTGGAGTTTCTTATGTTGAGACTCAACAAATTGATCCTTCACACCAGTATCAATTTGGGCAGTCCAGTCTCCAAAGACCAATTTACCCTTTTCACACTGGATTGTCGGCATATGGGGGGCAGTATGCCATTTCATTGTTCCCTCCGGGGGAGCAACCATATGAGAGTTTACAACAAAGTTTGGGTCAAGCTAGAATTACATCTAGTGGTTGGGTGCCAATACTGCCTCAACAGCCAAGAGTTGTATATTCAATGCAACAAAATCAACCTATGTTGAACATCGCCACTACACTGGCTATTGTGACGGTGTCGCAAGTACAAACGTTGCCTGTTGTATGTCAACCTCAAGTCTCTCAGGTTGTAATACAATAGCCTCTTTTCCTCGCAACTCAACCACAACCACCGATTAGTGGCTCCTTAACTAAAGTGACTCAGGCTCAAATGGGTACTATCACCCCTCATCTTGGTCAAACATCCAGTATTGGACAACAGCAAATGGTCTCACAACCATGGCTAGTGCAATATCAACAACCACAATTCTAGCAAGCTTACCGAGGTCCTAAGAAAAAAAGCTTTGCAGGTAATGGGTAGCCATATGTCCAAAACGATTACCAACAATGATATTATAATGGTTACGCCCATCAACCTTATCAAAGTTATCAGCAACAAATACATTATGCTGGTATGCAAAGACCCACTGCTCGGGTGATCCCATCTTATCCTGGGTATGCTTCACCAAACCTGAATCAACAATTGCCCTTCGTAGAAACTTTAGAATTAC
Source organism: Pinus tabuliformis (assembly GCA_031772625.1). Taxonomy (NCBI): domain Eukaryota; kingdom Viridiplantae; phylum Streptophyta; class Pinopsida; order Pinales; family Pinaceae; genus Pinus; species Pinus tabuliformis. Next base: position 666,353,451 of record CM062817.1, read on the forward strand.
CAGATCTGAATCGGCTAACAAATGATCCAATTGCTTACGCCCCTTGGTGGCTAGTGATTCCTCATAAACTTCCATCAGATATTCCTAAATTCAATGGAAATTTGGGTGAAGATCCATCGAATCATGTGATGACATTTCATCTGTGGTGTTCATCCAACACCCTCAATGATGATTCAATTAAGCTTCGCCTTTTTTAGCGAATGTTAACTGGTCTGGCAGTGAAATGATACATCGAATTGCTTAGAGCTTCATTCGATAACTTTAGCACCCTTGCCACCACATTTTTAACCCATTTTCAGTTACCCAAAAGGTACAAAATAGGAATGGAAATCCTTACCAATTTTAAACAGGCAACAACCACTCACATATCTGATCATATTCATGAGTGGCGGCGTCGTCGTCGAATGGTAAAGACATATGTTCCTGATTAGCTTTTAGCTAAATGGTTTATTAAGTCATTGTTACCTTCTATTACGGAAGAAGTGGCCAAGGGAGGAGTTGTCATTGAAGAGCAAGTCATTGCTCATGCACAATATCTAGACTTGATCTATACTTAGTCTAGCACGCTCTATGACAAAATTCCTTATGCTCCTAGACAAGAATTTTCCATTCCTCCTCCTCCTAAATCAAACAGGGACTCTCATGCCGGCGATAGCGTGATTAGCACCTCAAGTACGCAAACCACAAAGGCTCCATCTGGTAAAGCCCTTTCAATTTCCAGTAAAAAGGCAAATGACAAACTTCCTGCCTCAGAGGTTAATGTCGTGTCGACTGACAAAGGAAAAGAACCGAAGTAACCAGGGGGCAAGAAGAAAGGGACAAACAAAAATAAGAAACAGGAGGATTTGACTCTTAAGAAACCTTATAAAAACCTTACTGGGCAAAAGAAACCTCGTTATCCATGTTACATATGCGACGACGACCATTTCACGAAAGATTTTCCACACAAAGCTAAGGTTATGAAATTTTTAAAAACTTCAAATGCTCCAGCGGTGTTGACAAATCCATTTTCGAGCCTAGAAACAAACCTAGGTGCTAGCGATCATGCTTCCCCATCCCAAGTGCTTATGCTATCCATCTCAGAATAGCAAAATGATGCTTTGATATCTACAAGGAATAAGGATTATGGAAATCCATAATCATCGAACGGCAAGGCTACTGATCAACCAAGCAGTTCGACAACAACTTCTTCAGAAGTTTTTCCACCAATCATTCCTGAATTAACAATAAAACTGCCTAAGGGAGTAGTATATAAATCGACATTTAATCCTCATTCTCGAGCAACACAGAATTATAATATAGTGGAGGATCTGGCCCAATCGCCATCCGCCATGTCGACACTTGAAGTACTACAGAATTGTCCCTCCTAGAAACAGGCTTTGTTATCAGCGATAGGTGGGATTGATCCAACGGATTCCAATCTAGTGGCCTTTAATCATAAAGGATACGAACCTCAGTTACCAGCACAACTCGCTTTCCTCATACAGGTAAAAGCCCTCAACAAAACTGTTCATCGAACAATCATTGATGAGGGGACATCTACCTATATTATGTCAATGAGTTGCTGGAAAACTTTAGGCTCTCCACCCTTGTCACGATCATCAACGACATTAAAAGCATTCGATGGATGAACATACATGCCATATGGGATATTAAGTAACTTGCAAATCGAACTGGGGGGCAAGAAAGTGGAAATTGAAGTCGAGGTCATTGATGGAAACCTTGACTACAACATCTTACTAGGCAGGCCCTGGATTTATGCTATGGCTATTGTTGTGTCAACATATTTTAGAAAGATTGCTTTCCCCTTTCAAGGAGGAATCACAATCATTGACCAACTCACCTTCCTACCCAACAGTTCTCAAGTTACCGGAAGCATTCCATTGATCCATGGAAGTTCTCAATCACTTCAAAATATCGGAGTAGGTCTCCTAAAAGACCCTTACTTAATGGGTACTGTTACCCTCCCGCCTCCAAGTAATATGGCGGAAGTGGCCACAGTGGAAACCTGTCATATGATATCTTCTACATCATTAAAGATTAAGAAGAACTCTGACCATTTTGATAGTGTGGATCATCGCGAGGTATTTCCCCCAAGCCCTACCATACCTACATCATTTGACGATCAATTTAGTGATGTTGTACATGATGTACTGGGGGCATTGGAACCAAATATTTCCTTCATAACCCCTTATGACTTGGGATCAAAGGCCACCAGAGGATAGTTCATTGACTGGTGTCAACCTCGTTAAAAAATGAAACCAAGGATCTGAGCAGAATTCCTTGTCTTGTGTCAAGCTCGTTAAAAAAAGAAACAAGGCTAAGCAAAGTTCCAAGTTGAGTCTTTCGCTTGATCTCGTAAAGGAACCTTCATTCTATCCACCTAATTACCGCGATTAGTCTAGTGAATGTAACGAAGCTTAATGGGCATGCACCTTTGTCTATTTTGCAAACAAACCCCGCTGTAGAGATAAGTTTCCCTGTAAGTTATGTGATTGGTATGAGTGACCTTTAACCTCTGTCTATTTGGCGGACAAAGTGCCAAAAGTGTTTTGTCTAAGTATTGACAGAAAATCATCCTGCTTATCCATAGTAAGTTTCCATATGGTTACTGAAGACTTTTTTTTATGCTGGGAGCATGCAAACCTTTTTATACAAGGAAAAACAACCAATTTAATTTTTAGCTTTTTAGCTTTGTAGTTTGGTCGTTCCTAGCTTACATAAAAAGGAAAAAGAGCAATGTTTCTGCAAGGTTCAAGCTCGTTAAAAAATAAACCCTCCAACGAGCAATGTTTCCGCAAAGTTCAAGTTCATTAAAAAATAAACCCAACAATGAGCATATGTTTCCCCAGAGTTCAAGATCATTAAAAAATGAACCCACCTTCGGTAAATAACCTTTGTGATTGCATTGTTGTCAGCTTTTGAGCCTTGGTCGTGTTCTTACCATCACCTCCATCTTTTTAGCCGATCATATGCCTCCACTTGATTGTTTACCCTTTTGAGGAACAGCTGCGATGAGTGATTCTATTAGCCACGTTCTTTACACTACCATGATTGAAGTTCCAAACTTACCTGGAACCAGTTGCTATCCGAAAACATCACTCATTCCTCAATTATGAGTCTCCTTTAAGCTCTTTTTAGACTCATAAAATATGAAAATATTGTCAAGCAATTAGCCTCTCCAGCTCGTTAAAGTGATTGGAAGTGCCATCCCTCCTCTATATTTTAATATTTTTGGACCTGAGGGATCATTACACAAAAAGATCGAGTGCTCGTCTTGTTCGGCTCGCTAAAACTATCGAAAATTCATCCCTTCCATATTATTTTATACTTTTTCGGACTTAAGGGATTATACTATAGAAAAGGACTACTGGAGTTTCCTTTCCATCTCTTTTCAGACTCTCTAAAACTGAAAAGGACCGAGTTATCTTTGTCATTAAACTCGTTAAAAAAATAGCAACAAACTTGTCCATACAGACAAGAGCGAGTTTCACTGTGGCTAGCCTCGCTAAAACATAGCGACAGGTTTTCCCAAAGGGCAAATTATAGAACAAGCATATGTTATCCTCCTCAAGCTTGACAAAAATAAAGAGGTACTGGTTAGCAATGACTAGGGAAAAATGGAAGAAAACTTGAAGAACTTCATTGGTAGCAAGTCGCTCTTGAACATGACACTTTCACTCCATCACCTTGATTGAGTCGGGTTGGGTTATTCCATTCACTGGTCATATCACTAATGGTCGTCTGTACCATTAATTTTTGGGTTAACACTACCAATCCATTTCAGTGTCACCAATATGTTCAAGAGAAGTCGCTCAGAGAATTCGCCAACTCAGCTAACACCTCATCCACTGCAATGACTGCCACCCTGAACCTTGTATCATCAGATCGTTTTCACCTCCACAAAATCATTTTCTCCGTTCATGTCGTAGATGTGGGATTCATTAAGGCCCTCCTACGATGGGTCACTTCTTGTTGACATCAGATCATTATCCAAGAAGTCGACTTAGGAACAACCCTTTCAGTACTTTGAAGCTTGCATGCCTCAATGGCAAGTTTCTCACTTCCGGTGATAGGTTTACATCAATGGCCTTCGATTGAAATATTTTATGTGGTATTTGACATTGACTCATGTATTCACACCCTGTGAATTGTACTGCAATTGAGCTCTTCTTCTATCAACATTCAAAATAATCCCGATGATGGATCCTTGTTGGGATTTGAAACGTTGATGAAAAATGGTTTTTACTATGGGTTCTCCAGTTACTAAGTTACAAGATATTAACCACAGAGGTCTTAAATCTAGAATCATTTCCCTATGTGGAGGGGATACATGGAGTGAAATCATTTTACTCGAAAAATTTAGGGTGAAGATAGCAAGAAGAGTTGCAGACCTTCAATTTCTTAAAAAATCTCGCAATTGAGCTCTTCTTCTATCAACATTCAAAATAGTCCTGATGATGGATCCCTGTTGGGATTTGAAACGTTGATGAAAAATGGTTTTTACTATGGGTTCTCTGGTTACTAAGTTACAAGGTCATTATCATTATCAGTGATTCTTCTTGCACCTGTTAATAGCTTACATCATTGGATGGTAATCAGACGATGTATTTCCATGTTTGACACTAGAACATCTTTTAACATGGATCAACTTATACATCGAGCGAAGATTGAACAAGTTTGAAGACCCCGGATCTAGTTTCATCCATCCGGGCTGCGATATATTCAGGAAAATAAAAACATCAAATGTACTCCATAGTTGCACAGATAATCATCCAAGCTAAGGGATGATGGCTCTACCAGAATCATCAATCTGCCACATAGACGGTTGTCTGTCCTATGTACATGAAAATGAATTTATAAAGTTGAGCATGGGAATGCCTGCCTCAACTAGATCATGAAAATATTATGAAGATAATGTATTGTGTTGTATCTTATTACAGGTCACCTTCCAGTTCAAAAAACTTCGGATCCTCATGATAAAGCATTTCACCCGACATCAGAAGATTTACGACCTCATGCTTTAGGGGGCAATTGTTATAGACATATTTGGGTACTGCAACCCCAATCACATATGTCGATAAACCAAGGGCTCTCAAACTCCTAAAAGTGTTGTTTCATACCCTAAAGGATCAAGGTCAACTGATTACATCATTTCCCAGAAGTTCTCCCTAAAAAACTGCTCAGAACTGGTCAAAACTAGACCATACAGACTGCTCCATGCTGGGGGTGTGATGCATCTAACATGCTACACACAAAGGGTGCGATGCATACTGAAAATCCCTTCTGTAGGGTACGATGAGCGAGAACAGACAGGCAGAGGCAATTTGCTAGGTGGAAACTCAGAGAATCTTCTAGAAACTACTCATATGACACTTGCCTCTCTGAATTCGCCTAGGGATGAGTAAGAGATCATGAAATCTCCAAGTGGAACCAAGAACTATCAGTGAAATGACACTAATCAAAATCCCAGAAGCTGACTCACCCCCCTGCAAATATCTATATATGTATCCCTCATCCTAGAGATCCAAACGTTGGAATTTTGTAATTTGTAAGGAAGTTCTATTGGTTTCTCTTTGAGACATTGTATTGTTGGGTGATCTAGCTTTTCATGAGGTGAAGAGGGATTTCATGCTAGGAGGATGATGCTAGATCAGATAGCTAGGTTCTAATCCTCTCTTCTACTACTTCTATCAAAAAAGCTATTTGAGTTTTCCTCCATATACTTGTATATTTCTGAATCTTGTATTTATGTATGCATTTGTATGGTTAATGTACATCTGATTCTACATTATTTATGGTTATAAATATCTATGCTTTGATGGTATTTTGTTGCTTTGACTCTATAGGTGAGAAAGGAGTGGCGAAGCTCTATCAAAGGAGAGACAAGCAAGGAGCCAAGCGAAAGACTGAGGTTGGTACTCTCTGCTTCTCTTCATTTATCTATCATAAAGGAAAAAACAAGTTACTTTGAATTGTTTGTTTCTAAGATAGCTACTGGTATTAGTGGGACTAGCGGCTCTGAATGGACACTAGTTTTCCTGGAAACAATACTTCTTAAGCAATGACACATGGAAAACATTATGGAATTTCATTGTTGGAGGCAATGCAAGTTGATAGGCTACTGGTCCAATTCTTTTATTAATATTTAAAGATCCAAAAAACTAAGGTGTTAGCTTGGCACATGATCTAATCCTCAAGGAGCTCTTCATGGGCTTGATGCATCAGTACACTTGTTCCCCAACCTAAAAATATTTAAACAACTTGTTCTTATCTACATAAGTCTTCTGTCTATTCTATGTTTCCTTCATATTCTTCTTGATTACCTACCTTTCTTGTTCCATCTATGCCAACATGTCTATTCCAATCAACATCCTATTCATTGGATCACTCCAACTGATGGGAGTGTTATATCTTTTCCTAGACAATGCCTCAAATAGAGTCATCCTCAAAGATTCTTGGTACCCATTATTGTAAGTGAACTCAACTAGTGGAAGATACTCTTCCCACTTATGCTGTTGATGCATCACATTCATCCCCAATATATATTTCAATATCCTACTGACCCTCTCTGTCTGTCCATCTATCTATGGATGATAAATTGTGCTGAAGGCCAAATCTGTACCCAAACCTGTAAATAACTCTTTCCATAGTCTAGAGGTGAACTTGACATCCTTGTCTGACACAATTTTTTTCGGTACACCATGCAACCTCACTACATCTTTGATGAAGACCTTTGCTACATCATTAGTTGAATATGTATACTTTACTAGAAGTATACCTTTGTCAACCTGTCAACCACAACCATAATATAATCATGTTGCCTCAGAAAACATATGATGAAGTCCATGGAAATGACTACCCATTTCCATTATCGAATAAAAACCAGTTGTAGTAGACCACGTCGATGCTTGCATTGTTCATTTACCTATTGAAAATCCAAGCATCTAGCCACAAACTATGTCACTTCCCTCTTCAAGTTCAGTCAATAGTAGAATTTCTTTACCACTATCAACGTCCTTTGATATCCTGGGTGACCTAAATATGGCTTAGCATTAAATTCCCTCAAGATAAGCGTCTTGAGCTCACTGTCATCTGGCACATATATCTTGTCCCTAAATATGACTAAGCGATATGTTGTGAGATGATAATCCACATCCTAACCACCTATACCCTACTATAATCAGTGCATAAGCTCCCTATACTTGTCATCCTACTGTCTTGCGTACAAGATTTGATCATATAAATTTGTCCTATAAGAACTCATAGTTTCTATGTGATTTACTTGTATCCGCCTCCTAAGAGCATCGACAACCTTGTTTTCTTTACCTTTAATGTACCTGATCTTAAATTTGAACTCACTGATCGTGACCAACCATATAGCTTGTCTGGCATTCAGATTTGATTGGTCAAATATATACCTCAATCCACTATGACCACTCATCAATATGAACCTGCTACTAAGAAAATAGTGCCTCTGCATCTTTAATGCATGGATGATAGGTGCCAAATCAAGATCATGTGTTGGATAATTCTGCTTATGCTCATTCAGTTTCCTTGATTCATAGCATACTACCTGTCATTCCTGCATAAGGACTCCGCCAAACCTTCTCTTGCAAGCATCTGTGCATACCACAAATTGTTTGACTAGATCTATAATCTTTAAAACTGGAGCATTTGTTAACAACTACTTTAACTGCTCAAAACTAGTTGCACATTCCTTTGTTCATTCAAATTTCTTTCCTTTCCTTTGCAACAATGTAATAGGATAAAAAATTATGAGAAGTTCGTAATGAACCTCCTATAATAACCTGCTAACCCCATGAATGATCTTACATCATCCACATTTCTATGAGTTTCCCACTCCATGATAGCCCTCATTTTCTCTGGATCCACTATTATGCCTTCCTTGGAAACCACATGTCCCAAGTAATGTACCTATGTATGAAAGAAACTACATTTATTGATATTGGGATACAACGGATGCTCTCTCAACAATCTCAATATTGTTGTTAAATGTTCAACATGTTCTTCCTCATTTTTAGAATATATCAATATATCATCAATGAATACAATAACAAACATGTCTAGAGAAGGATGCAACACACTATTCATCATCCACATAGAAGTAGCTAGATAATTAGTCAAACAAAATGGAACTACAACAAACTTATAATGCCCTTAACTGGTCTAGAAAGCATTATGGCAGATGTCTTCTCCTTTGATGCATACTTGATGGTATCGTGATCTAAGATCAATCTTCAAGAACATTGTTGCTCCCTTCAACTGATCAAACAAGCAATTAATCCTTGACAACAGATACCTGTTCTTGATGGTCACTTTGTTCAACTACCTATAATCAATGCATAACCTAAGAGTACCATCCTTCTTATTCATAAACAACACTGGTGCACCCCAAGGTCATACAATTGACCTAATGTATCCCTTGTCAAGAATTTCCTTCAATTGGAACTTGAACTCCACTAATTCTAGTGTGCTCATCCTATAAGGTGCCCTTGATGTTGGTGCTTCCCCTTGTACCAACCCAATATAAAAGTCCACTTCCCTGTGAGGCAGAAAATCTGAAATATCTGCCAGAAACACATCCTGAAATTGGTGTAGAATTAGGTACTTGCTCAAGACATCTGCATCCCAAACTTCCTTACCTTTTTCACTGGAAATAAGCACTATGAATAACACATACCCATTTCTATGACTATGCTTTTCTTGCATATATGTCACCATTCTAACTGATGTTGCATTCTTCCTACCTTGCAAGACTCTTTGTTCCCCATTGTCATTCAGGCACTCAATAGACTTTTCATAACAATCCACCTTGGTCCTATGAAGATACAACCAGTCCATGCCCAATAACATACTATATGATCCCAATGGAAATACATTCAAATGTGTTGATGTAGGCATACCATTCAACTCAAATGCACAATCTCTTACCTAGTGATGAACTCTCTTCTTTGTACTTGTAGCCGACTACACTAACCAAGATTATGCATGAACTTCCACACTTATCCACCAAGTCAGGGTTAACATAGCTATAATTATACTTAGGTTCAATCAAAATAGAAATATCTTGATCACAAAGTTTACCATCCATCTCAATAATAGATGTCTGGTGATCTGCCTCCCTGTTCTCCAATGCTGCATAAATTCGTGGAACACTCTATCCAACATCCCCCACTATTTGTGCCTTCTGAACAATGTAGATATGCGGTCTACCACACTGATTTTGTGGATAATATCTTATGTGATGTTCTCCACCACAATTCCAACATTGTAAAGGATTCCAACCTTCATCGTCATTATGCTCCTCAGACCAAAATCCCTGTCCTATATCAGATGCATTGAAATTATTATGCGGTGCCACAGTCTCTTTATTACTTATTTATTAAGGTCTTGTTTTCTTCTTGTTCCATTTTCCTTTATTCTTTACATTACCTTTCCAGTTCATCTTAGTCTCAGATGTATGTTTTGATTGCTCAAAACAATGCTTTAGCTTCCGAATGGCATCCTCTAATGATCTAGGCTCATCAAACTCAATCTTATCCTTAAATGCTATCAATAAACCACTGATCAATCGCTTGATCTTGGCCTTCTCCTCCTTGAGGTAAGGCACATACCTCAATAACTCCAAGAATCTATTAGTGTACTCCTTATCGGTCATAGATCCCATCTTCAGTTCCTAGAATTCCTTTTCCTTGTCATCATAATATCTCTCCGATACATACTTCTTCCTGAATAGTCTCTCGAACTCACTCCAAGTAAAATCCTCTTAATCAATACCTATAAAATTCTTTACATCTTCCCACCACATATGTGCTTTACCTTTAAGACTGAATGTAGCCATTTTGAACTTCATGTTCGTTGAGTAATCATGCAATCTAGAGAACTTATTCATCCCAAGAAACCATGCTTTGGCATCCTATGACTCCTTCATTTCTCCTTCAAATGTAGGTGACTTTTCTTTATTGAACTCATCCTGAAAATATTCCCTATCACTCCTCTTGTAAGGATTGTAGCGATGATGAACATGATACCTGCCTTAACTAGAACTAGAGTAAATTCCATGTCCATTGCCTCGTCTATCGGGTTTATATAATAATTTTCTATCTTTGACCGTGGCATCGATATCCAACATATTCCCACCATGTTACCTACTACCATATGCTCCATTAGTCTTATCCTCATGCCCATGACTGATTTTAAGTGGTCCCTATCTCTACAAGCCTAACAAGCTCTGAAGAATCACCACATTGACCTCTGATTTTTTCTCCTGTGTCCTAGCACGTCCCTCTTGTGATTAAATGATTCATTCATTATCTTCTTTGAAAATCCTTATTTGTGCCTTCAAACTTCTTAGAGTGTTTTCTATGTCAGGAGAATATCCCTCATCATGCTGGTCATCTAATCTATAGGGAGAATCTTGTGAGTTGTCATTTACAATCTTGCTAGTAATTTTTTATCTTCTCTTCTGATGAGGTATATCATGTCAGCTACACCGAATCATAAACAAACCAATGTACTTCAATGTAGTTTAGGGGACGATATGTCATCTGCAAGATCAACCAGATTATAAAAATACAAATATAAACATAATCATATCAACTTTTAATCATCATTCCAATCATTATCTAGTCATCAATGCATGACCATACCAACCACATACCATGACCTCATGCATGAAAACTATCACCATGCCAATGTATTCATAGAAACATATAAACACTAACATGCATGACTAGTGCAAGACCGACATGCACTCATGACCACATCCAACAAGAACACCATTAAATTTCCACATGGTGATACCACTACAACTATGACGAACACCATGCATATGCCAGAAATACATAGGCCGAAAGAATAAGGAACACATATATAATCGACACGTATGCACGACCACCACACACCACCCATCCAATCCAAGGGGTGAACCATGCTCTTATACCACTTTGTAACACCATCCACCGACATTTACCCAAGCTAACCAGTCCACTGGGGTAAACATATGATGAGAGGCTAATATGATGTGATTCAACTCTCCATGCATAGTTAAGAAAGTGGAACTCACGAAAATAAACCAAATTGGCCTTCCACAAATGCTATAGAACCTCTAGGATCCAACCAACCTTTCAAGGTGCTTTACCCCTGAGGCAACATGCCTTTTCAGTGACCTTACACCCGAGTCACTCCCATAATAAGGAAAAAATTTGATTGAGGCCTTCTAGGTGCTCGCACAACAAGGCCTCCCAACAGCTGTGGACTTTTTCAGGTACTCCTGTGCGAGTGACCCGAGATTCTCTACCACTTGTTCAGGGACGAGACTCAAGCCACTGCCTAGAACTCCATGAAATTTTCAGAAATGATAAATAACACTAAAATAAAGGTACTAATGCAAAAAATTGATCAATGACTTGACTGAAATCCTACTAGCCATGAGATATATTTTGTCAAACATATCACAAATATGCATTCTACAGGTCATAACAACATATATGAGCATAAGGGTCTCATACTTATTTGAGAATCGCTAAGAAGCATTGATGCCTTATCACAATAGATGCATTGTCAACTATTAGTTCATATATTCATTGTTCATTAATATACTAATCAAAACATGATAAGATCCATACATGATCACTAATATAAAAAATATTCATATCCAACATATAACATACTGAATTAACAATTATATAACAACCATATAAACCACATAATAAAAAGTACATTTACCCATCAAATACAAGAGTAAAATATCTCTTATTAACATATGAAAAATGCAACCAAGCCTAGGACTTCCATGTACCACCCAACCATAGACTAGGCTAAACCAAATCTCTCTTTTAGCCAACACCCCCATTCCATATTCCAACCATCAATGTGGGATCTCATGGAACAAATCCAACAAAACCAAGTAGGCTTCCATAGGCCAAACCACTTCAACCCTCAACTAATGATTCCACCTCATGGTCGGACATCACTAACCATCACTAGATTGGTCTCTACCGAATCTATCCAAGGTTCACGAGTGTTTGTTCCAACCAGGGCTTCCAGGACTAGTAACTCAAGCCACAACTATTGTTGGGCTTCCAGATCATTTTTCCAGCCACAGCTTCCAGGACTAGTAACTCAACCCACCAAGGGATTCTAGAGCAATTTTCCAACCAACGCTTCTACGAATAGTAACTCAACCCAAGTTGTTACAGGGCTTCTAGAGTGTCTGTCCAACCAAGTTTTCAAGGAACTAATAACTCAACCGAAAACCGTAAGGAACATAAGAATCAACCACAAAACACAAGGAAAGAAACCTACAACACCATGGCTACCCAGGAAATGGAAAGGCTAGGTGAAACCATTGTCAATCTAGGAGATCCTCCATGCCAATGACAAATCATAACTAAGAAACCACATGCATGTTCCATGCATGCCAAAACTAGCAAGGTAATCATACATGCAATTGGGCACTTGCAAGAAAAACCCATTGTAGCTACTGAACTCGATGTCCTCTTGCACTTCCCTACTCTTCCTTTTCCTTCTTGCTCCAAATCCCATGTATGCCACACTCCTCCATGAGTGCTCCAAGGAACTATAAGTGTCCAAGAGTATGAGAGAGAGAGTATAATAGAGATCTCCAAGATAAAACTGATAAAAGTCTGTCAACTGATTCTCATAATCCTTTTTATTAATGAGGCCTCTAATTTCTTCATTTTTCCATTATTTTCCTTCATTTTCCTCCTCACGTGCAACATGTGACATTTCACCTTAATTTTCTCCTAATTTCCATTATTTTCATAAAAAAAATGCCAATTAATGTCACATTCCTTTCGAAATGCTTTTCCATTTCCTTTTCCATTTTCCATAGCCATTAATTAATCACAAGTGATCCCCATAGCTATGTTTTTTCCCAACACTCAACTTGGAATATGTATCCCATGAGTATGGTTATTATTTTTTCCTTTCCTAACTTTATTAGATGGAATTTTGACTGGGGTTATGTTGAGGCCACCAACAACCCCCCTCTTTGTTTAGTATTAGCAATAACACTAAGCAAATGGGGACCCTTAATAAAAAATTCAAAAAACATTTTATAAAACTTTTTGTATTCTACTCCTTGAAATTATGTCGCATCGCATGGAGAAGATAAAACATCCCCTTATGAACATAATAAAAAATGCGAAGAAGCGACGCGAAATTCATCACATCGCACACATTAAGAATCGCTCTTAAATGAAAATCTTAAGAAATCTCTGACGGCCGATGTGCGACATCGCATATCGCAATATCGCATAAGCAACACACAATGATTTAATGACTCATGCAATCTGCGATGCTGCGATCTGGCGATATCTGCGATCTGCGATAAATGCGATCTGCGATATCTGCAATCTGCGATATCTGCGATCCGCGATAATCCGATCTGAAAAAGCTTGCGATGACACATCTAGGTAATGCGATGACACAATGCTGCTAGCGCCCATTGCAAATTTCCTCGGCTCAACATTCAAGAAAAGCTGTCCGTAAACCAAAAATTAGGCGCGCGCCTTAAAAGAAATTAATGAACATATGCCAAAGTGTTAATGAAGGATGGTTTTGTGTTTTTCAAAGAGTCAGTTCACGATGGGTGTCATGATTTTATACATTCATAGAGGTTAGAGCTTTCGTATCAGTATTTATTATCATTACTCTTTTCCTTTGCGTGAACTGCAGGAATGAAAAACAGGAAACAATATGAAGCAATGAGCAGGAAACATCTAAGGAAAAGGGGAAAGCGTCAATGCTCGGAGAATAGAGAAGAGATGCCTTCATGAACAGATGCCGCATGCAACAGAACCACAGATTCCAGAGTATCACTCAAAAGATGCTGAGGTTAATAGGAGATTCAACATTCAGGGTCATAAAGCTCACAAAAGCAGCGTGTTTACCAAAAATTCTGAAACTTCTACCCGGTAAAGGAAAAAGGCGCTAAAGAAGGAAAACGCACCAGAAAAGCCCGGAATAAAGAACAGAGGCAATTTTCGATGCGCGATTAGTGCCTACCGCTAATCGCGCATCGCTAAGAAAATTGTTCAGAAAGCAAAGTCCCTAAATTGCTTAGTCATTCGCAAGTCCAGAAACCGAAATAGCAAAAGCAGAAGCAGTTTGAGAGAAATTTGGGTTGTTGCCAAGTACATACGCAGTAAATTCGCCCAACCAGAAGATAATTCTCAAAAATATCTTCTAGTGTACTAAAAAGTGGTGCCAGTGCTTGCCATTCTGTTTGCGTAACTCAAACAAAAGCAGAAGGCAACCAGCCGACTCTTCCCAGGCGAATGTTGAATGCTCGCAACATTTAAGGAGCAAATGCAGAAATAGTTATGAATTAGATTCAGTTTTTAGAAATAGTTTTGCTTTAGAAGAAGGGCGGTCATTTAAACCGTATCCTAAATTTATGTAATTAAGTTATTTAGTTAGCAGTATTTAAACCCTTCTCATGCATTTGGAGAAGGGTCCAGAAATTTGTCAAAAACTTGTCCTCAGAACATGCACTTTTGCACCCTCGGAGGGGGTTTTCATGAATGGATGGATCAAGGTTTATTAATATTTGCATTTGATATCTGCTACTGATGTTTCACTTCTGTACTCTTAGTAGATGTTGGAGCAAGGAGAGATAAATCATTGTTGCTTGAAGCTTATGAGTAGGATCAATCATAAATGGTACTTTTATCTCTTGGCCATTTCTGCTTATATTCTTAAAGTGATATACAGTTTTAGTTGTTTATATGTTATTGCATGAATGTGTGAGTTACCATTTGGCACTTTTGTACGGTGGAGCCATTTATTTATGTCTGATATATGAATAAATTATTATGAGATATGCTGTTCACAACTGCTTTGCCTAACTTTTTATGCAAAGTAGTTCATCTTAATTGATTTATATTCTTATGATAGCTGAATGATCTTTATTACCAGTTATTGTCTAAAATCTTTTTAGATCGCATAATAGAAGAAATACACCCTGGGTTAGCATAGATTAGATGTGTTGTTTTTCATTAGATTACAATAGCATAGATTTAGTTTAAAAGTTTGAATTAGATTAGCTTTAAGTATTCTTAGATCAGCAACATCCAACTGCACACACACACACACACACCCTTAGATTGGGAAACTGGTCCCATTATCCCCAATTGGACCCGCTATACCAAACGGATAAGGAGCTGCCAACCAAGGTCCGCACCGGGTAGGTATCCCCCTTGTTGTCGACCCGATTTTCGGGGCTTCAACATATTTGGCACTAGAAGGAGGGCCTGAACTATGAATGGCACCTAAATCAAAATCTAAATACCATTCTGAGAGTAAATCGCCCTCATCAACTCCCCCGACTTCCCCAGTACGCTTAAATCTAGAGTCAGAAGTCGCTCGAGTATCAACCGCTGCTACACAACCTAATATTTCAGACCAATCTACCATTGAACCCCCTGAAGTTCAAACTTTGATTCACAAACTCCAGGGATTTTCCATTTCTACTCAGAGGTCTGATAAATCTCAAAGCAGCGTGACTTCGCAGTACAATCCTGCTCATCCCCTGACCAGATTAAAGAGTGAAAAATTTGGCATCCAGCCAACTGAATTGCCTCTCTCCACCAGGAAAAGAGCGAGGAAAACACCACAAGAGTCTAACAGTGAGACTCTTTCATCTACATCCTCCATTTCAACTCCCTCACCGCGAAGTCAGCCACCCACATCTTCATTCCAAACCATCATCCATCCACTTACTGGAACTCCCACAACCCCTCTTCAATCATCTACGATCATAGTGTCCTCATCTTCCCAGCCACAGGGATCATCTTCTGCACTTTCATACCGGCCCATCCTGAGAAATGGCTACCCAAATTCAATCCAGAAGCAGGCATGCTAGCTGAAGAACACATTAACAATTTCATGCTTTCTGTCAATCTCAATGGAGTTACTAATGAAGATGCTGTTGTTCGGCTTTTCCCTACACAATGCAAGGAACAGTCGGGTCATGGTACTTTTCATTACCCTTCGGGTCTATCACAAGTTGGGACATTTTCCAAAGTCAATTCCTTATGAAGTTTGGTGATGACAGATCAACGACAACGTTAATCAATGACCTATCCAATCTTAAAACCGAGGCTAGAGAACCCATCAAAGATTTCAATTTACGGTTCAATAAGATCCTCAACAAAATTCCCACTGCTTCCCAACCCAACGAAGAAATACGCTGTGAATGGTATATTACGGCCTTACCATCAAACTTACCAATCTTCATGGATAGGGCAAATAAAACAACCTTAGTTGAAAACTTGACAGAGGCGATAGCAGTAGAGAAACGCATAATAGCCCTGGAAAAGAGATCTGTGATAGAGGAACGCAAGTCTAAAAAAGTCACCTTCAAGGAAGACTCCAAGAAGAAACAAACGAAAGACCATTTCAATTTGGAAGGATTGCAAAAAGTATTAAAAACCATGTCCAATGAGATGATTGACATAAAAAAACAAGTAGCAGAAACTTCTTCGGAAAAGCCCTACATAGCTTTTAAAAGAGGTCCTTCAATGGATGTGAAACCACCCAACGCTATTTCAAATGTCGAATCCGAAGAAGAGGAAGAAGAATAAAGTACCACCGAAGGGCAAACTGATGACGAAGAAGTTGTGGAATTACAAGGAATGTGGGATTTCATCCTCCCACAAGAAGAAGATCAAGAAGCATTTCCGGTTAGCACTCGAAGCAAAAATCAACTTGATCCTCCCCAAACTACCCTAAGAAGAAGAGCACAAGCTCTGCGATAAAAGATAAAGTCGCAACAAAAAAAATGACCACTAAAGCAACTCAACCTAGCCCGGTCCAATCAGATCAGACAACTCCATCAAAAACACTAATAGTGTCGGATGAAATGGAATACAATATTATTGACGACATGAAAAAGACTAGGGCTAATATTACCCTTTACGAATTGAGCAAATTGAAACATCAACAGAAGATAATGATGAAAGAATTACATGTTGTGCCTATCACATCTTTGCCTACAGCTGTAGCTTCCCACAACATGGGAAGACCTCCAACCAACACGATCAATAAGATTGATCCAAATGACATCGCCTTGATTGGAGGGAGATCAAGGTCTCACACTCCCCCTTTCCTTCTCACTTATGAAATTTTAAATAAAAACGTGCACAATTGTTTGGTAGATTCTGGTGCTTTAACGAATATTTTACCCATATCAATATGTGCCAAGTTAAATGTTCAACCACAAAAATCCGCAGTGCGCATAGTTCAGCTTGATCGATCTCAAGTCGAAGTGATTGGTGAACTTAATCAAGTAACCATAAGATTGTCATCCAACCCAAAGGTATGTCAGGTTATTGACATTCTAGTGGCTGATATCCCAGAATTCTATGGCTTGATTCTTAGCAGGGATTGGTCCGAGAAACTCCATCGATACCTTTCAACCGACTGGTCACACATGTAGTTACCCTACAATGGTAAATCGAATCAAATAAAGGTTGAACGAGAATTACACCAGAAGTACATAGTAATGGAATTGGAGGGAGAAAATGAAGCAATAGCGTATAACAACAGTATCATAGGCAATTACTCGGTAGATTCTTTTCTCGGCAATTTCAATGCTCATACATCACCTTACTTAGAAAATTCAGTTTTGTCCCAAGTCGAAATTTTTTCCCAAACTGATAATTCAAAGTGTGTTAATTTTGTAGATAAACCTATAAATACATCTTTGTTTTGGAAATTATATTTTGATGGCTCTAAATCTAACGAAGGAGCAGGAGCAGGATGCGTTCTGATTAGTCCAGAAGGAAATAAGACCATGCTTACGTGCAGACTCGAATTTGATTGCACAAACAATACAGCAGAATATGAAGCCTTGGTGCAAGGCCTATACAAAGCAATCAGGTTGAATGTCAATTATCTTCAAGTCTTCAGAGACTCTGAGATCATCGTCAAACAGGTACGTAATACTATTCATTGCCTATCAAGTCATTTAAAACACTATCAATCTTTAGTACAAGATCTGACTGAGCATTTCATAGCATTCAATATTTCGTCAATCCCGAGACTCCAAAACGCAAGCGCAGACCTTTTGGCTAATGTAGCCTCTAGGCTTATTCCCTCCGAAGAGTTTAGTCCAGATAGATTCTCAATAGAATTAATCTTTAGACCATCAATCCCTGACAACATTACAAATTGGAGAGTATTCAATGACGATCCTGATATTGTAAATTTTCTCACTTCCGAAGGATCCTACTCCAATCAGATAATTGATGAAGACCATCACGATCGACAAATACAACAAAATGGCACTGATAATGCTATACCTAAATCGGTGGTTAAGTTAGAAGACTTATACGATTTGAAAAATCGGTTTAAAACATCTGCTAATTCAAAGCTCTGCAGTTCGACTCTGAACTACGAATTAGTAAACCTAGGAACCGATGATAAACCACAAAACCTTAATCTAGGCATCGGCTTAGCCCCTGAAGAAAAACTAGCGTATATTCGTCTTTTGAGACAATATAAAAATGTCTTTGCCTGGAATTACAATGAGCTGAAGACGTATGACACTTCTATCATTCAGCACACTATTCCTATGATTGACAACGAAAAACCTGTCCAACAGAAACTGAGAAAGATCCACCCCAATTTAGAAAATCAGATAAAAACCGAGCTAAATAAGTTGTTAAAAGCCAGAATAATTTTCCCCGTCAGACATTCCAAATGGGTCTCCAATATGGTA
The DNA here is from genome assembly GCA_031772625.1 of Pinus tabuliformis. Classification (NCBI taxonomy): domain Eukaryota; kingdom Viridiplantae; phylum Streptophyta; class Pinopsida; order Pinales; family Pinaceae; genus Pinus; species Pinus tabuliformis. The sequence goes on from CM062817.1 coordinate 666,372,223, forward strand.
CCCGTTAGAAAGAAAAACGGAGATATTAGAATCTGCATCGATTTTTGAAATCTCAACAAAGCCTATCAAAAAGACAATTTTCCTCTCCCACCTATGGAGCAGATATTACAGGCAGTAGCAGGCTCAGAACTGATGTCTTTCTTGGATGGATTTTCAGGATATAATCAAGTGTTGGTACATCTCGACGATCAGTTGAAAACCACATTCAGAACTAAATGGGGCACATACGCATATCGGAAGATGCCATTTGGTTTGATCAATGCCGGTGCTACATTTCAGAGAGCCATGGACATCGCATTCAAGGGTTTAGTCAATAAATGCGTAGTAATTTATTTGGATGATATAACAGTGTACTACAAGAAGCGAAGCGACCATCTCAGAGACTTAAAACAGATCTTTCAACGATGTTTAAGGTATGGGATTTCACTTAACCCAAAGAAATCTTTTTTCGCACTAAGTGAAGGGAAACTTCTAGGATTCATAGTGCAAAATCTGGTATTCACATCGAGCCTGACAGAATCAAAGAAATTTCTGAAATATCCCTACCTCATAATAAAAAAGCCATGCAATCTTTCCTTCCCTACCTCATAATAAAAAAGCCATGCAATCTTTCCTTGGTCAAATCAATTTTGTAAAGAGATTTGTCCCAGATTTTTCACGAATTGTGTCTCCTTTGCAAACCATGATTAAAAAGAATTCAAATTTTAAATGGGGTCAAGATGAACATGAAGCATTCAACCTGATCAAACAAGCTATCATTAATGCTCCATCTTTAGCAACCCCGAATTTTTCAGAATCTTTTATCTTATACACATTTGCCTCAGAGAAATCATATGCTGCGATTCTAACTCAAGCAAATCAAGAAAAAGCGGAAGCTCCAATCGCATTTTTTAGCTCGAATTTACAAGGTGCTGAACTCAACTATTCAGACGTGGAGAAACAGGTATATGTTGTTTTCAAAGCAATCAAATATTTCAGACCTTTTTTACTTAAAACCCATACTAAGATCATAGTACTGTTTCCAGCGGTAAGAAATCTTCTAGTACAGAAGGATGTGGGTGAGAAAAGAGCAAATTGGATCACTGCTTTACAGGAATACGACCTTGAGATCAAGCCAGCAAACATTGTAAGAGGTCAAGGCTTCTGCAAAATGTTGGCCGGAGCATCGCAGATTTCTGAAAATTCATATGAACAGGTACAACTGTATGAGATAAGCCTAAACGATGCAGAATCATTATATGCTGACATCATTTATTATCTTAAGAACGGATATGCTCCATCACACCTAGATCACACTAAGAAAAGAGCTCTGAGATTGAAAGCTAAACAATATCAGCTCATAAATGATGTTCTTTTTAGAAAGAATTATGATTCTGTTCTTCTTAGATGTCTTGAGAAAACTGAAGCTGAAAAAGTTTTGCAGGAACTCCACGACGGACCAGCAGGCGGACACTATGCTGGAGATGCTACTGCACATAAGATCTTACGTGCAGGATATTACTGGCCTACGCTGTTCAAAGACTCACACAGTTACGTAAGGAAATGTCAAGTCTGCCAAACAACTATTGGAAGACAAAAGAAGCTGTCCCTGCCACTACAACCGGTAAACATCGAGCAACCATTCAGTCAGTGGGGCTTGGACATAATAGGTGAGATCGTTCCTCACTCTTCTAAGCAACATAGATACATCCTCATGGAAACAGATTATTTTACTAAATGGGTAGAAGCAGTTCCTCTCAAGACAACTAATTCTGAAAATATTATTGAATTCATAGATCAATTTATAATCACTAGGTTTGGATTGCCAACGGCTTCAATGTTTGATAATGCATCATACTTTTCTGGAAATGCAATGACTGAGTTTGCACTTAAAAGAGGGTTCAAACTGAAATATTCGGCCAACTACTATCCGCAAGGTAATGGGTTAGCTGAGTCAACAAATAAAAATCTAATCAGGATTATTAAAAGAACAGTTGACCAGAACCAAAAGAATTGGCACAAAGCTTTGGTAAATGCTTTATGGGCAGATAGAATAACGAAGAAATCTTCAATCGGCACTTCTCCCTTTAATTTAGTTTATGGGAAAGAAGTGGCTCTTCCAACTCACTTAGTCATTCCCTCTTTGTCTATAGTACAATACATCGATGAAGTATCTACTTCCTCCCTACAACTAAGACAAATGGAAATAATTAAATTAGAAGAACAACGAGAACAAGCTAAGAAAACCCATGCTCATCACCAAGCGCTAATAAAATCCTCTTTTGATTCTAGCATAATGACCAGAAAAAGTTTTCAGATGGGAGATTTAGTTTTGAAATGGGATAAGGCTCATGAAGAAAAGGGCAAACATACGAAATTTCAAAAGATGTGGCTTGGTCCTTTTCAGATTGTTGAAGTCATAGGTCCATCAACATTTGTGTTGCAGGATTTAGCAGGTAGAAGGGATTCTTTGCCTGTTAATGGACAAATCCTTAAAATATATTTTCCATAGAAGATTATTCTTCTATTTTTTAGAATAGTTTTTCTTTTCTTTTTCATAATAAAACCAGTTGTAAGTGGTTACTACAAGTATTCACGGAAAAGACACCAATTCTCTTTCAGATTTTGAGCTTTCGCTTGTATAAGTAGCAAAATTTTTTGAAAATCTGACTTTTATTATTGACAGATACAGTTAAAAAGACTTTAGCCTAGATATGATACTAGTTTCAACTTCAAAAATTTGATGAAAGCAACCTTTAGCGAAGGAATTGTTTTATATCAGCACAATGAAAGGTATCAATAGCAAAATAAGGCTTCTCTGTAAAACTGTTGTTTTCAAACTCTATTATTGTCGTCCAGAGCTTTCTTAAGGAAAAACAATGACTTCCTCCCCGCTAAAGAAAATCGCAGCATTCAAAGGAACAATCCGAGAAACACTATATCTCAAAGAATAAGAAGTCTCATCACGAGCCGACTGATCATGATCACAGATATTATAACTTGCTGACTTTGCCAATACTGTCCACCAAAACAGGGCAACGACTCAAGATTGTTGCAATCAAAAGACAAGGGGTCTCATCACGAGCCAGCTTGTTCAGCAAAAGTGTAAATCAAGTGAATGATTGTGTCATAATTTTGGCTACCAAACCAAGACATTGTTCTTTGAGAATAAAAAAGGAAAAAGTGTCGATGTGGGTTTTTCTTCGAAGGTTGTAGATAGCCTTAAGCAGGATAAAGGATCATTGCTGGGTAATAGGTAACCCTGTCGAGGCTATGGACGCCTGCTGGCAGCAGAGGCTCTACCTACGACAAATGAGCATATTTTAAAGCCAACACACAGAGAAGGCTTTATTTTATCTTTAAAAAGACCAAGTAGTGGCTGATATAAGTACAAGGACAAGCCTGAGGAAGCAAACAATTAGAATAGAAAGAGGTTGGAACAAAATATCATTGATAGGATAAGGCATAATGTACTCTATCTTTCCATAACAAAGCTTAGATTTATGAAAATTTTTCTGTTTTGAAAGTTTATAAAAATTCAATAGAAAAGCAGAGATAATTGATTCTTCCCAGTGAATCGCCATTGTTGTGGCCACCAACAACCCCCCTCTTTGTTTAGTATTAGCAATAACACTAAGCAAATGGGGACCCTTAATTAAAAATTCAAAAAACATTTTATAAAACTTTTTGTATTCTACTCCTTGAAATTATGTCGCATCGCGTGGAGAAGATAAAACATCCCCTTATGAACATAATAAAAACTGCGAAGAAGCGACGCGAAATTCATTGCATCGTACACATTAAGAATCGCTCTTAAATGCAAATCTTAAGAAATCTCCGACGGCCGATGTGCGACGTCACATATCGCAATATCACATAAGCAGCACACAATGATTTAATGACTCATGCGATCCGCGATGCTGCGATCTGGCGATATCTGCGATAAATGCGATCTGCGATAATCCGATCTGAAAAAGCTTGCAATGACACATCTAGGTAATGCGATGACGCGATGCTGCTATCGCCCATTGCAAATTTCCTCGGCTCAACATTCAAGAAAAGTTGTCCGTAAACCAAAAATTAGGCACGCGCCTTAAAAGAAATTAATGAACATATGCCAAAGTGTTAATGAAGGACGATTTTGTGTTTCTCGAAGAGTCAGTTCACGATGGGTGTCATGATTTTATACATTCATAGAGGTTAGAGCTTTCGTATCAGTATTTATTATCATTACTCTTTTCCTTTGCGTGAACTGTAGGAATGAAAAACAGGAAACAATATGAAGCAATGAGTAGGAAACATCTAAGGAAAAGGGGAAAGCGTCAATGCTCGGAGAATAGAGAAGAGATGCCTTCATGAACAGATGCCGCATGCAACAGAACCACAGATTCCAGAGTATCACTCAACAGATGCTGAGGTTAATAGGAGATTCAACATTCAGGGTCAGAAAGCTCACAAAAGCAGCGTGTTTACCAAAAATCCTGAAACTTCTACCCGGTAAAGGAAAAAGGCGCTAAAGAAGGAAAACGCACCAGAAAAGCCCGGAATAAAGAACAGAGGCAGTTTTCAATGCGCAATAATCGCGCATCGCTAAGAAAATTGTTCAGAAAGCAAAGTCCCTAAATTTCTTAGTCATTCGCAAGTCCAGAAACCGAAATAGCAAAATCAGAAGCAGTTTGAGAGAAATTTGGGTTGTTGCCAAGTACATACGCAGTAAATTCGCCCAACCAGAAGATAATTCTCAAAAATATCTTCTAGTGTACTAAAAAGTGGTGCCAGCGCTTGCCATTCTGTTTGCGTAACTCAAACAAAAGCAGAAGGCAACCAGCCGACTCTTTCCAGGTGAATGTTGAATGCTCGCAACATTTAAGGAGAAAATGCAGAAATAGTTATGAATTAGATTCAGTTTTTAGAAATAGTTTTGCTTTAGAAGAAGGGCGGTCATTTAAACCGTATCCCAAATTTATGTAATTAAGTTATTTAGTTAGCAGTATTTAAACCCTTCTCATGCATTTGGAGAAGGGTCCAAAAATTTGTCAAAAACTTGTCCTCAGAACATGCACTTTTGCATCCTCAGAGGGGGTTTTGATGAATGGATGGATCAAGGTTTATTAATATTTGCATTTGATATCTGCTACTGATGTTGCACTTCTGTACTCTTAGTAGATGTTGGAGCAAGGAGAGATAAATCATTGTTGCTTGAAGCTTATGAGTAGGATCAGTCATAAATGGTACTTTTATCTCTTGGCCATTTCTGCTTATATTCTTAAAGTGATATACAGTTTTAGTTGTTTATATGTTATTGCATGAATGTGTGAGTTACCATTTGGCACTTTTGTACGGTGGAGCCATTTATTTATGTCTGATATATGAATAACTTATTATGCGATATGCTGTTCACAACTGTTTTGCCTAACTTTTTATGCAAAGTAGTTCATCTTAATTGATTTCTATTCTTATGATAGCTGAATGATCTTTATTACCAGTTATTGTCTAAAATCTTTTTAGATTGCATAATAGAAGAAATACACCCCGGGTTAGCATAGATTAGATGTGCTGTTTTTCATTAGATTACAATAGCATAGATTTAGTTTAAAATTTTGAATTAGATTAGCTTTAAGTATTCTTAGATCAGCAACATCCAACTCCACACACACACACACACCCTTAGATTTGGAAACTGGTCCCATTATCCCCAGTCGGACCCGCTATACCAAACGGATAAGGAGCTGCCAACCAAGGTCTGGATCGGGTGGGTATCCCCCTTGTTGTCGACCCAATTTTCGGGGCTTCAATAGGTTGTTACATATTTCTTCATTATTTAGATTTCTCCCTCAATTACCTTATGTAGAGCTTTGTAGAGCTTTGTTTTGCATCACAAGATAGTGGCATCACTTGCACATATTATTATGGGGACTTAACTACTCCATGTTTTCCTCATTTGGTGGCATCATACAAGTTGGTATTCAACTTGCTAAGGAAAATATTTATATTGAGTTTGTCCTGGTGGATCTTGATATTTAACACTACATTATATATATTCTACAACCCATATCTTAAGTATTCATAGAATTTCTTCACCTCGAAGGTTTTCACCCTTCTTTTGGTCGTATTTTACATTTGAAACAACTTTCAATTTTATGTTATTGTGTGCCCTTGAAAAGTGTATAATCATTATAGATATGTAAATATAGATCCCTCTTAACCACATATCTAGCATGGGTCGAGAGTAATCAATTTCTTGATATGAAAACCTATTTTATATATAAAACATGTGTAGCTTTTCATTATTTAAATTATATTTTTTAATGCATAAATGAATTCAATGCCTTGAAAATCCGTTTGGCAATGTAGATTATGCAAACCACACAACTTAAAATTGTTGGATTCAAGACAAAATTGACTGAAAAATTAAAATTGAAAAAGGGCCAAAATGTAGAAAAATTTACATGGTTGACATTGAACTGAAAAATTATACTTGAAAAAGGGCCAAAATGTAGAAATATTTACATGGTTGACATTGAAATATTTTTCTTAACACTGGCGTTGAAATATTTTATGTGTAGATCACATTTTCAACATTAAAAGGGTTTTCTTACTATTAATAATATATTTTTCAATACATATAAAATTTACCTAACACTAGATACTAAGATTTTCTATTTGTGACTAAGATTGATTTTTATTATTATTACTAATATTTTTTAAATGGCACATGTTAGCCCGAATGGGTGAAATGTTAATGCCCTTCTTGTTCGCTAAAATCCATCGTTGCTTTTAGCTTACAAAGAAACATAACATATTAATTTTTTATCACTCTTATCAAAGAGTAACTTAATTTTATTACTTTCAATTATTTTTTCTCTTTGGGAATACAAATATCTACTATACTCAACAAATCTTTCTCTCAATATATATGTATGTATGTGTGTGTGTGTGTGTGTGTGTGTGTGAACTAGGGTTAACTAAGTGGTTGCAGTGAATGATTCTTATTCCCTTATATATTAATATTTTCTCTCTTTCAATCCCTATGTAAAAAGTTGATATTGAAATAAATTATTTAACATGGATATTTAGATAATTTATTTAAGCGTTGTACTGAAATATTTTAAAAATTTATATATCTTCATAGCAATTAAAATTAAAAACATAAGATTTTTTCCAACATAGTGAGAATGAGAATATTTTTTTTTGACATGGTTAATTTTTATATATTGCAAAAAGGAAAGGAAGCCAGGTCCTTGTACATTTGGAGGAAAATTGTATCAACTGTAGTGTGCAAAATGGGAGCGTAGTCCCCACATCTACATTTGCAGCCTTGTTTATGTAAACTTCAAAAACTAAAGTGGCATACTGCCTTACATATTGTCCTAGGAACAAACTAAATTTGCACTGCATTAAGAAGAGAAAATTAAACACATTCACAAGAATTGGTTAACGAATTCTTCTTGCTGGGGACAACCCTTCTCGCTATACAAAGAGGATGTTTCCCCTTGCTGACTTTGATTTAGAGTTTTTATGTACTCAACAACTTCTTCCAGATGTTTACATTTGTCCTTTAATTCTTCTATTTCAGCTCTCTGGAGATCAATGTCTCTTTGCTTGTAGACATTTACAGTCTTCATCTCAGCTCTAAGGTCCTTCAAGGCTTGATTGAAGCGTCCAATCATGAATCAATTGGCCCTACAAGTTGTTGGCATTATGGCACAGGTGTGGTGCTATGGTACAGGTGTTGTCCTTGATGGCAACTCACTTTGGTGACAGATCTCAATTCAGGCTCTCAGGATGAAGGAAATCTTGTATACGCAGGTTTACCTTGCCGAAGACGTGCATACACGCGGGTTAGATGTTCAAAAGTCACGTATGCGTATACACACACTTTCACGCACATAAAAGCATGTACATGGTGGGAAACTTATTTTTTGGTCCGTGGTCGTTACTCCTTGGAATTTGAACCTATGGTTTTGGACCATGGTATCTCGTCAGAAGTGTTGACCCCAGGTATTGGGCCCTTGGTATTGTTTATTATGGTTTTGGACCATGGTTTTATGGAAGGCCTAAAACTATAAAAGAGGAAGGAGATCATGTGGCAAGACACCATCTGATTTATTGAATATCTGATATTGTTCTAGATCTGGAATACTGGTGATTGGGTTATGGTGCAGATCTAGATCTGAATGAAGGAGGAACCTGAGCGCAAGAAGGATAAGGACTATTGATGGATCAAAATCTCAAGGCTTGAACATTCGTCTCTCTATCTGTACGCAGGTTCGGTGAAGTGCAGGTGCATATACATGCGTTTTCTGTGAATGAAAGAAGCATATACGCAGGTTGGTTGTGGTACAGAAGCGTATACACGCAGTTTGTTGAATAGTGAAGTAGCGTACATATCTTGATTTATGTTCTAGCTGCTTCTGTTTTATTGCTGCAGTGTTCTGGGTTTAGAATTGGTGTTTGATTATAATTACTGTGTTCTGGGTATAGCGGCCAGAGAAATGTTTATTTGATTTTGTGAAAAGAAGTTTGGTTTATGCATAAATTCTTGATGTTTGATTGATGCTATCCGTGGATCCAGTTTGAAAATTAATGAAACGAGGTCCCTGAAAGAAAAGAGAAGGTTGCAGCCTTCTGCAGGTAGAAGCCTGCGTACTAGTATCTCAAGCTAGTACAAGAACTAAGGGGGTTGGAGCTCCCTTCCAGGAGAAGCTGGAAAACGAGAGAGGGTTGTAGCTCTCTGCAGGTTGTAGCCTGCGTACTGGTAAAGGACTGCACCAGTACAATTGTAAAAAGAAGTTTCTAATTAAAGAAAAGATAGAGACGAATTGCAGCAGGTGGTTTTCACCCACATTGGGTTTCCACCTTATATCTTGTGTTCTTGTGTGCGATTGTCTTTTTGCTCTGTTTTACTGGTTCTGGTTACTGGTTATTTGCTTATGAATCACAGATTAACAATCAACATCAGAAAGATAAAGTAAATTAAAAAGTTTGCATTATATACGCGGGTTTTCTTCTGCATAGTTGCGTATATACGCGGGTTCAATTAACTGAAGTAGCGTATATCATTTGATTTTGAAAAAGGAACATTTGACTTAATAATACTGATTCACCCCCCCCTCTCAATATTATTTCCAACAATTGGTATCGGAGCAGGTCCTTCAGGAGAAGCTTGATCGCTTGAAGGAAGATTGTTCATCATGAGCAACTACGAGAGGGAAGCATGAATCAGGCCACCAATTTTTGATGTGACAAACTTCGTTTATTGGAAGGTAAGAGTTGCTACCTATCTTCAATCTCTTGGTACAGAAGTCTGGGATATCATAGATACAGGGTATACTTTTCCATCAGCAACTCCTATAGATCCAACTGAGAAGAAGAAATATGAAACAAATGCAAAGGCGGTCAATACTCTATTAGGATGCCTATCTCAATAAGAATTTGTCAAGGTAATGCAGTTTAAATCTGCAAAAGAGATATGGGACAAGATTGTTCTGAGCTATGAAGGAGATGATCAGGTAAAACGAGAAAAAATTCAAACCCTCAGGATTCAGTATGAAAATCTTAGGATGTATAATGACGAAAGTGTGGCTAACTATTTTCTTCGTGTAGATGAGATTTTTAATTGTATGAAAAATTTGGGTGAAGAAATAAAAGAGGATGTTGTGGTTGAAAAAGTTCTAAGATCTTTGTCCCCTAGGTTTGAATCTAAAGTTTCTGCAATAGAAGAAAAAGAGAATCTACAAAGCCTTAAAATGTCACAGCTGCACGGAATTCTAACTGCTTATGAAATGCGGAAAGGAGGTCCATCAGACAGGAGAGAAGCTGCCTTCAAGGCTTCAGGCAAAGGCGAGTACTACGAGTCAGGACACGTGTCAGAAGAAGAATAAGAATCAAATTTTGTCAGAAATCTTCAACGGGGTACTGGACGGTTCCGAGGTAAGTTACCTTTCAAACGCTTTGCTTGTGGAAGAGTCGGTCACTATGCTACCAAATGTCCTCACAAGGATAATATTGACAAAGGGAAGGAATCTGTTAGATGGAACAAGAAACAGAATGCAAATAAGAAAAGCTATTACACTCATGAAGATAGTGATGGACTTTCAAATAGTGACGAAGATGAACGAGGCAATGAGTATAAACTTTTAATGGCTTTTGAAGATGATGACTACATGGATGCTATAGATGTAGAAGGTTTTTATAAAGAGATATCTAATCTCAAAATTTGCTTAGAAGAGAAAAATGCGATTATTGATTCTCTGCAATGTCAACTGGCTGAAAGGGAAAAACATCTTGAAAAATTGGAATGTGAAATTGTTGGTCTTAGAAAGGAGATTGAGAAAACAAAAGCTATTAATCTTAAATTTGTTAAAGGATCTGAAACTCTGGATGAGATTATCAATGTGCAGCGTTCTCCACTAATCAAGACAGGTCTGGGATATAATGAAGAAACATCTCAAGCGTCCACCTCCAAAAGTTATCTTGATGCAGCAAGGATGAGCGAGCAAAGGCCTAATAGAAATCATCAAGTATATCAGGGAAAGTTTACCTCAAGAATGAACAAAGACTATCAAGAAAATCAGGGGCAAGCTACCTTAAGGACAAACAGAAGCTACAATCAGCCACAGGTAAAATCTTCCCAATTCGCCTCAAGAATGGATGTCAGTAGAAACTACAATCGGTTGGATGATAGATTTGATAATCGCAGGAGTTTCTTCAATGGCCAATGCGTCTCTTGCCATAACTTTGGTCACAAAGCAGCCCAATGTGTTGCCTATAGGACAATCATGACTAGAGAAGCTCAAAAACAAAGGAATATGACTGGGATCATGAAAAGGACTTATAACAACTTTTCAGCCCTTGAAAATGAAGTTGAATGTTCTATTTGTAATAACTTTGGTCATGAAGATTCTGAATGCAGGAGCAGGTTTTGGAAGACAACTCAGAAGGAACATACGTCAAGTGCCAGAACATGGAGAATGAAGGAACCACAACCAGAAAGATGTGGGATAGCCTTTTATGCAGAAGGACATGAAAATCTATGGTATATCGACACCGGATGTTCGAAGCATATGACAAGTGATAAAGAAAAACTTGAATCATATACTGCATTAGAAAAGGGAAAGAAGGTTTCTTTTGGAAACGATACCCTTGCAGCCATAAAAGGAAAAGGCATTGCTCAGTTGAAAGAAAAGGTCAAGGCTAGAAATGTTGTGTATGTTGATGGCTTGAAGCATAATCTACTAAGTGTTAGTTAGATGTGCGATCAAGGAACCGAGGTAAGATTTCGATGAAATGGATGTAGTGTTCGTGATCTTGATACAGGAAAAACAGTGATCAAAGGCAGAAGAACTCCAAATAATCTATACATATTTGAAGAAGGACAACAACAATGCTATTTGAGCAAGGCTGATGAACACTAGTTATGGCACCGGAGGTTGGGGCATCTAAGCTTTTCACAAATAAGGAAAGCATGCAAATACCAGGCAGTTCGTGGTCTTCCAGATATCAAAATTCCAGACAACACCATATGCAAATCATGTCAGTTTGGTAAGCAGACCAGAACTAACTTTCCTGAGAAGGAAGGATCAGCTAGCAGGCCTCTTGAGCTGGTCCATACAGATGTATGTGGTCCATTTAGGACAAGGTCACCTTGAGGAGAAGAATACCTTATATTATTCATTGACGACTTCTCCAAGTTTGTTTGGTTAGGACTTATGAAGCACAAAGACGAAGCATTTGAAAAATTCAAATCCTTCAATGCCTTGGCTGAAAATGAATCAGATTACAAAATTAAGTGCCTCAGGTCCGACAGAGGTGGGGAATTTACCTCAAATGAATTTTTCGATTTCTGTGAAGAACATGGAATAAGAAGGGAATTCTCTACAGCTAGGACTCCTCAGCAAAATGGAGTGGCGGAAAGGATGAACAGAACAATCCAACAAATGGCTCGTGTTATGCTTGATGAATCTGGAACTCCCGCAACCTTCTAGGGTGAAGCTGCATATGTTGCAGTTGTTATTCTCAACAAAACAAATGTCTGAGTGAACAACACTCAAACTCCTCATGAGCTCTGGTATGGTGAGACTCCTTCGGTAAAGCATTTCAAAAATTTTGGGAGCAAATGCTATATTAAGAATACTGATGAGCAGCTTGGAAAACTTGAACCTAGAGCAGATGAAGGCATTCTCCTTGGTTATTCTCCCCACAGCAAAGCATATAAGTGTTACAATAAAAGACTTGGAAGAATTGTTGACAGCATTGATGTAGTGGTTGATGAAAAAGGATACATTCCTAGGCAAGTAAATCATGAAGATATCGAAGAGGATGAAGACTACTCTCCAAATCAGACTGATGATGAAGAAGAACCTCAAGAGGCACCAGAGGAGCAGATAAGGATAGAAGAAAAGACTCCATCCAGGTATGTTCAGAAGAATCATCCAGAATCTCAAATCTTGGGGCAAAAAGAGGCTGGCGTACAAACAAGAAGAACAATTGCAGAAGCCTCAAGCTATTTGGCATTACTCTCCTCCACTGAGCCACAAAATGTAAGAGAGGCATGCAAAGATGAATGTTGGGTCAAGGGAATGGATGAAGAGCTTGAGCAGATCGAAAAGAATAACACTTGGGAGTTGGTACCTAGACCAAAAGATAAGAATGTCATAGGGACAAAATGGGTGTTCAAAAATAAGTTGAATGAAAATGGGGAAGTAATTAGAAACAAGGCCAGACTTGTTTGTAAAGGGTATGCTCAACAAGAGGGAATAGACTTTGAAGAAACTTTTGCTCCTGTTGCAAGACTTGAGGCCATCTGAATGTTCCTTGCTCTCTCAAGCTTTCAGAAGTTCAAAGTATTTCAAATGGACGTAAAATCAGCCTTTCTGAATGGAGATTTAGAAGAAGAAGTATACATTGAACAACCAGATGGTTTCATTCTTGGGAATGATCCAAATCTTGTATGCAGACTGAAAAAGGCTCTCTATGGTCTTAAACAGGCTCCAAGGGCTTGGTACTACCGCTTGGACAAATACCTTCATCAACAAGGTTTTTCAAAAGGATCAGCAGATAGCAATCTTTATATAAAAATTGAAAATGACAAATTGCTAATACTTGTTGTGTATGTAGATGATATTATCTTTGGTAGCAATGAAGAAGCTATGAGTCAAAGCTTTGCCTTGGTGATGCAGAAAGAATTCGAAATGTCTTTGCTTGGAGAACTGACATACTTTCTTGGATTGCAAATCCAACAAAATGAGGGCGGTATCTTCTTGTCTCAAACCAAGTACCTCAAGCAGATTCTGAAGAAGTATGGCATGGAAGATTTGAAACCAGTATGTACCCCTATGGTTACAGGATGCAGTCTCAGTGCAAATGATGAATCAGCAGCAGTACATCAACCAACCTATAGATCTATGATTGGAAGTATACTTTATTTAACAGGTACCCGACCAAACATCATGCATGCAGTGGGAATAGTTGGAAGATTTCAGGCAAATCCAAAGGAAACTCATCTTCAGGCAGTCAAGAGAATCTTCAAGTACCTTCAAGGAACTCAAAACTATGGCTTATGGTATCCTAGAGATACAGATCTCACACTTCATGCTTACACAGATGCAGATTGGGCCGGAAGCATGGATGACAGGAAGAGCACAAGTGGTGGTGCATTCTTTATGGGTTCCAGATTAGTATCTTGGTTCAGCAAGAAACAGAGTTCGATTGCTTTATCTACAGCTGAAGCGGAATATGTGGCTGCTGCATCTTGTTGCACTCAACTTCTTTGGATGATGCAAACCTTGCAGGATTTTCAAATCACTTGTACTCCACCTGTCTCTATCTTATGTGATAATACAAGTGCAATAAGCATTTCAAAGAATCCTGTCATGCATTCAAAGACCAAGCACATACCTATCAAATATCACTTTCTTCAGGAACAAGTGCTTGAGCAAAAGGTCAAGTTGGAGTATGTTCCTTCTAAGGAACAAGTTGCTGATATACTCACCAAACCACTGCCCAGGGAAACTTTTGAATACCTCAGACAGAAGCTGGGAGTAGTTGATGCTTCATCCTGTTGTTGAAGCTTGTCTGTTTCAAAGAAAAATTGGTGTACGTGAGTTGGATGAGGGGTATCCGCATACATACACCGATTTATGCAGGTGCAGTCGCGTATATGAAGTTTCTGAAGGAAATCAGCAGGGACAGACTCTGGTTGCAGAGAGTCTGATATGGGTCTGTCAGAGTTGATCTAGCACAAGTTCAGGGGGAGCAGATAATCTTCTAATAATGCATTGTTGGCATTTCCTTAGAAGCTCTTGGTTCAAGTACTCAAGCTGTTTGGTTCAGGTGGATTAGCTGCAGAAAGGGGAACATAAGGAGTACATGTTTGTGGCTATTATCAGATGCTGATAGTATTTATTGGTGATTTGCATAGTCTTGATATTTCTTGTATATCTTCTCTTTATCAAGGTCATGTAATAGCCTATTTTGGTTTCCCCACTATGCCTGGGATGATTGATGCAATGTAATTGGTTATCATATGTAAATTTCTAATGTATCCCCACTTGGTTGGGTGGATGATCCCCACTTGGTTGGGTGATGGATGTATGTATCGAGTCCTTTGGTGATAGGAAGGTCATTTATGGTATGTAAGTCATGATCCTTTTTACAGAACATCTTTTGCAGTTAGGGGGAGAATGTTCAGCACAGCAGAGCAAAGATATTAGCATGTACTCAGGGGGAGCACAGCCCTTTGCCCTTGATGACAAAGGGGGAGAATGAGGATCTTGGGTTGCCATCAAGTCCAAAGGGGGATATTGTTGGCATTATGGCACAGGTGTGGTGCTATGGTACAGGGGTTGTCCTTGATGGCAACTCACTTTGGTGACAGATCTCAATTCAGGCTCTCAGGATGAAGGAAATCTTGTATACGCAGGTTTACCTTTCCGAAGACGTGTATACACGCGGGTTAGACGTTCAAAAGTCACGTATGTGTATACATGCACTTTCATGCACATAAAAACGCGTACATGGTGGGAAACTTATTTTTTGGTCCGTGGTCGTTACTCCTTGGAATTTGAACCTATGGTTTTGGACCATGGTATCTCGTCAGAAGTGTTGACCCCAGGTATTGGGCCCGTGGTATTGTTTATTATGGTTTAGGACTGTGGTTTTGTGGAAGGCCTAAAAATATAAAAGAGGAAGAAGATCATGTGGCAAGACACCATCTGATTTATTGAATATCTGATATTGTTCTAGATCTGGAATACTGGTGATTGGGTTATGGTGCAGATCTAGATCTGAATGAAGGAGGAACCTGAGTGCAAGAAGGATAAGGACTATTGATGGATCAAAATCTCAAGGCTTGAACATTGGTCTCTCTATCTGTACGCAGGTTCAGTGAAGTGCATGTGCATATACACGTGTTTTCTGTGAATGAAAGAAGTGTATACGCAGGTTGGTTGTGGTACAGAAGCGTATACACGCAGTTTTCTGAATAATGAAGTAGCGTACATATCTTGATTTATGTTCTAGCTACTTCTGTTTTATTGCTGCAGTGTTCTCGATTCAGAATTGGTGTTTGATTACAGTTACTGTGTTCTGGGTACAACGGTCAGAGAAGTGTTTATTTGATTTTGTGAAAAGAAGTTTGGTTGATGCAGAAATTCTTGATGTTTGATTGATGCTATCTGTGGATCCAGTCTGAAAATTAATGAAACGAGGTCCCTGAAAGCAAAGAGAAGGTTGCAGCCTTCTGCAGGTAGAAGCCTGCATACTAGTATCCCAAGCTAGTACAAGAACTAAGGGGGTTGGAGGTCCCTTCCAGGAGAAGCTGGAAAACGGGAGAGGGTTGTAGCTCTCTGCAGGTTGCAGCCTGCGTACTAGTAAAGGACTGCACCAATACAATTGTAAAAAGAAGTTTCTAATTAAAGAAAAGATAGAGACGAATTGCAGCAGGCGGTTTTCACCCACATTGGGTTTCCACCTTATATCTTGTGTTCTTGCGTGCGATTGTATTTTTGATCTGTTTTATTGGTTCTAGTTACTGGTTATTTGCTTATGAATCACAGATTAACAATCAACATCAGAAAGATAAAGTAAATTAAAAAGTTTTCATTATATATGCAGGTTTTCTTCTGCATAGTTGCGTATATACGCAGGTTCAATTAACTGAAGTAGTGTATATCATTTGATTTTGAAAAAGGAACATTTGACTTAATAATATTGATTCACCCCCCCCCTCTCAGTATTATTTCCAACACAAGTTGGGCAGCTTTCATTCTTTTCTACTTTCTCCAGAGGATTGCAAGCCATTTGATTACTCCACTTTTCTGTGATGACTGTGGTTTCCTTGTTCCTGGTGTGAGCCCTGATATTTGGTTGACTTCTTCTTTTTCCTCTACTACTGTTGTCGTGATCCTGAGCTGTGGGATAGCTCTCCAAAGTTTGACTTGATCTCCTGCGCCTCTGTCTATGCTTTAAGTTCCAGTTCAGGTCTATTGGTTGTGAAGTGCTAACCAAGGGGAGAGAAAAGGTCAGAGTTTGTAAATGATAGTGAGAATGTGGCTCCACAGAGGCAGAGATTTGTGATTGCCATAGAGAGGAGATTAGGCTCTGGCTTCTTATGATGATAGAATGGAGGGAGTGCTGATGAATGGAGCAGGGGAGGATGGGAGGCTGAACGGGTGCTTGAGCAAGGCTAACAATAGAGAGAGGTCGTTGTGTATTACTTTTGAAAACACGATTTAAATACCAAGGGAAGGAAAGAAAGTGAGTACCTATGGAGATTCCTCTCTTTGCTTCAAGTTTCTTGCAAAGGAAGAAGATGCTCTTGTCCCAAAGATAACCAAGACTGATTTCTGCGTGAATTTGTTGAGAGAGCGAAGTCTCCAACCGATGGCTAATGCTTTTGTGGAAACGAATGGAGAGGTCAGGAGAAGGGTGGCGACGGGGAGCAAAGAGCTTTATTTTGATGGCTTCAAGCTTACTGTGAGGACTACTGGTGAGATGGCCTGAGAGATGTAGTTCAATGCTTTCCAAGTGATGAAGATTTGTGAGAGCTACCCCCAATTTATTGGTCTCAGAGAGGAGGAGAGATCTGCTATTGTAGGTGGCCATCCTGTTTCGAATAGTCTGGGAGCCTGCACAGATGTCCGTGGAGACCTGACTTTTACTTGCATAACAATTTCGATCCTGGTGTTTGTGATTGATATGAAAAACACCGTCTTCGCTCAGGAGAGAAGGACAACTGCAATCTTGATTCATCATGTAATGAAGCTTTTTTGGGATTGTGAGGATCATGTGCTCTAAGCGAAGTAGATTACACTTGAGAACCTCTGCTGACAAATATTCTTTGTTTTCCTCATGTGATCTACTTCTTGACTTGATGTTTTGATCCTCATATTTTTTTTTTCCCTCTATAATTTTCCTTATGAGATACTTTGAATCTATATCTTCTTTCTCATTCCTCATTCTGGGTAAGGGAGTCATGGTATACTTTCTTCATAAACTTCATTATTCTCTTTAACAATTCCAACTGGTCTATCAATTGCTTTGTTAGCATGGCTATCAACATCCTTATTTTGGTTTCTTAGGACATGCTTTATAAATATTTTTCCTAGACTTTTAAAATTTGTTCTGATCCTTTGACAAATTTTGTTGATGGAAATGCTTTTGAAATCCTCTTCGGCTTCCATTTCAGCTATTATGATAGCCGAGTCCCCTATTATTATAGAGTCCTTAATTGCATTTTTGTTTAAAAGCCTTGTACCTAGAAGAAAATTGTATGCTTCAGCCCTGTTGTTTGTCATTTCTCCAAGGCTCCACTCATAAGTTATTGTTTTTTTTCCATTTGGATCTATTATAACTCCACAGCCCCTGCTTTACCTGGGTTATTTTTTGCAGCTCCGTAAAAAAAAAGAATGTGTCACTTCTGTTCTTTCATCCATTTTGCAAATTCTTTATCCTCTAGTCTTAATTTCCACCTCTTGTTTGTGAAAGGCTCTTTATTTTTTGTTGTAGCTTCCATTTTGTTTTCTAACATTGCTTTACTGTACCAGTCTTTTTCTTCTTGTTGTAGATTGTTCTGGTCCATTTTTGTTATTCCATTTGTACTTATTATCTCTGCAACTTAGCTCCAAGTTTTTGATAGGATCTTGCTTAAACTTGGTTTTTGTTCTTTGAAAATGCATTTGTTTTGAGCTAACCAAATTTTCCAGCACAAGATTGAAGGAAGACATTTCCATATCCTGTTTATTATTGCCTTTTTTTTCTTTGTGTACGGATAACTTTTATCCCAATTTTTATGAAGAGTTGTCAACTGAATTGTTGGATTTGTGTTTATTTCCAAAGGACTTGTTAACTGTTTCCAACACTCTCTCGCCACCATACAATTTATGAAGAGATGTTGAATTGTTTCTTCCTCCTTTTGGCACATGACACATAGGCCCTTGTATTCCTTTTTTTTTTTAATTTTCAGAGGTAAGTATTTTACATTTGAGGAGGGTCCAGGTGAAGACTTTGATTTTGGCCAAACACTCTGATTTCCAGGCTGCCTTCCATAGGCTCTAGTCATTTTGGCAGTGAAGTTTTTGGAGGAGGTTGTACCTAGATTTCATTGTGTAATCTCCTCCATTTGGATCCCAAACAAAGTCATCCTGCTCTTCTTTGTTGATGGGCGCAACCCCTGCCAGTTGAACTTTTAGCATTTCCCACTTACTTTTTAGTCTTGTTGGAATTGCTAGTGTTTTCCATCTTAACCAGTTATTCTGATCCCAATCCGAAATGGAGTATAGAGTGTTAAAACTTTTCTCTTCCATCCATCTCTGAAGTCCTCTTAAATTTTGCTGCTGATTTAGAGGATTTTTCCCCATTATTCTATCCTCCCAGATAGAAATTGTTTTTCCATTACCTGGATTTTTGGAGATTTGATCTCTAATAAGGGGGATTATTTTTTTAACCAATTTCCATATTTGAGTGCATGGCCTTTCTAGAATAATATCAATAATCAGCTTTGTTCTATGACAATTTAAGTATTTCATTGTTAGGACCTTTTTTCCACCAATGGCCTTTTCCATTTATCATTCTCCAGATTATTTTTGTCCATAAAGAAACATTCATTAGTCCTGGTAGACGAATTTTTATGCCTCCTTTTTCATACGAAAGAGTAACTTGCTCCCATCTAATTAGGCTAAATTTTTTGTTACCTTGTTTTCCTCCTTGCTAGAGGAAGCTTCTAATTATCAGTTCCATTTGCTTGTGGGCACTTGCCGAGGGCATAATTATTGCATAGTGATAAATAGGCAAGGCTAAAAGGAGAGCTTTAATCAGTGTCAGTCTTCCTGCCAGATTGAGCCACATCACTCCCCAGTTCTAAATTTTTTCCCTCATTCTTTCCACTTGCTTGTTCCAAACTTTTGATTTTACCACTTCTTTTACTAAGGGTAGCTCGAGATAAGTGAAATGGTTCCAATTTATTTGTAAGGGTATTTCCAATATTTGTGAAATATGATACATTAGTTTTGTTGGGGTGTTCCAACAATAAATTCTCCATTTGGTGTTGTTTAAAATTCCTCCTGAAGCTAGGAGAAATTTATCCAATACTTTTTTGAATCATCTTGCTATTATGCAGGATGCTCTGCCTATAAGAAGGGTATCATCTACAAAAAGAGAGTGGTTTATATCTTTGACCCCTCTCGATATCTGGATACCTGTTATTTTTTCTCTTTTCTCTGATTTTCCATCAAAGCACTCAGCGATTCTGCCATGATGATGTACAGGAAGGGAGAAAGTGGACAGCCTTGCCTCAGCCCTCTTGTGCTTTGGAAAAATTTACTGGGCCTTCCATTGATTAAAGGAGCTATCCAAGGGTTTGATATACAAGCCTGGATAATCTCTATGAAATTTATTGAAAAGCCAAACTTTTTGAGAACTGCAGCAAGAAAGTTATGATTAACTCTATCAAAAGCATTAGCCATATCTAACTTAACAATCATTCCTCTCTCCTTTCTTTGGATACTGCTATGAATGGCCTCCTGAATGATTATCACATTGTCTGTGATTTGCCTCTTGGGGACAAATCCTCCTTGATTTTCTGATATTATTTCCGGAAGAAATTTTTTAATTCTATTTGCTAGAATTTTGGTGAGGATCTTATAAGACGAGTTGCAGAGGGAGATTGGCCTATATCTATTAAAAGTTGTAGGATTGGGTTCTTTGGGAATGAGGGCTAGGAAGGAGGATTTTGTATTTCCTCCAATATTTTCTTTTTGCAAAGCATTTTTGAGCATTCTCATTAGATCTTTTTTGATAGTTTCCCAATGTTGTCTATAAAAGGCTGTTGTAAACCCGTCTGGTCCTGGTGCCTTATCGAGATGAAGATTTCACACAGCTTCTCTGACTTCCTCCTCGGTAATTTCCTTGTTTAATTCCCTGTTTTGCCGATCACTTAATTTTTTTTAATATGCGGCAATATTTCTTCATTGACTACCTGTTGATCACTCGTTGAAAGGAGTTCTTTGAAGTGCTTATGGGCTATGTTTTCTATTTCTTCAACTCCTTTTATTTCTTGACCATTTACTTGAATCTATTCAATTTGATTTTTTGACCTCCTTATATTCATTGTATTATGAAAGAAAGTTGTATTTTTGTCTCCTGATTTTAACCAGACGCATCTTAATTTCAGTCGGCTTTCCTCTTCTTCTTGCTTGTTTTGCTTCTAAATTTCTGGAAAGATTTCCTTTTCTTGTAGTTGATCTTGCTTGCTTTCTTCCTTGTTCTCTTTTTCCTTGCAAATGTTTTCCATTTTTTTTTTGTAATTCGTTTTTCCTAGATTTGTCTCAGAGATCATTTTCTCTTGCCCAAGTTTTTAAGTGCAGCGTTAGGTTATTTAGCTTAGTTTCCCAAACATACTGGGGAGATCTCGTGACACTTTTTTTCCAACTATCCTTGATTTGTTTTCCAAATTCATCCTTGCTGTCCCAAATTGAATTATACCTGAAGGGAAGGAGTCCTTGGTTTTCCAGCTTACCCAAGGTTAGCACCACCGACTTGTGATCTGATGTTGAGTTGTGAAAAAATTTACTTTTCACAAGAGTATATGCTCCTGCTATGCTTTCATGAATTAGGATTCTATCCAACCTTTCTTTTATGTTTTATTTTCCTATTCTCTTGTGGTTCCATATGTATTTTCCATTTCTTGGTGGAATGTCTATTAATTTTTGTTCTTCTATTATTCCTTCAAGAGCTTCTCTTGACGGATCATTGTGGTAGATCCCTCCAAATTTTTCTTCTGTATTCCTTATCATATTTAAGTCTCCTCCTAGGATTAATTTCCCTCTTTGTCTCTTTGCTATTTATTTTTTAACTGATTTCCATCATTATTCTTTTTCTCTGTAGTGATTTGGGGAGTACACATTTATAATTCTATACTACTCCTTTGTTTGGAGGTTTCTCAAATCTATTCTAATCCAGTGGTTGCCGATTTTTTAGGTTATTAGTTTCCATTTCCTTTTGTCCCAAATGGTGTTGATTCCTCCTAATGCTCTTGTCGCTTCTAACGTTGTTCCTCCATAATTTTTTAGTTTTTGGATCATTTTTTTATTTTCTTGCTTGTTTATTTTGGTCTCTTGGATCATATATATGTCTGGTTGTTCCTTGGCTAAAATGTTTCTAGTTGCATTGAATTTAAAGGAGGCTCCAAGGCCGCGACAATTCCAAGATACCACTATCATTGTTCACTGTTGTGTTGGTGTGGTCCTTCCTTTCCTCTTCGCTGAGTTTTTTCGTTACTTCCTATTTGTTTCCCAAGGAATGAATCCATTGGCTGTTGTGTTCCTAGTGCCATTTCTTTAGCAGTTACTTCATCTTTGATTTCTTTATTTGATTTCCTTCCCACTTTTTTTTGCTGATCCCAGATTTGGGGGATTTCTTTGGCTTTATTCCTGGTTAGAATGCGGTCCACTGAGGGAGGAGGTGGAGAGGATATAAGGTTGGGGGAGGAAATGAGAGCTAAGGAGTTGGGGTTAGAAGGTGGGGATCTGGGAGAGGGTGGGTCAAAGGAGTCTTCCAATGGCTCAAAAGGATTCGAGATTGTGTGATCAGGGGGGATAACCTTCATTGGAGACTGAGAGGTTGTTTCATTTGCTTCTTGGGGTTGAGAGATGTTTGATATGGTCTACTTGTTGGTAGGTTTTTTCCTTTTCACTTGTTCCCATGTATTTTCTTGTTCTTCTATGTTTTCTTGTTCTTTTTTTTTAAGACACCTATTTGCAAAATGACCATATTCATGACATACCTTGCATTTAAATGGTATCTGCTCATATTCCAAATGCTAGATATGCATCCACTGATTGACCTTGATCTTTATGGCCTCTGGGAGGCCCTTTCCAAGATCTACTTCCACACATATTCTAGCACAAGTGTGCATGTTGTCTTCTGGCTCACATATTTGAATATATTTTCCAACTGCGTTTCCTATAGCCTTTACCGATTTGTCTCCCTAGTAATGAAGAGGAAGATGTGGAAGCTCGACCCACAAAGAAACTGCATTTGGTACATCCATATCCAGATCAAAATCTGGCATCCACCTATTCAGGTATAAACCTCTAGATTCCATGAAGTAAGGTCCATTTCTAAATATCAAAACTCTGTCCTCCTTTATTTCAAAGAGAAAGGTGTAGTATCCCCTTCCACAAAATCGTATTGCTATCTTCCCCTGGGTGGTTGCATTCCAGTTTCTTTCCACCAATTTTTGCATTGATTTGGGTGAAGGCCATAGCCCTGTGAATTGTCCAACAAGTCCTTGTTCTGCCAAAGAAATGGCTGCTCTTCGTGGAAGTGCAGGTAGGAGGGAAATCTCTAGAATGTTTTCAAGTTTCTAAACAAATTTATTGACTGATGGCCTGTTCCTTGGAGCTCCATTCCCTGGTTGTGTAGAAGAGTGAGGATCTCCCTCCTCCGAGGGATGCATGATCTGGTTGGCTCTGCAGGGGCAGCGACGGCTAGTTCAGCGCAGGCTGAGGCTGGGCTGTTGCGCGCGCAAGCAACTTTTGATTGTGAGAATGAGAATATTGATTTTTTATAATGTTTTTAGTTAAAACTAACCAAATATGTACATTTATTTTTGTTTTTAATATAACCCAAAAAAAATATTTAGAAATATTTTAATTATATTTTAAAACAATAATTTGTAGAATTGATGTTAAACATAAAAAAATACACATTTCCCTCACACTATGTTATAAAATATGCCTTTCAACATAACAATACATATAATTTATATTATATATAAATTTTAATAATAAATTAACTTATTCTCAAAACTTTTATTTCAATCTTTCATACTTTATAATTTCCTTAATATAGTTTTGAACTATGGTACAATTGAGCATTTTTTATTATATATATAATTTATACAAACTAAATATAACAAAAAAAAATATAACTTTATAGACAATTTATGGACTATAGGTCGAGAGCTACTTGACCTAAAACTACACCGAATGCATTCTCAGGTTACAATTTTGAATATTGTTTTGATCATCTGAAACAATCTATACGCAACACAGTGATAGGAATCAACATTTAGTACATATGAGCTTTATTTGACTTGCCATTTTTTCTAACACCGAGACTTATCAGTTAAGATTCTCTATGTTTTCCTACATTGTATATGTAATTCAAGGAGATTTCTTTTCTAACTTTACTAATTTCCATTGTAGGTTCCACTGCTACTAAAAATTTCTTATACTTATCTAGAAAAACAATAACCTCATCATTGCCATGACTCACAACCCAAAGTACATCGTATTTTCCACTCATTAATTATTTAACCAATTTCATTTATTTACCAATCTTAACCATTTCACCTTCTTCAATGAATTCATATTTTTATAACATCAAATTCAAATTATCTTACATACTGGTTTACTTGTTTGATTTTCTCTTCCATGGACTCCTCTTAAACCATCATTTTTTATATAATATCTTTTTGGAATTCAGGTTATTTTTCTTCAACATAAATAAAAAAAAATAAAATAAATAAAAATACTCTTTTTATCATAACATTTATTAAATACTTTAAATTCTATTTCAAGCTCTCCAAAAACACTACTACCTTCTTCTTCACGAGTAGCAATAACATGGTTGCTTTCCTCTTCCTCTATACCTACACAAGCACAAATATCATATTCATCAAATAATTGTAATCCCTCCATGTGTATGTCCTCCCAACATTGCTCTTCATTCTCATCTTCACCATTAATAAGTTTAGCATGGTTTTCATCTCTTTCTTCAACTTTCATATAAAAATCTATAACACTATTGCACTGCATTAAGAAATTTGAATTTAAACTTTTCAAATAATGTAAAATTTTGCCCAATTTCAATGCATATTTAATAAATTTTTCTTCATTATAATCGTTTTCAAAATATTTGTTATCATGTTCATAGTCTTTGTTACTGTATTCTTCATAATTTTCATCTTTATCCTCTTCCAACTAATCATGCTAATTCGGTTTCTTTTTATGAAAAATATTCATACCTTACTCCCCCATTTCCATCCTCAACTTAATATATGCATTGAATATCATAACCTCATCTCCTATGATGGGACTTCTCATTCCCATTAAAATCCTTCATCAGACTTCTCATTCCCATAAAATCCTTCATCAAGTGATCCTAATCAAAGGGTTTATCAATCCCTTATGTTTCCTCCATTACTTCAACCCTAGGCATAAAATTCCTCAACTATTGACATACCTTCTTTGAGGACTCTTCTTCATACAACCTCCTTCTACTTGATCTTTTAAGCCTCACACTACTTATCCTTGTAGTACTATATGCAATTCCTCACATCATTATATAGTCTTGTCATAGCTTCCATGGCTCTTATAATTACCTACATAGCTCTACCCCACAAATAATTTCTTACAATAAATTTCTTATTATTACTTACATAGCTCTGCCCCACAAATAATCATATATATCTTTGTCCTTTCTTAAAATTCACTTATATTTCCCATTGTAGTTATACCTTACTTCCACTTTTTCTAGAACTATTGGTTTCTCAAACTACTCAATGACAACTCTACCAAAATTCCATTGTGGAATTATCTCAATACTCACATACTTCAATCTGCCTTCGAATTCTTCAAAATAGTCAAATGGGTTTTCTCCCTATCCATTCAAAAAACCTACCAACATCAACTATTGGAGCTACCCACAATCACTCAACAACCTTTATCTAACCTCAACTAAAACTATCTTTACTCTTCTTTTATAACTCTACTTACAAACTCAAATATGGTGCTACAGTTTCATCTCCTTTACAAGACAATTACCAAATATAAAACAAATACTAATGTAGATAATTATTGCCTTCTGTCACTATAGAAAACATTCATAACCACTAATTCATGCAAGTAAATTCTTGGTTATTTGAGCAATGTAGACTTGCTAATGTTCCATCCTCTTAGTGTTGGTATGGTCAATTTCAAAGCTCAATGGGCCTTTCCATTCAAAATCATAAAAAAACCACTATTGTCTCTACATTCACATATGATAACAACCTTCAAGCATGAGAAGAAAAATTTCTCTAATAATTGAAACAAATCAAACATAGATGCATGAAAATTAAACATTCATTGAACATAGGAAAGACTCAAAATGTTCGATCTATAGGTCTCTTCATGAACTTCAAAAAATAAGATAATGAAATATAATTACAAATTCCTCAGTAGATTTCTCTCCTCTTTAGGCCTCAAAGGATTTCTCATTATTTACAATCAATACTAGCTTATTGGTGTTAGTCTCAGTTGGACACCACATTACATAAATCTTCCCACTATTACCAAAATCAAATTAACTCTTTTACTTGTAGATGTTGCATCATCTTCTTCTATACTATATTATCTCTTCTGTATTGAACCCTCTTTTTATTTTCTTTATCTTACTTATTTCTCCTATTTTCCATGCTTCTATCTCCTTTTATTTCCCTACTTCTTAATGTTTTATGTTATTTCTCCTAATTTCTTCCTTTTCAACTTATTCTCTTCTTCTTAGATATGTTCTCCACTCACATAAATATCTCTCTCTTTATTTTCTTCCCTCTACAAATTCCTACTCCACATTCTACCATTAATTATGCCATGTAAATTACCTATTGATAATCCCTTTAAGCGCTTTTCCATGCCTCTATCTCCTTTTATTTCCCTACTTCTTAATGTTTTATTTTATTTCTCCTAATTTCTTCCTTTTCAACTTATTCTCTTTTTCTTAGATATGTTCTCCACTCACGTAAATATCTCTCTTTACTTTCTTCCCTCTTCAAATTCCTACTCCACATTCTACCATTAATTATGCCATGTAGATTCCCTATTGATAATCCATTTAAGTGCTCTTCAAAAGAATTATTGGATTCATTAGAAATGGAAGGTATTATCTCCTTAAAAGGCATTGAACATATTTTTTCATACTCACCATATTGATTTTAACCAATAGATTTTATTTAAAAACTAGGTACAACACATAAATATGATAGGATAGACACATGAATGTGTATACAAAAAAATCCTATCAATATAAAATGGCCCTACTTAAAATGTGTGAAATTAATGTAGATTATTTTCTTTCAATTCAAAAATCAACAATAATGGAGGATTACGAAGGTGGATCTCCAACAACATAATAGGGAACCCATTGCCTCCAAAATATGTAGGATTTTGACCCTCTTGGGACTCAATCTTAGAGGCCCAACCATTATGAATCCCAAATGTATTCTTGACATCAAAATGGAGGCATGTCAACTATACCAATGACCCGAAAATCTTTTGGAGGCCCCAACTACTCTAAATTGAAAGGATCTAATCTATTACACAATTTTTTATTGGTGCTTCAACATCATGCCAACACAAAAATCCTTTGTAAGGGATTTTAGGCTTTGCGTACAGTAGGTTTTGACCATTGTTATGAGTCTTAAGGCCTATGAGTTAGACCTTAGTTCCACTAAGAGATTTCTCACGCCACCTAATGTGTTGAAGGTGTTCAACATGATTAGAGGAACGTAGGATGCTAAGGGCATATATGAATTTCTTAGGAGCAAGATTCATGTAATAGTCGAACAACCACATAAAACCAATATATGAAATATTTTGCCTCTATAGGGGATATTTGGTACTATTAAGATATTTTCCATAATAAAAATGGGTCTTAAAATCTTTACAATAGTTGGTATGAGAGGAACATAAGGAACTTATGCCCAAAATGAATTTTCGTGAGGTCAAGTTTCATGAAATGGGTTTTGAAAAATCACATTGATCTTTTCGAAAGGATAATTAACATATGGGTGATGTTAGGTTATTTTTTGCAAAACATATGGGATTTAGAGGATGAAAATGAGTGCTTGAGGCCCTAAACAATATGCTCACATCCTCAATGGCCACGGAAAAGGTGTTTGACTATGAATATGGGAATTATTAGTATGTTTTGCACAATAAGGATGAGTATGAAAACCTCAACCATGTACAAGAGAGAAACACAATGGCTTTAGACCCTAAACATTACTTGTTGAGCTTCTTGGACATCGACAATGATGTCATGGGCACTATGAATAATGTATATGTTCTATGATACCTTAAGCATTCAACAAAGTGATCAAAATAATGCAGTTTTCCATTTGAAAATATGCTAGTGAATATTTACTCACAATAGCACATGCATGTTCTAGGAATATACATGTATTTTTTATAGTGTCCATGTTCCTTGATTTCAAAATTTTATAATTCCAAACTATGTTCTGATTTGGTTGATTTTTTTTGCTTTAGATTTATGTTTGGTATGAGTAACCTAAATATCTCTATTCTGCTTATTATCCTTAATATTGAACTTTTAAAAATAATATTATTTTTTAATTTTAATTTATTCTTGTCTTAACCTATATGAGAATGTTAAGAATTGAGATTTGCATGTACACACTAATCACAATATATGCTTTATGTTTTAAAAAAACATAACCTACAACTATTAGAAGAAAAACAAGAAAATAAAAAAATGAATTTAATGCTCATACAAAAATTATATAGAATGTTTTGCAAGCTAATTCTATTTTCTACATTTTATATATAATACCATATGCAACTTTAGTGAGGAAGTATCTCAATTCACTCCATGTTAACTATTTTTATTTTTCTATAGGCATGTCTACTTTGGAATAGGACTTTCATAATTTTAATTAAATTTTAAATAATTATTGGGTGGATGATAGAGATTTAACCTTCACAAAATATTCTAGAGTATTATTACTAGTAATAAATGAAAAGTTGAAATTTATCTCAAAAGTAGTTATTCATTTTTTTCCATTTTAATTAATTGGATTATTTTAAAAAATTGTCATATGAGCATGAGTTATGATTTTTTGAGCATGTGGTATTAGTAAACCATGGTATTGGTGAACAATGGTATTAACCCATAACATTATAACAAAGACTATTTATTGATTAAGAATGTTTATATATATATATATATATATATACCATTTTTTAAATCAATAATACAAACCATTTAAAATAAAGATATAATTTATTTATTTTTTATAAAAAAAAAAATTAATCTTGACAATGTGAGATGTAAGTGTTTTCATGTCTCTTAAAATTTATCATCCATTTAATTTATATAATTGCTATAATTATATAACGACTAACGACTAGGAAAATGGTCATCATTTATATATTTAATAAAATGTTAAGTTGAATTGTTTATTTAATAAAATTTATTACCAATTTCACATCTCTTGGATTACCAATTGTTAAAAATAAAATTATATATTAAAGTTTATTAAATCTCATTGCCCAAATGACTAACTACTAGGAAAATGGTCATCAATTTTAGGTTATCTTTTTCGTCATTGTTATTCATGTTTAAGTTAACAGGTTAAATTTTAGGATATCGTCCAATAGTTAGGTGGAGTGGTTTGGTCTCTATAGTGACAGTTGCTCCACGAATGATTTCTTGAATTGAAAACAAAAATTAGCCTACCCAAGCTAAATGATCTATCTTTATAATTGCTTAATTAATAAAAGAAAAGTAAAACAATTAATTTCTTTCTTAAATAATTTAACTTAAAAAAATTTCAAGATTTTTAAGAATTATAAGTTTGAGCTGTTTAATTTGTAAAGTTAAAATATTTGAAGATTCTTTTAAATAACATAATTGATTCATGCATTAAAAATGTATTTTAAATAACAAACAATCACAATATTATCAAAATTGTTTATTCTAACTCACAAAATCATTTTATGATAAGTATATCTAACCTTTGATGTTGTTGTTATAATTTTTTTTTATGAATTTTATTTTCCTTTTGGAGTAAAATTAGCGTTTTTTGCTATATTTATTTTATCATTTTTTTTTAAAATCGGGTCCATTGTTTTAAGAATAATTTTGGATTTTTGAAGACTTAAATTTAGATATAAAAATTTTAATTTTTAATTTTATAGATTTTAAATAAAAAATAATAAATAAATATGGTAATATAAAATTGTGAAAACAATAAACAAATGTAAATTTGTATATCTATTCATATTCCATATAAACTTTTGGTGTTGAACTTTGTAAGTAGGTAAAGATGTTTCAGACAAATATCATCATTGGGAACAAAAGAATTTTTTCAATAATGATAGTGTTATCACAATTTTGGTTGTTAGTTCTTAAAACCGTTGACAGTGTTGACTTGTAAAAAAGAGTGTTAAAGCATGAGTGCTAGTGTCCAGTTGTAATTAATAGGGTTAAAGCGCTCACAATTGGAGTGTCAGTGTTATCCTTTGTTTGAAAATAATAAAAGAAAGGAAAATGCATTGACAATGGGAGTAGCAACACATTTTTTGTAAAAAATGGTCAGTTAAAACATTGTTTTTCCTACACAAAACAATAAGCTCAACCACTCTTTCCAAACAAATGAGAACAAATTTTACAAAAATATTAGAGATTTTTGTCCGTAGCGGATCTATTTAAAAAAACCTCTCTTGATTTTCTAACAACTATCAGGTTTTGGAGTTTCGAAGGGATCACTAGAACCTATTTTTCTGGAATTCGTGAGGAAGAAGCCCATGGAAAACTATTGACTTGGATGCCACCTCATCAAATTCGAATTTTTGATCCTTATCTCCAACCATGACGGCAGAAAAAAACATCATCTTTAGATGCAGATAGGCTTGGAAATATGTTTATGTGCATGTATGTGAGAGATACACTTTATCTCTTTTACTTTTAGCAATCTGTAATTAAGTATGAAGGAGAAACTTGTTAGAGTTTGTAATTTTCTTATAAATAAAGGCTATGTAATGTAATAGAGGTTGGGTTCTGAAGACGGATAGGCTTTCTATTCTTCATATTTTGATTAATTGAGACTGTAATATCATACATGCTTATTCTTTGATGCAAATATTATTGTGCCAACAATTTCATGTCTGCTTTTTATTCTATGTGATCTTTTTTCCTTTCTCTATTAATTCATTTAATGTTTCAGCTTTAGTATTTGAGTAGAGTCAAATGAATTAGAATTATTCACAACTCTATTTAAATAGTACTCATATATTTATCACCCTTGTCCTCTAAAGCTACTTTTGGATTCATCTTGTATGCCTAACTATAGTGGATTTTTTCCTTCCCTCAACTTTTGGCTACAATGATAAATTGATGTCTAAGAAATTATTTTCTACCTTTCCTTTTCCAATCATTGACCACATAACCAACATCTTGTAGGTCTTTGTTATTTCAGGTGCCTTACTCCATCACCCAATAGATTGTCTTTATTCCTCAACGAAACTCCTTTTTTTGAAACCCGTCATTTGACATATGATCTAGTCAATGTGCTGAATACATAACCAGTCATTTTGACCGAGTTATAGAAGGGATCCCCCTTCAGACTAAAAGGGTTAGATTTCAATCCAAAAGATTGGTTAGGGGTTACCTTAGAGTTTTTCTTAGAGCTGGGGTTTTCTCTAAGCAATCAATTTTGGCGTCATTGTCTCGAAGCGAAAGTGAAATTTTCCCTTGAAGAACGATAAGATCTAGATATGATTTTTGATGTTGAACAACGTTCAGACACCATCAAGTTGTACATCATTGAACTCGCGACTCCTTTTTCGGATTTCAAAAGTTGAAACTTTCATGAAACCTCCACTATCTAAAGAATTCAACGCTTGAACTACATATCTAGTTTCCTAGTCAATCAAGATGATAAGGTATGTCTAAAATGTTGTTTCTATTCATGGTTTTAAGGAATATTGGGACAATTTTGATGATTATAAGATTGATGTAACTTTTTCATGGTTTTTACCTATGTATTTACGTTCATGTGAATGTTCTTCGAGGATAGATTCATTTATTAGAATCATTTGCTGACAAAATTGAGAAAGAATTTGAAAAATTAGAGGCTCAAATTCAATCTCATAATTTTCACTGTCAAAATATGCCTTTTGAAAACTTTTTCCTATTGAAACAGGAGGATATAATGCTGCCCTCTAATTTTCCTATTGAAGAAGGTTTTGTTTTTGAACACAAATTTGGCAATTCATAGTTAGAACAATGGTTTGACATAAAGACGACACATGAATAGACCAACCATAATAGTTAGATTTTAAAGTGCATTGAATATCAACAAAAAAACTATGGCATTCACGTCTTCTATGATCTCGTAGTTGCCTATATGGAGGGTTTTTTTTATCTTGTGCACCCATCCATGTTTTCACTCTAGAGACAAGATCCATCATGAGCAGTCATTTCCCTTAAAAAATTTATTTCTCATTTTGCTGAAGGATAATCAAGCAACTACATTATTTGAGCAGCTACACGACTCGTTACATTGGCATTTTTGTATCATTTAATCCAACAATTATTTCAGTAGTTTAGAGTAGGTAGGTGTGAACAATAAGCTTGTTGTGCAATCATCTCTTTCAGCATCTACATTTTTAGTTTGCTTCATTTTTTAGTTTCAGTTTACAGTGTAGTGTACATTTTAGTTTGGATTACAATTTGGTTTTTAGTTGTAGAATAAGTGTAGGTTGCAAGTTGTAGTTCTTGAGTTGGGATCAACCCAATCAATCAGGCCTCTGGTCTATAGTGGTTCTTTCTGCCATTTATGATCGACAACATCCCCGTGAAGCCAATTGTTATCATAATTTAAGTTGTCAGTTTTTAAAAGGGCTCACAGTTTCAGTGTCAATGTTGATTTGTAAAAAATAGTGTTAAAGCGCCAAAAACGAGAATGTCCGCACTGATTTGTAATAAACAAGGTTAAAGAAATGACAACAGGAGTGTCAGTGTTATCATGTGTTTGAAAGAAAAAAAAGAAAGGGAAATGTGCTAACAATGGGAGTAGCAGCACATTTTTGTACAAAATGATAGTTAAAACTCTGTTTTCTCCAGTACAACGCAGTAATTTCAAGCACGCTTTCCAAAAAAATGAGAATGAATTTTACAAAAATGAAAGAATTTTTTTCCATAACAGATCCATTTAAAAAAATCTCTCTCAATTTTCTAATAGTTATCATGGTTTTGGAGTTTCAAAGGGATAATTGGACCCTATTTTTTAGGAATTCGTGAGGAAAAAGCTCATGGACAGCTATTGACTTGGATGCCACCTCATAAAATTCAACTTGTTAATCCTTATATCCAACCATGAATCCAGAAACAACATGATATTTCGATGGAAATGGGCTTGGAAGGATGTTAATGTGCATGCATTTGAGAGATACACTTTATCTCTTTTATTTTTAGCAGTTTGTAAATAAGTATGAAGGGGAAACTTATTAGAATTTGTAATTTTCTTATAAAGAAAGGATATGTAATGTAACAAAGGTTGGGTTCTAAATATGGATGGGCTTTGTATTCTTCATATTTTGATTAATTGATACTGTAAGATCATACATTCTTATTCTTTGATGTAAAGATTCTTGTGCCATCAATTTCCTGTTTGTTTTTCTTTCTATGTGATTTTTTTCCTTTCTTTGATAATTCATTCAATGTTTCAGCTTCAGTACTTGGGTAGAGACAAATGAATTATAATTCTTCACTAATCTATTTCAATAGTACTCATATATTTATGACCCTTGTCCTCTAAAGTTTCTTTTTAATTCATCTTGTATGCCCAACTATAGTGGATTGTTTCCTTCCTTCAACTTTCGGCTACAATGATAAATTGATGTCTAAGAAATTTTTGTCTACCTTTCCTTTTCCAATCATTGACCATATAACCAACATCTTATAGATATTTTTTATTTCATGTGCCTAACTCCATCACCCAATGGATTGTCTTTATTTCCCAACCAAACTCCTTTTTTTAAAACCCCTTACTCTACATATGATCTAGTCAATGTGTTGAATACATAACCAGCCATTTTGATTGAGTTATAGAAGGGATCCCCCTTTGGATTTGAGGGCTAAATTTCAATCCAAAAGATTGGGTAGAAGTTACCTTAGATTTTTTCCTGTAGCGAGGGTTTTCTCTAAGTGATAATAGATAGAGTGTTGGGTAAAACCCTTTTGGAGAAACACTCTCCTCAGGGATTAAAAAATATTTTTGAATAATAAAGAAGAGACAAGATTGATGAGGGAAAGATTTTTTTTTTAGTTAAGTTCCAGATTAACAATGGTGATGATGATAATAATAATAATAATATGTTATTGGTTAAAATTATCCATTCGTATTATTAAAAAAGATAAAAATAAATAAAGTAAAAGGGGTCAAAATGTAAGATATACCTTAAATTTCCCAACAAATTGCTTAGTTTTTACTGAGGTTTCCAATGAGATTTTACGTCAAAAAGTTTGTGATACACCATTGCAGGTGAAGTTTTCTTTTTTGTGTTTTCAACAACAACATACAATGGCATTATCATGTAACAAGACCTCAAACTAACAATTAGAATAACACATTATATTCAAAGATATATGAAATATTGATATGAATAGCGTTAATGGTAAGTTGGAGGGTACACATTCATCACATTAATTCCTATAAATAGAATACATTAAAATGGGAAATAGAGGAACCTAGTTTGGATATTCATTCCTCATGTAACCTCATGAAATTTTCTGTAATTGTTATGTTCACTCCCTTATCTCCATAATCTCTTTTCAAAATACAATTAGCTCTCCTTCCTCCTCCAGTGGTGGGAGCTCAATGGAAGTGGCTAAATTCTTCCCCAAGGATTTTTTGATGTAGGAAATGTGGAAGATGTTGTGAATTTTACATCCTTCAAGATGCTTAATCTCATATGCCACTTCATCAACTCATCTCATGATTCTACATGGCTCGTAGAACCCAAGCTTCAACTTTTTCACCACCTCTTTTTTCAGCAATGACTACCTGTGGGGTTGAAGACAAAGGTATACCATGTCTTCCACATCAAATTTGTGCTTTATCTTGTCCCTATCTACATATATTTTTCATTAGTTTTAATCCATTTGTAAGTTGTCTTTGAGGACTCATAGATATCCTAGCTCCCCTAAATCCAATATTTAGCCAAAGGGGCATGACTATCCTCGCATATGTGATCTGTAGATGTTGGGGCATCATATCCACACCATGCTCTGAAGGGAATCTTAGTAATAAACATGTGGAAAGTGGTGTTGTAGTAGTGCTCCCCTAGGTGCGACCCCTTTACCCATGCATTATGTTGCCGAGATAAACAATTTATGAGATAACCCGCCAACCACTTTTTAACTATCTTAGTCTGTCCATCTGTCTGTGGATGGTATATAGTGCTCTGTGTCAACTCCATCCCCATAAGTCTAAATAATTCCTGCTAGAAGACGCCCATAAATCTACTCTCTCTGTCACCCATGGTGGTCTTCAACAACCCATGCATTTTGAACACCTCCATGAAGAACAACGTGAACACCTATGTTGTTTAATATTTAGATGGTATGGCAAAGAAGTGTGTGAAATTCATAAGCCAGAACACCACTACATATTAGCATTATTTACCCTATACCTAAGGTAATCTAGTGATGAAATCCATGGATATTCTCTCCCATTTATGATTAGTGATAGGGAATGGCTATAGCAATCATGTGACTAAGTATGCTCAACTTTTCTCTCTTGATAGATGTTGCATTCCCTTACAAACCTCAACACATACATATTGAGGCCCTTCCATGTGAACCTATCCTTGATTTTCCAGTAGGTTTTTAACTACCTTGGGTATCTTTCCAAAGGTGAGCTATGAGTTTACTACATAATATTCTCCTTGAGTTGTTATTTAGGTACTAGATAGATCCAGTTATTGTAGTAAATAATGGCATCGATGAGCAACTATGTTTCATATTGTATTAATCTGTCCAAATTATCACACAAAAATTAGTTTTTGAAATATTCTAAAAGAAGTAGCGACTTCCAATCATTTTTCATCTCCATGAGTGAGAAATTGGGTGGCATCCTTGAAAGAGAATATGTTACTACATTATTTTTCCCCTTAACATGCTCAATCTCAAAGTCATAGGCCTGCAATTTGTTGATCCACTTTTGTTGTCTCTCACTTAGCATCCTATGATCCATGATGAATCTTAGGCTATTTTGATTTTTTTTTACTTTGAACCTATTCCCCATGAGATATTTCCAAAACTTGGCTAATTCATGCATAATGGAAAACATGTTTTTGTCGTAAATTGAATAATGTTTCTCATAGTATCTAAGTTTATGACTCTCAAATGCTATGGCAGGGTGATCTTGCATGAAAAATACTCCTATTCTTGTCCTTAAAGCATCACATTCCACCATGAATGGTTGGGTGAAATATGGTAGTGTAAGCATAGGGCATGAAATCATCACCTTATTCATCCTCTCAAGTGTTATATGTGATTTATTGGTCCAATTGAAAGCCCCCTTTTTGGTAAGGTATGTAAGATTTTGTGTTGATTGTGAGAACCCATTAACAAAATTTCTATAGTATGTATAAAGGCCAAGGAAGCCTTTCAGTTTAGTTACAATTTTCAGGGTGGGACACTTGACGGTTTCCCTGATCTTTTCTTAGTGAAACTAAATTCCATTATTCCCAATCGCATTCCCTAAGTAGAGCATATCTATCATGCCAAAATCACACTTAGAATATTTTTCATATAGTTCTCGTTCTTCCAAAATCCCAAATACCACATCCAATTGCACTAGATGGTCCTCACAAATCTTGTTTTCGACAAGTATATCATCAAAGAACACCAAAAGGTACTTCCAAAACCATTTATTTAACATGTTCTTCATGCATCACTAAAAATTTGTGGGGAATTCATTAGCCCAAATGGCATAACCAAGAACTCATAATGCCCATAATGGCACCCAAATGTTATCCTTAGAATGTCTTGCTCCCAAACTCGAATTTGATGGTAACCTGAACGGAATTCGATAATTGATAAATATTTGGCCCCCCTTAGCTCATTCGTAAACTCATCTATACTGAGGATAAAATATCATTTTTTTATTATCCTCTTATTAAGAGCCCGATAGTCAATACACATATGCAAGGCACACTCCTTCTTCTTAGCCATCGCTACTAAATAAGCGAAAGGATTGGAACTAGGATGAGTGTGAGACAACCTAAAAAATCCTTAATAGCCTTCTCAATTTCATATTTGTAAACCTTAGGATGTCGATAGGGGCTATTAATTATAACCTGCACTCCTTCCTCTAACTATGTAACATGTTCAAAGCCTCTGTCTAGTGGTCTACCTCGAGGAATGTTAGAATATTTTTTTTGTTTTTATGGAGCAATACTTGAATGTCATCTAGATGTTTTTGCGAATGTTCTCACTATATGTTGTCTATTATGAATCACTCGACTACTCACTCAATTTCACCATGCCTCAATACTGCTTCAATGTTCTTAGATGATACTATCTTCAGTGGATATTAATGCATGGCCCTCATGAATACATTCTTTCTATCTAATGGATCCTTAAACTTCATATCCATACTTTGTTGATCTATTCCATGCCTCCCAGTGTAATAGAGCCACCAAAATCCTAGCACCACATTGGTGTTTGGTATGTCCACCATGAAGAATTCATTTTTCATTGTATAAATCACCATGGATAACTTCAATTTGGGGATGTATATCTCGTGTATTCTATTTGATGGCCACCTAGTATGGCTACTATGAAGCCATCAAACTCCTTGATCATAATCTCTATCTGACCAATCGTGGCTACATCTATAAATTTATGGGAAGCCCCATAATCAATCAATATTGTTACCTTTTGTCTTGCCAAAACCCCTCCGACTCTAAAAGTATGAGACCCGAGGAACCCTGATATGCATTCAATATTAGGTTCTTTACCTCCAACCTATGAAGTCTCACCCCTGATTTTCTGGTGTCGCTGTTCTTGAGCCTACTTTGGTGCTAGATCCTCCTCATCGTCATCATTTTCACCCTTTAAATACACCTCAATATAATGGGCCTTGCCCACATTGTCCTTTCTTGCACACCTATGTCCTAGTGGCCAAGGTTCTTGACAACTTAAACATAGCTTCTTCTTTCTCAACTCCTTCATGGTCTCCTTGTCCAACTTTGCTTTCCCAATGGCCTTCCTTTGAAAAGGTTTGACTTATTTGCTCTTCTGGGGAAAGGAAGGCTTAAGAGGGAATATTATGTTAGGAATAACATCCTGCATGTCTATGGATTTGTGAACTGTTTCACAAAAGAGTGGAAGGTTGACAACTTTTTATCTAGATAGCTGTTGCGTTGTACAACAAACCCCCATTTCATAAAATTTTTATTTTCAAAACTATAATATGAAATGGGTCCCTTTTAGATTAAATTGGTATCAACTTATCATTCCTCAAAAGGTCCGAAAAGAAAAAAAATATTATAAACCTTTTTGAGAAAGCACATAATCGGTCTTATAATAAAAAATGAATAATCCTTTATTATTGCGATAAAGCGATCGCAAGATCGCATATCGCAATAACAAAGGATGCATGACAAAAGACCCATTGGTTTTCCCCGATGCGACAATGCACGGATAACTATCAGATATCGGGAAGGCAAGCGATCATCACAAAAGGCCCCTCTCTTTGCTCTGATGCGATATCGCTATCGGTGATCGGGGAATGTAGCATGCATGCATCTAAAAGCCCTCGTTTAAAAACTCCCGATGTGAATTGGCGATATCGCTATCGGCGATCGAGGATTCTGACAGGACACCAACTTAACAACTTAAGCATTCCCTGATCGCCGACTACGATAAAGCTAGGCGCATCTTTCAAAAAGGATTGATAAGGCCGGGATATATTATGGTTAATTAGTATTAAAGGCCTTTCTCTTCCCGATAGTGATTCACTTACGCCCAACCACTAAAACATCAAAGCCACGCTTAAATGAATTATTCGGCCAATAAACGATATGATGAGCATTTAAAGGATTGACAGGTTTAAACGACCATTTAATGGAACAGTAAGGCCAAAATCTCTTCAAAGTTTGTATCCACGGCCACCTTATGGTAGTCTTCCATTATTCATTGATTAATATAACTCTTTCATATTTGGTTTGTGCCACCTATTCTCCACATTACGTTCATTTTATCTCCAGTGCAGAGCTCCTCCAAAGCAGCAAATTCAGGCCAAATGGGGAAGAAGTCTAAGAAATCTGGAACAGCTTCAGCTTCCGCAATAACAGGACAACACATTGCCAATCCGGGACCAAGCAAAAAGGGATTAATCTCGGACACCACATGTCTAGGTCTCAGTAAAACTACTTGGCTGAGCATCTATAATCTGATTGAGGCCGAAGAGCCTCAGGTAACAATAGTACAAGCCACAGCAGACCCGACCCGGAAGTCTGATGCAACTCTAAAGGATTTGGCCGACTCTTACCTGCATCGAATAGCAGCCCAAGAGCAAATTCTTCCATATACAGATGTGGTAAGATGGGCAATTGAGGAAATCCTAATTACAAACAGAACATTTTGCACCATCGATGGGAGAGTGTTCGGCTCATTTCAACCTACTGATTTGAGACAAATGTACCATTTGCCCACACCAGAGAAGAAGTACAACAAAGCATTTCTGGAGAAGTTCAGAGATGAAAATGACATTGAATCAGCACCTATACGAGATTGGAGACAAAACCCAGCGAAACACAAGCATGAGTCTTCGGGTAAGTACTTTGTCGATTCCTTGTGTTCTCCTTATTGTTATGCCGGAGTGATGATGTGTAGGATTTAGGGGTTGCATGATTCCTCAAACTTCACTATAGATATGGTACCTTTAATGGAAGCAGCATGCAATAGCAAAATAATGGATTGGGAGAATATACTATCTGATAAGTTAGCAACAGCTGTTCTTGAATTCAGAAACAAATCCCGCGTTACTGAAAGGTTCATTCCTCCATTTTACTTTAGTTCCTACATCTTAGATACTCTCTATTTTAATTCCAAATTTCTTGTGCTGGGGTGGAGATGGACTCCACAAGACCCCATTCCCATTCATATCTACCACCAGAAGTTGTGGAAAGCCCACTATAAACACCACCTATATCAAGTTTGCAATGGATTTATGTTACCCATTCACTATGCAATTTTTGACAAACCTACTCCTAAGATTTTCTCACAAGCAGAGATTGACTTGACAGCCATAGGAAGATGGTTTGAAGAAGAAAAATTCACATATGTAAGAGTTTTCGATAGTCATGCCAGGCCTCATGTCCTCCCCTTGTATACACCCGACAAACTATTGGCCCGAGAGATAGCATATCAGCTTACATCTGAAGGAGTTACACAGACTCTAAGGAATAAAAAGAAGCAGGTTTGGCCTCCTTTTCCTCTAAGGTGTGGCGTTTACGCTCTGCATGACTACAAACATGCAGAGAAAGAAGTAGAAAAGATTAATACACTAAATCTCGCCACTCTTCCTAACAGGTGATTTGATCCAAACAAAGTCGCCTATAATGCACTTGAACAGGCAAAACTCACTAAATTTGAACATAAAGAAGATGAGTTTGATGACCTGTTCTCCTCGGCCGAGTCATTATTTCAGGTTCAAACGCTAGCCAGAATGAGATATCACGACGACGGGTTAGTCGAATTTAACAGACTTAGAGAGCAGAGGTTGCAAACTCTGCCTCTAGATTTGTTAGCAATGGCCCCGATGACACAGTCAAGCGAGCCTGAACAACGACTTACCAATGAACCTCCTGCTACATCAGAAATTGCTGGAGAAATCCAAACAAGAGAGCAGGAGGAAGTGCAGAGGAAAGAACAGGAGGAAGTGTAGAGGAAAGAGCAGGAAGAAGCGCAGAGGAAAGAGCAGGAGCAGAGCAACATGGACGTAAATGTCGATTCCCAGATTGACCCAAAATTGCTCCAAGAATGGCAGCAATTCGATTCAATCATAAGCAATCTAGAAAGCTCAAAGGAAGCCGATACATCCAAAGCAGCTGATACACAAGATACAACATCAAAAGAGGTTCCAAGTGGAACCAGCGGCCTACCCCCTACTACAGACATAGAAATAATTCCCAAAGATCCTTTGGATCAGATCATTTTGCAAGTGGAGGATATACCTCCATTGGATGTCTTTTATAGCCCAAAGCACAGGGTTGTAGTAAAGTGACAACGGAAAAGGAGAAGGATTGATCAACCTTCCCTATTCCCTGAACAAACAGTGATAGCCAACGTGGTTTGGAAGGAGGAGTTTGATCCTTCTGATGACCTAACAAAACTATCCCAGTATGCTGGACCCTATTCTGCGGCCACCATGGACAAGGCATCAGAAGTGAGTAATCTGTTAAGAGATAAGGATCAGGCAATCTCTTCACTACAATCACAGCTATCGGAGCCACAGCAGAAAGCATAACAATTAGAACAGCAATTGTCCACGCAGCAACAAATAAATAATCAATTGAATAAGCAGTTGCATGAAGAGAAACAAAGGATCGATTCAAGTGCAATTCAAAAGCAGAAAGAGTTGTCAGAAGCATTGGCAAAATTGAAAGCAATGAATGAACAGATGGTGAAGACGAAAGATGAGCAAATTGCTCAATTATCAGGTCAAATAGAGAAGTTCAAGAATCTTCCGCAGCCTAACGAGTTCAGAGCAGAAGCACTACAGATTAATAAGGCATTGATAACACAAATAAGATTATTATGTCAGAAAATTTCTCAAGTGGAACCCCTGTGTAACATAACAACATCAATAATCGATAAATTAGTTGATGCTAGAACAGACTTAGAGCAGGGCGATGAGACCTTGACAAGTTTTCTTGATTGGCAGGACACTGATGAGGGACAGGCAGCTAATTTGACAAAAATCTTATAATCCCATAAAGAAATCCTATTTATGGAATGGCAGTCCCAGTTAATGAAGGCAGAGAGAGCAGTTTCTAGATGCAAATTAACCACAAGTAATTTGGTTGAATTAATTAATGATACTCTCTATTTATCTAATATGATCTCTCAATGTACACCAGGTAAATTACTATCAGCTAAAACATTGGAGCAATCATGTTATCAAGAGCTGGAAAAGAATGGGAGATTGATCGCAGGTATTAACAGTTTAACTTGGGACACCTATTGGTTGTTCCTAGTAAAACCATACAGCCAGAGAGCCGCCCTCAAGTGCCTAACAGATGCAATCGGGTGTATCATTCCCGATATACAAGATGCCACCTATGCTGCTCAACTCAATTCTCGTCTCAGCCGCCCTCAAGAAGTGGAACCAATGCTAGCGATATGCCAACTCAGGTCGAAAGGCAAACAGCCAGAGTGATGAATCATGCTGCCGACTGCCAGATTTCTATGAGGAAGATATTCCAGATCAAGTTGTACCAATTAAGTAGCATTTTAATTTTATAGTTAGTTAGTTTTAATCAAGTATTTATAGACCCTTTCAATGCATTGGAAAGGGTCATAAGTTTTTGTATATGACTTAAACCTGAAGTTGCACTACTATACTTCAGGTATATTTTTTATAAATACTGGGCCAATTATTCCAATTTTGGTAACGAAGCTTTTATGTGGATGTGCACTACTGCCTTTATTTAAAAGTATTTTTGAGTCGGAAGAAGGAATTCGAATAGCGATTGATGTTGGGAATGATTTGCAGCTCATATTGTACTACTATCTATGTCTGAGTTCATTATTTTTATGTGAATTGTTATTTGATCACTCTTGCTATTATCAAATATATGCATGTGTTTTTAACAACATTCTTTATACTTTCCACTATTGGATGTTTACAGCATGCTTTTCTTTTAATCATACATGTATCGGTAATATAAAAGGATAAGTGTAACAATGTTTTATTAATTACTTTGTTCAACTATTTGAACAAAGCAATTATTATGTGAATGAATGTCTATGTTTATTGAGGAGAGTCATCTATATGCCTATCGATGAACAGAGATCATCCAGCGTTGCACTTAAAAGAATAGAAGATTCCCGGGATACAATAGTCATTTGTATTTTCGCTTTTAGATTAAGTC
Organism: Pinus tabuliformis; assembly: GCA_031772625.1. Classification (NCBI taxonomy): domain Eukaryota; kingdom Viridiplantae; phylum Streptophyta; class Pinopsida; order Pinales; family Pinaceae; genus Pinus; species Pinus tabuliformis. Next base: position 666,414,657 of record CM062817.1, read on the forward strand.
ACCCACTCATTATCATTTATTAGAAAACCAATCATTCATCCATCCCATTTTTATTCATTACTGGGAAACTGGTCCCATTATCCCCAGTCGAAGCCACCATCCCAAACGGAAAAGGAGTTGTATTAAGGTCCGGACCGGGTGGTTATCCCCCGATGTTGATGCAACGATTTTCGGGACATCAACACTTTTGGCACTAGAAGGAGGGCTAGACTGTGAATGGCGAGCAAACCCAAATCTACAGACCATTCTAAGAGTAAATCTCCCTCCACATCACCTCGTACTTCCCAATTGCATCCTGGTTCTCCAGTATCCAAACAAGAAGAAGAGGAATCAACTACCACTGCTCAAACCCACAATACTCCAGAACGATTAAGTCCTGAGTCCCCTGAAGTTCAGCTACTCATCCATAAACTTCAAGGCTTCTCAATATCACCACAGAAATCTGAGGTATCTCAAAGTAGTGAGACTTCGCAATTCAATCTACCTCATCCTCTCACTAGACTTCAGAGCGGAAATCTCAGTATTGAACCTACTGAGCTACCCTTACCTAAAAGGAAAAGGGAAAAGAAGAACACTGAAGGATCTGACAGTGAAGCATTTTCATCCACATCCTCCATCTCATCTTCCCCAGTGCGAAGTCAACCATCCACTCCCTCATTACATATTGTTGTTCATTAGGGATTAGGAACTTCAACATCCCAACTAGCTCAATCCTCAATATCAATTCCCTCTCAAACATCTGGAATTTCATCAACAATCTCATCCACTACTGGTATTTCAATGGCAAATCCATGGAATAGACCTGGTGTGGTCAATATGCCTGCACCATTACATGCATTGCCTGATGCTCCTGAAAAATGCCTACCTAAGTTTAACCCAGATGATGGAATACAAGCTGAGGAACATATTAATAACTTCATGTTATCAGTTAATTTCAAAGGAGTAACAGAGGAAGATGTTGTCGTTAGGCTTTTCCCTTATACTTTGCAAGGATCAGCGGGATCTTGGTATTTTTCCCTGCCCTTTGGATCCATTACCAGTTGGAACACTTGCCAAGAGCAGTTTCTTACTAAGTATGGTGATGATAGATCTTTAGCCACATTAATTAATGATCTCTCCAATCATAGGATAGAGCATAGGGAACCGATTAAAGAATTCAATGCGCGATTCAATAAACTCTTGAATAAAATCCCAACGGCCTCCAAACCAAGTGAGCATATCAGAAGCGAATGGTATATAACTACCCTACCTGCCAATATAGCTATCGTCGTAGACAGGGCCGGAAAACCAACTTTAGCTGAAAACATGAAAGAAGCACTTGCTGTGGAGAAACGTATTAATGCTCTAGAAAAGAAAGCTGCTCTAGAAGATAGAAAATCCAAAAATGTTTCTTGTAAAGATGATTCAAAGAAGAAAACCCCTAAAGATCCATATGATATGGAGGGTCTACAAAAGGTCCTCAAGACTTTGTCAAATGAAATGGTTGAAATCAAAAAACAAGTAGCAGAAACCTCAACAAAAAGGCCCTTTATAAATTTCAAGAAAACCAAATCAAAACCACCAAATGTTATATCTAATGCAGATTCAGATCCTGAAGAAGATGAAGTAATTTCACCAACTGATGAAGAAGAGGAAGTTGTTGAATGCCATGGAATGTGGGACTTCATATTACCTAGCTTCGATACAGAAATTGAACAAGAGGCTTTTCCTGTGACTGCTAGGAGTAAAGGTGCCCCTGAACTTGTCCAGGCAAGTTCAAAGAAAAGAAGTGCAAGGGCTACTACTACAAAGGAAAAGGTATCCACAAAGAAGCCAACTGCAACAGTACCTCAAAACCAACCTTCATCCTCAAATATACCTTCGACATCTAAAACGTTGGTAGTATCGGATTCAATGGATTACAATATAGTTGATGATATGAAGAAGACTAAGGCAAACATTACCATGTTTGAACTTAGCAAACTAAAAATCAGCAGAAATTGCTTCTCAAAGAATTGAATGTTGTTCCTTCTTCACCTCTTCCTAGTGCTAAAGCTACAAATGATTCAGGTCAACCACCTTCTGGTAGGGTTGAAGCTACTGATACGATTCTGATTGGAGACAGATCAAATTCCCATACTCCTCCTTTCCTCTTAACCTATGAGATTTATAATCGAAATCCACACAATTGTTTAATTGACTCAGGGGCATCCTCTAATATAATGCCAGCTTCGGTTTGTTCCAAACTGAACATTGAGCCCCAAAAGTCCGCAATTCACATTGTGCAGTTAGATAGAACCAAAGTCCAGGTTTTAGGGGAAATTAACTCTATAACTATCAGGTTATCGGCTGATCCACGAGTAGTTCAAAGAATTGATATCTTAATCGCTGATATATATGAGTTTTATGGTTTAATCTTGAGTAGGGATTGGTCTGAGAAGCTCCATGGGTATATTTCTACCGATTGGTCCCATATGTGGCTACCCTACAAGGGAAAGCCAAATCAAATAAAAATCAATCGGGAAAAACATATGACCCATACTGTTACAGAATTTGAACAAGAGAATCAACCAATAGCGTTTAATAACAATATCTTGGGGAATTATTCATCTGAATCATTCTTTGGCAACTTCACCGCCCAATCATCTCCTTTCTCAGTAAACAATTTTACATCTCAGATTGAAAATTTTTCACAAACAGATAGGTCAAGATGTTTAAGATTACTGAGGAAACTGTAAATAAAATTGTTGATAATTCTTTATTTTGGTCACTATATTTTGATGGGTCTAAGTCTAGTGAAGGCTCAGGAGCAGGTTGCATTTTGGTTAGCCCCTAGGGAGAAAAAACGATGCTGTCCTATAGGTTGGAATTTGAATGCACGAATAATATAGCTGAGTACGAAGCCTTAGTTCAAGGACTATACAAAGCGATTGGCCTCGAGATTCAACATTTGAAAGTGTTTGGTTATTCGAAAATTGTTATTAAACAGGTCAGAAATACAATTCATTGTCTTTCTAGCCATCTCAAACATTATCAGTCACTGGTACAAGAACTCACCTCTCAATTTTTAGCATTCAATATTTCTTCCATTCCTAGGTCTCAGAATTCAGCAGCTGACTTGCTAGCCAATGTTGCTTCCAAACTCTTACCTTCCGAAGATTATAGCCCAGATAGATTTTCAGTAGAGTTACTTTTTAGACCATTGATTCCTGACAATGTCACTAATTGGTGAGTGTTCAATCACGATGAAGACATCTTACATTTTTTGACCTCCGAAAAGTCCTATGATGATCAGATCATTGAGGAAAGCGAGCATGATCTTCAGATGAAAGATAAGCACGAGGAAAACTCAATACCAAAGCCTGTGGTTAAACTTGAGGATCTTTACGATATTAAAGACAGATTTAAACCAGTGACCAATACAAATCTCCAAAGTTCCACCTTAAGATTTGAATTGATAAATCTTGGCACTGAGCAGAATCCTCAAAACATTAATTTAGGATTAGGACTTTCTGTGGAAGAAAAGATAGCATTCATTAGATTATTAAGAAAAAAAAAACATGTCTTCGCTTGGAAATATGACGATTTAAAATCATACGATGCATCTATCATCCAGCATACCATTCCAATGCTTTCCGAACAAAAACCAGTTCAACAAAAGTTGAGGAAAATACATCCGAACTTAGAGAGTCAAATAAAATCAGAACTCAATAAACTCTTGAAAGCTAAAATTATTTTTCCTGTTCGGCACTCAAACTGGGTCTCCAATATGGTGCCTGTTAGGAAGAAAAATCGCGACATCAGGATTTGCATAGATTTCAGAAATCTGAATAAGGCAAGCCAAAAAGATAATTTCCCATTACCTACTATGGAGCAGATACTCCATTCAGTAGCAGGTTCTGAGTTAATGTCCTTTTTAGATGGTTTTTCGGGATATAACCAAATTTTGGTCCATCTTGATGACAGACTCAAAAATACCTTCAGAATGAAATGGGGAACTTATGCTTATCAGAAAATGCCTTTTGGACTTATTAATGCAGGAGCCACGTTCCAAAGAGCAATGGATATAGCTTTCAAAGGATTGATCAACAAAACAGTAGTTGTCTACTTAGATGATATTACTGTATTTTCTAAGAAGAGATCCAATCATTTGCATGATTTAAATCAAATCTTTGAACGCTGCAGAAGGTATGGTATTTCACTCAATCCCAAAAAATCCTTCTTCGCTCTTAATCAAGGAAAGCTCTTGGGCTTTATTGTTTCCAAAGATGGTATTTATATTGATCCGGATAGGATTAAAGAAATCTCTGAAATTCCTTTTCCTCATAATAAAAAATCCATGCAGTCATTTTTAGGCCAAATTAATTTTGTCAAGAGATTTGTTCCCGATTTTTCTCACATCATTTTACCATTACAAACTAAGATTAAGAAAAAATCAGTGTTTAGATGGGGATCTGCAGAAAAGGAAGCATTTGATTCAATCAAACAATCAATAATCAATGCCCCCGCTTTAAACACTCCTAATTTTTCTAATCATTTCACATTGTACACTATCGCATCCAATTCATCTTATGCAGCAGTACTCACTCAGATTAATGATCACAACTTGGAAGCACCGATTTCATTTTATAGTTCAAACCTGCAGGGTGCTGAACTGAATTATTCCGAAGTTGAAAAACAAGCCTTTGCTGTGTATAAAGCTGTCAAACATTACAGACCCTTCCTTTTAAAAGCCCATACAAAAGTTATAGTTCCTTTTCCTGCAGTAAGGCAATTACTAATCCAAAGGGAATTAGGTGAAAAAAGGGCAAACTGGGTTACAACACTTCAAGAATATGACTTGGAAATCAAGCCAGCAAAGATTGTTAGAGGCCAAGGTTTTTGCAGGTTATTAGCAGGAGCATCCAACATTCAAGAACCAGGTGATACAGAACATATTGAAGAAATCAACCAGATAAGTATTACTGATTCTGAATCACAATATGCAGACTTGATCTTTTATTTGAAAAATGGATATGCACCTCCTAACTTGTCTTATAAAAACAAACGGGCCATTAGATTAAAAGCAAAAAACTTCACAATCATTGATGATGTACTTTTTAGGCAAAATTATGATTCAATTTTATTAAGATGCCTAGAAAAACCTGAAGCACAAAAGGTTTTGCAGGAACTACATGATGGACCAGTAGGAGGACATTTTGGAGCTGACACAACAGCCCACAAAATCATTCATGCCGGATACTATTGGCCCACCTTGTTCAGAGATGCTCATGAATATGTAAGGAAATGCCGAAGTTGTAAAACTTCTAGTGGAAGACAAAGAAAGCCAGCTTTCCCTTTGCAACCAGTCAACATTGAACAACCATTTGAGCAATGGGGATTGGACATCATTGGAGAAATCACTCCACATTCATCCAAACAGCATAAGTATATCCTTACTGCCACTGATTATTTTACTAAGTGGGTTGAAGCGATTCCTTTAAAGACAACAAATTCTGAGGCAATTATGGAATTCATAGATCAATTCATCATTACCAGGTTTGGTGTCCCAAATGCTCTTGTTTTCGATAATGCATCTTATTTCTCTGGAAATTCTATGTTTGAGTTCGCTATTAAAAGAGCGTGTAAACTGAAATATTCTGCAAATTACTATCCCCAGGGTAATGGTTTAGCAGAATCTACCAATAAAAATCTAGTTAAAATTATTAAGCGAACTATTCAACAGAATCATAAAAACTGGCACAAATCTTTAATATTCGCACTATGGGCTGATAGAATAACGCAGAAGGCTTCCATACATACTTCTCCATTCAACCTGGTATATGGGAAAGAAGCAGTGCTACCAACCAATCTCGTGCTTCCTTCTCTAGCCCTAGTTCAGTTTATTGAAGAAAGCCCCTCTTCTTCTATTCAACTTAGACATGATCAAATCTTAAAATTAGAAGAAGAAAGAGAAAAGGCCAAAATTATTCATGCAAAACATCAGCAAATTATCAAGTCATATTTTGATTCAACTTCATCCAGTTCAAAACAGTTGCATGTTGGTGATCTAGTTCTGAAATGGGACAAAGCCCATGAAGATAAAGGAAAACACACCAAGTTCCAAAAAATGTGGCTTGGACCATTCCATATCTGCGAGAAGATGGGCCATTCGACATTCATATTACAAGATTTATCAGGTAAGAGAGATTATCTTCCTGTTAATCGCCTCATCTTAAAGAAATTCTTCAATTGAGGAGGTAACCCCTTCTCCCTTTTAAGTTTAGTAGAATTTGTAGTTTGTAGGACCATTAGGAAATAAAGTTGTAAGGTATCTTCCATTGGCTTTTGCTGTATTAAAAAGTTGCTCAAAGAAGTAGTTTTGATATTTACTTTTAAAAAAAATAGAATCTTTAAACAAAAGGGACAATTTCTAGGAAATTAGGTATATTCTCATTCTGAAACCCCATTTCATTTTTTTTGTGAAATCTTCTCAAGATTTAGAAGTATTGTAAATCATTTTATGGTTTTCAAATTGGCCACAAAAAAGGTTATCAATATCAAAACAGAGACTAATTCAATCTTAGCATCTTCAACTCTTACCCTGTCATCCATTTTCTCTTAAGGAGAAAATTGTCCATCCCATTCATCAAAGTTTATGATTACTCAGAGTGTAATTCTAAAATATTTGATATAAAAGATAAGGGGTCTTATTACAAGCCTGCTTACCATGATCATTGGGAAATAGTTTAACCGACATTACTAACACTGCATACAAAAACAGGGTAATGGCTTATAATCATAAGACAAGGGGTCTCATCACGAGCCAGCTTGTTCGGTTAGATTACTACCAGTGAATGGCATTGTCAAACAGCTGGCCACCAAACCAAGACAATGGCTTTTTATCTTACAAAATAATAGAAAAGCAAAAAGAGATAAAAATGTGAAAGCATGTTTTGAATTCATTATTTTTAATCATACTCTGAAATGGATGGGATAATGGACAGTCAAATGGTTAAAAGGTATCCCTGTCGAAGCTATGAACGTTTGCTGGCAACAGAGGCTCTACCTATGACAAAGGAGTCAATTAAAAAGGCTGAGTTGGAAAGGTTTTCTGTTTTATCATTATCAACCAATAGAGGCCAATTTAAAACTTAGAATGTATCTAATTTTAACGAGAGAAGAAATTAGCAAAAATAGCTCTTATTTTATTCAGAATGTATGTATACCTAGTTATATTAGAATTTTCCTCTTTGATAAGATTCATATTCAAAGAAAGTCTAAGTATTTCAATATTTCTCAGAGATAACTGTTTCTCCCAGTGAATCGCCAATTGTTGTGTTGTACAGCAACCCCCCATTTCATAAAATTTTATTTTCAAAACTATAATATGAAATGGGTCCCTTTTAGATTAAATTGGTATCAACTTATCATTCCTCAAAAGGTCCGAAAAGAAATAAAATATTATAAACCTTTTTGAGAAAGCACATAATCGGTCTTATAATAAAAATGAATAATCCTTTATTATTGCGATAAAGCGATCGCAAGATCGCATATCGCAATAACAAAGGATGCATGACAAAAGACCCATTGGTTTTCCCCGATGCGACAATGCACGAATATATCGGGAAGGCAAGCGATCATCACAAAAAGCCCCTCTCTTTGATCCGATGTGATATCGCTATCGGCGATCGGGGAATGTAGCATGCATGTATCTAAAATCCCTCATTTAAAAACTCCCGATGCGAATTGGCGATATCGCTATTGGCGATCGGGGATTCCGAAAGGACACCAATTTAACAACTTAAGCATTCCCCGATCGCCGATTGCGATAAAGCTAGGCACAACTTTCAAAAAAGGATTGATAAGGCCGGGATATATTATGGTTAATTAGTATTAAAGGCCTTTCTCTTCCCGATAGTGATTCACTTATGCCCAACCGCCAAAACATCAAAGCCACGCTTAAATGAATTATTCGGCCAATAAACGATATGATGAGCATTTAAGGGATTGATAGGTTTAAACAGCCATTTAATGGAACAGTAAGGCCAAAATCTCTTCAAAGATTGTATCCACGTCCACCTTATGGTAGTCTTCCATTATTCATTGATTAATATAACTCTTTCATATTTGGTTTGTGCCACCTATTCTCCGCATTACGTTCATTTTATCTCCTGTGCAGAGCTCCTCCGAAGCAGCAAATTCAGGCCAAATGGGGAAGAAGTCTAAGAAATCTGGAATAGCTTCAGCTTCCATAGTAACAGGACAAGCATTGTCGATCCGGGACCAAGCAAAAAGGGATTAATCTCAGACACCACATGTCTAGGTCTCGGTAAAACTACTTGGCTGAGCATCTATAATCTGATTGAGGCCGAAGAGCCTCAGGTAACAACAGTACAAGCCACAGCAGACCTGACCCGGAAGTCTGATGCAACTCTAAAGGATTTGGCCGACTCTTACCTGCATTAGATAGCAGCCCGAGAGAAAATTCTTCCATATGCAGATGTGGTAATATGGGCAATTGAGGAAATCCCAATTACAAACAGAACATTTTGCACCATCGACGAGAGAGTGTTCGGCTCGTTTCAACCCGATGATTTGAGACAAATGTACCATTTGCCCGCACCGGAGAAGAAGTACAACAAAGCATTTCTGGAGAAGTTCAGAGATGAAAATGACATTGAATCAGCACCTATACGAGATTGGAGACAAAACCCAGTGAAACACAAGCATGAGTCTTCGGGTAAGTACTCTGTCGAGTCCTTGTGTTCTCCTTATTATTATGCCGAAGTGATGATGTGTAGGATTTGGGGGTTGCATGATTCCTCAAACTTCACTATAGAGATGGTACCTTTAATGGAAGCAGCATGCATTAGCGAAATAATGGATTGGGGGAATATACTGTCTGATAAGTTAGCAATAGCTGTTCTTGAATTCAGAAACAAATCCTGCGTTACTGAAAGGTTCATTCCTCCATTTTACTTTAGTGCCTACATCTTAGATACTCTCTATTTTAATTCCGAATTTCTTGTGTTGGGGTGGAGATGGACTCCACAAGACCCCATGCCCATTCATATCTACCACCAGAAGTTGTGGAAAGCCCACTATAAACACCACCTATATCAAGTTTGCAATGGATTTATGTTACCCATTCACTATGAAATTTTTGAAAAACCTGCTCCTAAGATTTCCTCACAAGCAGAAATTGACTTGACAGCAATAGGAAGATGGTTTGGAGAAGAAAAATTCACATATGTAAGAGTTTTCGGCAGTCATGCCAGGCCTCATGTCCTCCCCTTGTATACACCCGACAAACTATTGGCCCGAGAGATAGCATATCAGCTTACATCTGAAGGAGTTACACAGACTCTAAGGAATAAAAAGAAGCAGGTTTGGCCTCCTTTTCCTCTAAGGTGTGGTGTTTACACTCTGCATGACTACAAACATGTAGAGAAAGAAGCAGAAAAGATTAATACACTGAATCTCGCCACTCTTCCTAACAGGTGATTTGATCCAAACAAAATCGCCTATAATGCACTTGAACAGGCAAAACTCGCTAAATTTGAACATAAAGAAGATGATTTTGATGACCTGTTCTCCTCGGCCGAGTCATTATTTCAGGTTCAAACGCTAGCCAGAATGAGATATCACAACGACGGGTTAGTCGAATTTAACAGACTTAGAGAGCAGAGGTTGCAAACTCTGCCTCTAGATTTTTTAGCAACGGCCCCGATGACACAGTCAAGCGAGCCTGAACAGCGACTTACCAATGAACCTCCTGCTACATCAGAAATTGCTAGAGAAATCCAAACAAGAGAGCAGGAGGAAGTGCAGAGGAAAGAACAGGAGGAAGTGCAGAGGAAAGAGCAGGAAGAAGCGCAGAGGAAAGAGCAGGAGCAGAGCAGCACGGACGTAAATGTCAATGCCCAGATTTACCCAAAATTGCTCCAGGAATGGAAGCAATTCGATTCAATCATAAGCAATCTAGAAAGCTCAAAGGAAGCCCATACATCCAAAGTGGCTGATACACAGGATACAGCATCAAAAGAGGTTCCAAGTGGAACCAGCGGCCTACCCCCTACTACAGACATAGAAATAATTCCCAAAGATCCTTCGGATCAGATCATTTTGCAAGTGGAGGATATACCTCCATTGGATGTCTTTTACAGCCCAAAGCACATGGATGTAGTAAAGTGACAGCAGAAAAGGAGAAGGATTGATCAACCTTCCCTATTCCCTGAACAAACAGTGACAGCCAACGTGGTTTGGAAGGAGGAGTTTGATCCTTCTGATGACCTAACAAAACTGTCTTAGTATGCTGGAGCCTATTCGGCGGCCACCATGGACAAGGCATCAGAAGTGAATAATCTATTAAGAGAAAAGGATCAGGCAATCGCTTCGCTACAAGCACAGCTATCGGAGGCACAGCAAAAAGTAGAACAATTAGAACAGTAATTGTCCATGCAGCAACAAATAAATAATCAATTGAATAAGCAGTTGCATGAAGAGAAACAAAGGATCGATTCAAGTGCAATTCAAAAGCAGAAAGAGTTGTTTAAAGCATTGGCAAAATTGAAAGCAATGAATGAACAGATGGTGAAGACGAAAGATGAGCAAATTGCTCAATTATCAGGTCAAATAGAGAAGTTCAAGAATCTTCCGCAGCCTGCCGAGTTCAGAGCAGAAGCACTACAGATTAATAAGGCATTGGTAACACAAATAAGATTATTATGTCAGAAAATTGCTCAAGTGGAACCCCTGTGTGACATAACAGCATCAATAATCGATAAATCAGTTGATGCTAGAACAGACTTAGAGCAGGCCGATGAGACCTTGACAAATTTTCTTTATTGGCAAGATACTGATGAGGAACAGGCAGCTAATTTGCCAAAAATCTTAGAATCCCATAAAGAAATCCTATTTATGGAATGGCAGTCCCTGTTAATGAAGGCAGAGAGAGCAGTTTCTAGATGAAAATTAACCACAAGTAATTTGGTTGAATTAATTATCTAATATGATCTCTCAATGTACACCAGGTAAATTACTATCGGCTAAAACATTGGAGCAATCATGTTATCAAGAGCTGGAAAAGAATTGGAGATTGATCGCAGGTATTAACAGTTTAACTTGGGACACCTATTGGTTGTTCCTAGTAAAACCATACAGCTCGAGAGCCACACTCAAGTGCCTAACAGATGCAATTGGGTGTATCATTCCCGATATACAAGATGCCACCTATGCTGCTCAACTCAATTCTCGTCTCAGCCGCCCTCAAGAAGTGGAACCAATGCTAGCGATATGCCAACTCAGGTCGAAAGGCAAATAGCCAGAGTGATGAATCATGCTGTCGACTGCCAGATTGCTATGAGGAAGATATTCTAGATCAAGTTGTACCAATTAAGTAGCATTTTAATTTTATAGTTAGTTAGTTTTAATCAAGTATTTATAGACCCTTTCAATGCATTGGAAAGGGTCGTAAGTTTTTGTATATGACTTAAACCTGAAGTTGCACTACTGTACTTCAGGTATATTTTTTATAAAGACTGGGCCAATTATTCCAATTTTGATAACGAAGCTTTTATGTGGATGTGCACTACTGCCTTTATTTAAAAGTATTTCTGAGTCGGAAGAAGGAATTCGAATAGCGATTGATGTTGGGAATGATTTGCAGCTCATATGGTACTACTATCTATGTCTGAGTTCATTCTTTTTATGTGAATTGTTATTTGATCACTCTTGCTATTATCGAATATATGCATGTGTTTTTAACAACATTCTTTATACTTTCCACTATTGGATGTTTACAGCATGCTTTTCTTTTAATCATACATGTATCGATAATATAAAAGGATAAGTGTAACAATGTTTTATTAATTACTTTGTTCAACTATTTGAACAAAGCAATTATTATGTGAATGAATGTCTTTGTTTATTGAGGAGAGTCATCTATATGCCTATCGATGAACAGAGATCATCCAGCGTTGCACTTAAAAGAATAGAAGCTTCCCGGGATACAATAGTCATTTGTATTTTCACTTTTAGATTAAGTCACCCACTCATTATCATTTATTAGAAAACCAATCATTCATCCATCCCATTTTTATTCATTACTGGGAAACTTGTCCCATTATCCCCAGTTGGAGCCACCATCCCAAATGTAAAAGCAGTTTTATTAAGGTCCGGACCGGGTGGTTATCCCCCGATGTTGATGCAACGATTTTCGGGGCATCAACAATAGGTAGAGGCTTAGACAATGCATCCACAATAGCATCACTAGTCTAGTCTCTAAAACGTCTGTGATCATCCGTGCTAGCCTTTCATACTCTGAAATGTAGGCCTTTGGACTGTGTGTCTACCTGAGCTAAGCTAAATCCATGAACTGAAGCTATGGATTTGTCCTATCAACTCACTTTATGAGCCTCTAAGTAAAATTAGTGTATGAGCTAATGCTAGTATGACCCAATGTCACCAATCCATGGTACCACCACTCATGGGCTTCACCATCCAAGTGCAACATTCCTAGATTAATGGCCTCATCCTCCATCATCTGATGTAGCTGAAAATATGTATCCAATATATATACCCATGACCAAGCTGAGAATTTCGATGACCTAGCAAGGAATGGTCACCTTCCCCAATGTATTTTGTAGCTTGTGATTCTTCCTCAAAGACTTCTAAGGTGCCTTAGGTTTTATTTTTAATAAGATGTGACAGAAGTTAATGAAACTCATAGCAGCTTGGAACTCACATCCCAATGCTCTATACTCCTCGAAATAGTCTTCATAAGGGATTCCTTGACTCGTCTTCTCTATTTTTTCATCTCATGTATGAACTAAGGCATGTTGGGTCTATGTTCTCTACTATATAGGTGTGAATGGATCTGCATGGTGGTGTGGGCATGGCTACCATTGGCATTGTTAGCCCCTCTCCATTAGTAGGACCCTTCTTATGGAAGTCTCTTTCTTTGCTATCTTGTGCATTAGACCCCTATCTCCTTTTTTCCCTTAGCTAAATCATTCAATGCACTAAGAAAATTGTTGAAAGCTTGAGTTTCCTTGTCGCCATGTCTGGATATTCCTTTTAGAGTGCCTCTTCTACCCCCTTTCCATTTCTAGGGCCTTCTTATTCCTCTATTATCTCCTCTTGAGATTCTTCTGCTTCCCAAATGGGAGTGAGATCTCCAACCTGAAAGCTCCTTCTATAGGTTACCCCATCGAAACGATTGTCTTTTGAACTCATGAAATCATTGATAATCCTTCCTTATACCCCACAATTGTCAAAAACATGCTCTAATACCACTATAAGACACCTCATTGGAAATATTGGCATTGATGCCATTTATGTCATTGGTGATAATTTATGTTGAATTTTATTATTGTAAAAGGATGAAAGTGATGTGAAGTGCAAAAGCGCTGATCAATGTGAAGGATAAACATTGTTAAATGGAACATAAAATATTGAGACACTTTCTAAAAGATATATGTTTTCATTAAATAGAAGATGTATGATACATGATAATCATTACTAGTTAAGCTATTTTATTTCAACTCTAGTTTATATTACAAATTGTTTTCATAACTAAAAATGAAGAGACAAGCTTGTGAACAATGTTTGTAAGGCCAGGAGACAAATCCTCAATTCATATTCCTACAAAGAATACAAACAACCAATAAGGCTTGCTTATAAAATATACAATGGGGAATGGAAAAAGGACTTTTTGTAAGTGAAGGAGTCTGCATAAGAAAGTTGATGAGTAGCAACAGAAGTGGCATGAAGTGGAAAAGGAGAAGCAGTAAAAAGATAATCTTGATAGCATAATTATATATGAAGTAACCAACATTTTGTGACTTGATATTGTGGTTGAGAGATTTCAGTCCCTTTCTATGTTGTAGCATGACAAAGAACGAGTTGTTGCTTGTTGAGTTAGGAGCCTCCTATGGGTTGTAGCTTGTAGAAAATTTATGGGAGTTGGAGCTTCCTTTGAAGTAGGAGCCTCTTGAAGGTTAAGGCCTACACAAATATGATGTAATAAGGAGTAGTATCTTGCCTTCACATCACTTTCAACCTAAAATTCATGGTTTTCTCCCTTCGGGGTTTCCACTTATATTTGGTGTCTTCATGTGTTGGTTATTGAATGGTGTGAGAATGTTGTTGAACTATTGATAAATATATCTGCAAAATTATCTCCTTGATACCTACAAAATAAATTCAATAATAATTGAGCTCATACATAAAAAATCAATTGCATAAGAAGTAAATTAAGTTGAGAAAAACTTAAAGAATTTAAAATTACTAATTCACACCCCTCTCAGTAATTTCCAATCATCAATATCAATTGGTATCATAGCCAAGTTCCTTTAGCAAGAGTCTAACAACTGGGAGGAGTTCCTAAGTTAGTAAAATGGCTAGTCAAGAAAGATGCTCAACAAATAAATCCCCTCTATTTACTAGTAGAAACTATGCTTTATGGAAAGTGAGAATGAAGAAATATTTAATGTCTCTTAGGGTAGAAGTTTGAGCTCACTAAAACAAAAAAAGGTCATTGGTGAGGTTCATGCCTATGACAGACCTTTAAGGTTTGTCACCAATGTTACATATGGTGACGGTCCTTGAAAAAGTGTTGTTGTAAGTGCATATAGTGATAGCCCTTTAAGGTTTCTCACCAAAACGATTTTTAATGACACTTTAGGTGAGGGTTGTTAAAGGCCCATCACTAATTTTCTATTTGGTGATACTTCTAGTGACGATCTTTTATTGGCCCTCACTAATGCTCCTTTTGGTTATTTTTTGGCAATGGTCAAAAAATGGTCATCATCATTTATCATTACAATGAGCTTTTTATGACATTACGTGACTGTTGCTACATTTTTTGTCAAAAGATAATGATTTAAAACCATTTCTATGGAGTCATTTTCATTATGTTTCCAAGGCCATAGTAGTTGGAGTTAATCAATTTGTTAAGAAGTAATTAGTGTGTATCATTTCCCTCAAGTAATGAGAATATAGTTTTCCTATGATTCAACACATGAGTCATCTCTGTTAGGTCTATTATCTATCAAATTCCCTTTAGATGAAGTTCTACTAGTGTGTGTAGGAACCATATTATTTAATACATAATCAAGCTTAGTAAATTCTATTAATGAGAGAGACCTAACATGCCTCACACACCTTGACATGGTTTGGCACACACTAACATTCCTTGGCACCTCACATGCCTTGGAACAACTTTGTACCTAGAACATATTTCCATGACTAGGACACCAAGCACATGTTGGCATGCCCCGGAACAACATAACACTCCCCTAGCATGTGTTGGTGCAAACTCTAGTCCCTAGCATGCCTTAGAACGCCTTCGAATGCACTGGAATACATTAGCACTTAGCGCGCATTGGCACATGGCATGTATTGGAACCTATTTTCATTATGCCTAGCATGCCCCATTTGAAAAAGGTAAAGTTCTTACTCTAACCATCTTATGTGTTCAATTCCTTGCATTTTAGCTTGGCTCTCCCTTTTGTTTCCTTGACTTCTTGAAACATGTTGGCACACCCTAAGACTCTACACATCGTGGCATGCCTTAGCACATGAAATTTCTTTGGATTCCTTGACACTATTTGACACATTCTAGTACACCCTGGAACTCCCTAAAACACTTTGGCACTTCTCAACATGCCCTGGTATTCCCTAACATGCCTTATCACTACTTAGCATACCTTGTCACTCCCTCCTTGGCACACTTAACATTCATTAACACTCCTTGGCACACCGTCATATTCATAAATTTCCATGCATTTTAACCTAGTGCTCCCTTGCATTTCCCTAGTACTCCATAACAATAGTTGGTATGCATTGGCACTCTCTAGCAAA
This sequence comes from Pinus tabuliformis, assembly GCA_031772625.1. NCBI lineage: Eukaryota > Viridiplantae > Streptophyta > Pinopsida > Pinales > Pinaceae > Pinus > Pinus tabuliformis. Next base: position 666,430,482 of record CM062817.1, read on the forward strand.
CCTTAACACTCTTCAACATGCCCTGCCACTGATAGAATCTGTAGCACTACCTAACACACATTGGAACTTGACACATATTAGCACTTGGAAAGTCTTAGCATGCATGACATGCATTGAGATGACTTGGTATGCTTTGGCATGTGTTGGCATGGTTTAAGATTAAAGTTATTTGATATTAATTATTGGGAAGTAGGAGAGAAGTAAGAGAGAAAGGTTTGGCACTTAGAACTTGGCACTTGGCACATATTGGCACCTACACTACTACAAAAAAGGCCTTTAGGGTCGGTTTGGCTAAAACTCCCTCTAAAAGTGTTTTTAGGGATTTAGAGGTGGTTTTTGAAAAGCCCCTCAAAAGTCATGAAATTTTGAACTCTTCTGGGTTTTTCTAAGAACCTCCTCTAGAAGTTTTTTCTCATGACTTTTTTTTTGGGGAGGGAGGGGGGGTTAAATTACCTCCGCTAAATATATTTTTCATGGTGGTCTTTAAACCCCTCCCCCCCCTCAAAAGTCATGATAATTGAATTTTTTTTGTGGTGGGGGGTTTCTAACAACCATGTCTAAAAGTATTTTCTCATGACCTTTTTTTAAGGAGCGGGGGGAGTTGGGGTTTAAATGACCACCCTAAAATACATTTTCATGGTGTTTTTTTTTAATATTCCCCATAAAATTCATGAGGATTTAACTTTTTCAAGCATTTTTTGAAATCCCCCCACACCCCTCCCAAAAAGAAAGTTAATGAGAATTGAACATTTGGAGGTAGTCATTTAGCAATTTCCTCAAAATTTCAATTCTCATGATATTTTTTTTTTTTTTGGTGTCGGTGGGGGGGGCACAAAGGTTATCCAAAACCACCTCTAAAATTTCAATTCATGTGACTTTTGTCAGACCAGGCAATAACTCCTCAAAACAAATCAATTCATATTATTCCTTCAGGTTGGTCTTTATTATATACATGAGGGAGACTGTTCACTTCATCTCCCGATGACTGTTCATATCTCTTATTATTTATTTACATTGATTTTATTTATTCACCCAATCCTGATGATTAGGTGTCAACATTCACCCCCTTAATCTGAAGGGATGTTGGTGAGTCCAAGCATCATTCTAAATCGTTCAAGCTTTTCTTTTCCAAGTGCTTTGGTGAAGATGTCGGAAATTTTCTCATTAGTGGAACAATGATGGAGATCGATTGTTTTGGCCTCAACATGATCTCGAATCAGATGATATTTGGTATTGATGTGCTTCATTCGATCATGGAAGTTTGGGTTCTTGGCCATCTTTATTGCAAAGGTATTGTCAATCATGAGTGGAGTTGATTGTACTTGTTTTACCTGCAAATCTTCAAGAATTTTCTTGAGCCACATAATTTCTTTTGTTGCTTCAGCTGTTGCCACATATTCTGCTTCTATTGTGGAATCTGTTGGAACTTATTGCTTGCATGATCTCCAGGAGACAGCGCCTGATCCAAGACTCACATCATATCCTGAAGTAGATACCCCAGTTTCTTTGTTTCCATCGAAGTCTGAACCAGAGTATCCAATCAAACTGAAGTCATCCACCTGTGTATACTTGATTCCAAAGTCCTGAGTTCCCTTCAAGTACCTTAGAACTCTTTTTGCAGCAGACCAATGTTCCTCACAAGGCTTTTGCATAAACCTAGAGAAGATTCCAACAGCAAATGAAATGTCTGGTCTAGTAGTAGTTAGGTAGTTGAGACTTCCTACAAGCTGTCTATTGGAGTAGTAAGAGGATTGCATTCTATCATTCCAAACCTGTTCAACAGATCTCCAATGTATTTCTTTTGAGAAATAAATATGGACTTCGGATGTTGGGTTACTTCAATACTAAGATAGTTATGAACATAGCCCAAATCAGTCATTTCAAAACTTTTCCCCAATTCCTTCTTTATGGATGCAATGTAGCTTTCATTGTTCCCTGTCATCAAAAGATCATCTACATATACCACAAGATATACAATTGTTTTTCCAACTTTCTTGACAAATAAAGTTGCATCATCAAGATCATAATGTTTGAAATTGAGTTTCAGAAGATGCTCAGTTAGTTTTTCATACCAAGCTCACGGTGCTTGTTTGAGGCCATACAAGGACTTCACAAGTTCGCATACGTTATGTTCATGTCCTTTCACAACAAATCCTTCAGGATGGGACATAAAAACATTCTCTTTTAGATCTCCATTCAAGAAAGCAGTTTTCACATCCATTTGAGGGACTTTCCAACCGTTCTGAGCTGCTAGGGAAAATAGTGTCCAGATGGTAGCCCATTTTCCTATGGGGGCAAAATTCTCCTCATAATTGACCCCTTCCTTCTATGCAAAACCTTTGCCTCAGGCCTAGCTTTGTGCTTGTCAAGTGAGCCATCAACTTTATACTTGTTCTTGTAGACCCACTTGCAGCCAATTGGTTTGGCTCCTAATGGAGGATCAACCAGCTTCCAAGTGTCGTTCTTTATGAGGGCATCATACTCCTTTTGCATCGCTTCTTTCCATTCATTATGAGGAGCAGCCTATTTGAAGGAAGTTGGTTCAAAATTTGTAGACAAGTTCAATTCACAATCATAAGAAACATCCATATCAATAGGTGAATTAGAGTCATCTACATCACCTCCATTTTGCCAGTTTGAATTTCTAGTTCCTGTCTTTCCAACCTCATCAGGATGAACACTTTCAAGTGTCTTTGTCAGACACTTTGGGGGACCTTTCTTAGATGGTCCAGGCTGCTCCGTTGATTGAGTTGGCACTGAATCAAGATTGAGTCTCCCAATTCTATCAATCACATCACTTAAAGCATCATCCATTGTTGGAGTTTCATGCAGGGGAGAGTGTTCTTCAGAAGAAGATTCCACATGTTGATCTAGTATAGGAATCCCCCCTTCAAGATGTGGAATATGATTATCAAATTCTTGAAATGATTTTTTTTTTGCTAATCTATCCAAGTGATCAAGTTTCCGCTCAACAACATTGTCAGTTTTGGATGATTCAAGAAAAATTACATCTCTAGATACAAGAAAATTTTTATTGACTTCATCATAGAGACGGTCTGCTTTGGAGGTGTTTGAATACCCCAGGAAGATACACTTATGACTTCTAGCACCAAGTTTGTTTCTATGTACCTTTGGTATCAAGGCATAATAGGTGGAACCAAAGACCATGAGATGCTTTACCAAAGGAACGTGCCCATAACACATTTCATATGGAGTCTTGTTTCTAATAGCATTAGATGGACATCTATTCTTTATATATGTAGCACATAGAACAACATCAGCCCAAAACATTATCTTTACATTTTTGAAGAAGATCATGGATTGTACCATATTTAAGATTGTCCTATTCATTCTTTTAGCTACACCATTCTGTTGGGGATTATAAGGCACAGTTGTTTGATGTTTGATCCCATGTTGGTGAAGATAGTTTTCAAATTCATTTGATGTGTATTCTTTTCCATTATCAGTGCGAATAGACCCAATATGAGATTGTGCATCATTTTCAATCCATTTATGAAAGTTCTTGAATGTTTGAAAAGCATCAGATTTGTTCTTCAATAAATAAACCCAACACATTCTAGTGTAGTCATCAATAAATGTCATTATATATTTATTTCCATATGCAGAAGGAACAATCATTGGACCACATAAATCTGAATGAATGAGTTCAAGTTTTCTATATTCTCTTGAATGTGAATCATGAAAAGACTATTTGCTATGCTTTCCTAGAATTCAAGCATCACATGGCTTAAATTTCCTAGGAATTGTAGGCAAACCAGAAACACCATTTTTCTTCAACAAGCAAAGGCTGTCATAGTTCAAATGTCCAAGTCTAGCATGCCATAATAAACTTGATGGAAGTGTACCTTCTTCATGATGAGAATTGTATGAGAAATGTTGTGCACGAGTAGAGGTACCTTGCAGCTTGAGAAGCCTTTCTTCTTCTATTCCCCTCATGACAAGTGAGTGGTCAGATGCTTTTCTCACCTCAAGCTTGCCATCAAACATATGAATGGAGTGACCTTGCTGGCGGATGTGGACGAAGGACAGCAAGTTTCTCTTCAGCTATGGGAGATAGAGAACATGATGCAGAAGAAAGTCTGGAAGACCATGCAATTTAAGCCTGATTGTGCCAAGCCTTGATGGCTTGATTTTTGATTGGTCTGCAAAGTATACTGCTCCATCAACATTGTCAGTAAATTGTTCAAAAAAATATTTTCTATGAGTCATGTGGCAAGTTGCTCCTGAATCAAGCAACCAATAATTTTTCCAAGAAGCAAGTGAAGCATTAAATAAATCTTCATTTACTCCAATATTACATTGTGCCACAACATAGTGAGTAGATTCAGGTGCTTTACCTTTGTCTGTATCATCAATTTTACCTTTCTATTGGTTTCTTTGCTGCTCAATTTTTTCCCATGGTAACTTGCACGTAGAGGCATCATGTGATCCATTTCTTTTGCAGCGTATGCAGTGCAAATCTGCCTTTTCTCCTTGAGAGTGTCTGCTCCCCTACCTCTGAAATATCTTCCTCTTCCTCTTCGACCACGTCTTCCTCTGGAAGAATCTTGAGCAGGATTCTTTTCTTTATGAGCAAGGCACACAGCCTCTTCAGAAGATTCAAGGGTTGTCTTCTTTCCAAAAGCTTTTTCTCTTTCAACAAACTTTTCCACAAGAGAGTGAAAGGTGATATCTTTGAGATTTCCATTTGCTTGCAATGACTCAAGATAATTGGAGTAAGTAGGATAAAGTGCCTTGAGAAAAGCGATAAGAGGAATATCCAATTCAACCTTAGTAGATTTGATATCATGCATTATAGATTTTACTTCGGATGCAAGAGCAAGAGGTTCATTATTTTTCAATTCAAGAGTGAAGAGTTTAATCATGAGTTGAACAACTTCAAATGCAAAATGTGAGTCATAGAGTTCTTTCAGCTTTTGTAAGGCTTCAAAAGTAATTGAAAATGGTGAAATATGGCAACTCACCTCTTCATTTACAGATGTTGTGATTAATGCATAAGCTTTGTTGTTCTTGTTTTCCCAAATGATGAGCTCTTTGTCTGAAGTAGGTTGTTCTGGCTCTTTGTCTTCATCTCCAACGCACACTCCTTTCCACAACTCATTGAAAATAAGGGTGTGTTTTATCATGCGGGACCACTCAGGATAGTTCTCCTTGCTAGTGAGAACTATTCCCACATTGGATATGATTGAATGCATTGTAATATCTTGTACTATAAAAAAAACTATGTACTGTAAAAAAAAAATTACTTCTGCAGCCAATATATAAAATATTTTAACTTCTGGTGTTAAAGAAAAACTGCACTATAATGGCAATATTTTGAAAAAAATGCAATTCTGTTAGCAATATGACAGAGGGGTGTTGCTTGAAAATTATTAGTTGCAGAGCAAGAAGTGATCCATCGCACTCAGAGTGGCATGCAAGTAGAATCAACTGCATTAAATCATATAAAACAACAAGTAATTTTTTCGTGAGTTGAGTCAGTTTCACGTCCCCATGCTCATCACTTTCAAGACCGTCTCAGCCATTATTTATTATCTGTATTCTTCTTAAACTTGACCATCATTAGTGTATTTGTATGGAAGGGCGTACTGGAGCAGCGTATTGGAGCAGCTGCAATGTACTATATAGGAGGATAGGCAATGTGTACTCTGTGAAGAATGTGGATTGGGCTATTGTGAAAATGAAATACTGCTCTGCGACAAATGTGGCAAAGGTTACCACATGTATTGCCTTCACGCTATTGTTACTAGAGTTCCTGAGGGAAGCTGGTTTTTCCCAAATTGTAAGGCCGATCCCCTCAAAGAATTCCCTCTTGTGCAGACCAAAAATGTTGACTTCTTTCACATTCAGAGGTCTTCCCAAGCAGCACACACATCCCTCCTTGAGTCGAGAAAAAGGAAAAGGCATTCTACAAGTCTGATTGTTTTGAAGAAAAAAAGATGGTTATTTCCCTTAACACCGAGCAAGGATCAGGCTAGAAGATTGCAACAAATGGGTTCTCTAGCTAGCGTGTATTGTATTGGGAGAAACATATCTCCAGTTGCGTGGAATGAGCATATCTCTAGCAGCGTGGAATGAGCAATGGTTTAGCACTCCATCCTGACACACGTCAAAGACGCCCTTCAGTCCGCTCAGTAGCACAATGCTTAGGAGGGGAATACAATGCTTAGGAGGGGAATACAATGTTCAGGGAAATACGATGCTCAGGGGAATATGAGAACAATTATGCAGCAATACAATTATGCAATGGGCGCAGCAGGACATTATGTAGCAGTGATTATAAAAAATACCACATGGACAATATGGCAGAGAGACCATTTGTTGCAACAATGTAACTTTTGGAGGCAGTTTTGGAAGCCCCCTTGCAAAAAAAAAAAAAAAAAAAGAATAAAAGGCATTAGAATTAAATTTTTAGAGGTCCTTGTTAAACAATCACCTCCAAATGCTCAATTCTCATGAATTTTGAGGGAGGGGGGCCTTTGGTGTATTAAATGGGAAAAGGGGACATACGAGTAGCATGGATGGGTAGAAGTGAGAGGTTTGAGCATGGTTTACAGAGATCTATAATCTTAGAATTACGGAATGAGAAGGGGCCTTAGGAGCTCAAGGAATAGGGGCTAGGGGACCAAGAGAGAAGGAAACAAGAGCAATTGATAGGGGAGTCCCCAATAGTTGTGATAAGGGGATGAGGGGCCCCATTATCACAACCCATAAGCCCTCAATGCATAACCACTAAATTTTCTATCCCCTTAACCCCTACACTTATAAATCATAACCCATTAACCCCTTAATCCCTTAAACCCTAAGCCACTAACCCCTTAACCCCTAAACCCTAGCTTAAATCTCTGAACCACCCTTAAAAGGAACGACAATGTAATTTTTCAGGGCAGTTTTGCACAATCCTCCCCAAAAAGTCATTAGAATTAAACTTTTAGAGGCGTTTCTTAAATGATCACCTCCAAATGTTCAATTCTCATGAATTTTAGAGGAGGGGGATCTTTTGGTGTATTGAATAGGGCAAGGGGACAAAAGGGTAGCATGGACAGGTGGAAGTGAGAGGTTTGAGAATGCTTTAGTAAGATATATAATCCTAGCATTAAAGAACAAGAAGGGGACTTATGACCTCATGACATAAGGGCTAGAGGGCCTAGATGGAAGACAACGACAGAAATTGATAGAGGAACCCCCAATAGTTGTGATAAGGGGATTAGGGGCCCCATTATCAAAACCCATAAGCCCTTAACCCATAAACACTAAATTCCCTAACCCCAATGCCATAATCCCTTAACCGTTACACTCATAACTCATATCTTATTAACCCCTTCATCCCTTAAACCTTAAGCCACTAACCCCTTAACCCCTAACCCCTAACTAAAAATCCATTATAAGCCCTTATCCTCTTAAACCATAACCATTAACCCTTAACTCCTAACTCCTAAACCCTTTAACACCTAACCCTTAACCCCTTAACCCACTAACACCTAAATCCCATAACCCTTAAGCACATAACCCCTGAATCCCCTGACCCCTGAGCCTTTGGTGATTAAACCTTAACCCCTAAATCCCTTAGCCACTAAGCCATTAACTTCTAACCCCCAAACCCCCTATACCTTAATCCCCCAACCCCTAAACCCCATAGTCCCTAACCCTTTACCCTTTACCCTTACCCCGTAACTCCTGAAAGCCTTAACTCCTAGAACCCCTGAGAATTTCTCCTAAACCATAGGTTCTCCAACACTAGTCTTCATGGTCATATTGAGTTTTTGTCCGTTAACCCCTCTAAATACAACCTCCGAGCGCTACTAGGGTCCAAGGAAAAGAGCCACAAGCTCCCCAAATTTGATCTACATTTTATGGACAATCATATTTCCCCCAAATATCCTCCACGTATTTTCTTTCAAAGGGAAACAATATGGTTTTCTATTGTACACAAATGCATCTAAGTTCATAGTAATAAAGTTATATCTAAGTGGTTGCAAAGTTGTTTCACTGAGGGAAATATGTTGTTCATGAGTTCTAGGTGAGCTATGTTGTGTCGTCAAGCATTCTAAGTGTGTGATCACAATCAAGTATTGTTATTGTTCATATCAAGTGCATAAATGCCACACTTAGTCAAATTTGGAAAAATTCCTAACAGACAACCTAGCCTCACCCAACCTTCCTAAACTTCACATTACATAGTCTTAACACTCAAGCAATAACCCTGCCTCTTGGCATTGTCTAATGTACAATTCCTGCTTCTCAGAACTGTGTACTACATATCCTCAGTGCTCAAGCCCATCCTCTAAGCTCCAAAATTGTGCAATACTTCCCTCTAGTCAGTCTTGAACTATGCATTGTGCAGTCTCAGTCCTCAAGCCAAGCCCTTGGGGTCCTGAACTGCGCAATTATGCAATCACCCAACCTCCCTGTCCTTCACCTATTATTATATCATTATCTATAATTCCTCCATAGTATCATTCTCCATAATAAATAGGAACCAAATCTAACAATAACATGGGGTTGCTCAATCAAACCTCACTTAGACCAAAATTAACCTAACAATATTGCACCTTCAACTCTTTTATCCACCTGACCTAACCTTAGGACTATCTGTGTAGCTACTTTAATTACCTGACTTGAACCTATGAGTATCTATAATCTGGTCGCCCAGTCTCCCAATCCCACAAACTCAAACCAATGCAAAAGAATCTAAAGTAGCATATTAATAAAACAAACCAAATAACCAAAACAAATTTCAAATATATTCCCTTACTCTATTTACTGCACATAGACACTGCCATATAAAAATTTACATATATAAAAGCTTCATTGTGCTATGTTGAAGTATTCAAAAATATATAAATAATTTTTTTTTTATAGGAAAGAGAATTTTGGAGAAACTGTAATTGTGATCACATTCTTTGCTACTATTACAATTATAACAGATATAACTATTTCATAAATTCCATAAACATGTTAGTGAGAGTTGAACCCAAGTAGTTGGGAAACAAATTATTCACCAAAACACTAAAAGTAAGATCCTTTGACAAAAGATATATAGAGGACTCTTACTACAATTTTTTAGTCATTTAATAATTTATATCCTATTACCAACTTGCCTATGCAATAAATGTTCAATCATTACCGATGAAGAATTTATAAGGACCCCAGAATTTGGCTACACAATTAACAATAACCCTATAATGTAATAGAAAAATGTTAACAGGTCAATCAATTAATAACAAAATGTAGAAGATTATTGTAACTGTTTGCAAGATTATTTGAAGTTCGAATACTTTTTTTATTTTTATGTACATAGTCACCATCATCCATTTATATATGATTAAAAAATTATTACCTGAGCACGTAACATTATCTCTATGTGGTGATTTTACTTTTCAAACTATATGCACCTCAGAAATCAACACGACCAACGTAATTGAATGGATGTGAGCAGAGCTGATCATCGACCTGAAGTTTGATGTGATAGATTGATTAGAAGGCTCACAGATATATTTCTATTGTTTCAAATTTTGTTTGTCTTGATCATGCAATTTTCTGTCGTAAAATAAATATTTAGTGACCCATCAAATATCTATGTTGACAATGGTTGAGATTATAAAAGTGGATAAAAGGAATAGTGGAATAATGAAAGCAAATTTAGTCTATATTCTTGTGGAATGTGTTAAAAATTGAAAAATGTGGAGAAAAATACCCTTCTCAATATTATCAATAGCTAAATAGATTACACATGAGACACATAGAAAACAACAATAACTAATGACTAGAGTGAGACTCGATTAAAACTCAATCGAACTGGACTGAACTCAAACTAAATATGACACCTGGATTGACTATGATGTCTCCTAAAAGCTGGTTCGAATTAGTTTCTCCAACACTCCCCCTTAATTACAACCACAAAAATTTAAACTAGGATGTTTGTTGGTCTGAGTCTCAGCTAGGCTTACAATTAAAAAAAATTGACACAGTTGGATTTCCTTTTCTTTTCCTTCCATATCTTGTATCCTTTGAATTTTTCATTTTTTTTCTTTTCACTACAGGGTTCAAAATTTAGTTTCTTCATTTTTCGATGCAACTCTTCCATAATTTTGTTCAGGTTTTCCATGCATGTGCTCTACTTCAAAAATATTCTTGTATGTGGGTTGTTTCCACGTCATATTCAACTGTTTTTTTATCGTCACTAATATTTTTATCATCAATTTGGTGCAACATAATATGAGAATACAATTTTATCTCTTCAAGACTCCAATACTTGAAAATTTCATTGATGTTTTCATCATCCAAGTTATCTTCAACATTAATTTCTGCAACTTCTATGCAAACTTTATCAAAACATGGTTTTTCAAGCCATGCTTCAAGAAACTTTAATTATTCTGCATAATCATCATGTTTATCTACACATTGGAAATCAATAGTAAGTCTAAAAACATTTGCAGAATCATAATGATTATGTTCTTTTTTCTCTACAATGAGAGTTTTCTCCTCTTGCCCTTCCTTCTTTGCCTCTATCACTTCCACTTCTTTATGAACCTTTGTTGCTTCAAGGAGGTTGTCGTCCACTTGGTTTTCAGACCCAAGTGATCTTTTCTCAGCAAATAGCAGTTTATCAATAACACGTTTTTATTGCATCATATGCAACCATTCATCATTAGCCACCAATTCTTCATCAAATTTTACATCAACAATATTAATTGTTGGATTCACCATAACATTGGTTGATCGAATGATAACTTCTCTATCATCAACAAAATATGTTGTTGGATTCACTAAATGGAAATCCACTTGTGGTTGTGCATAGTGGGATTTAGGAACATCTATGTGCTATTTCTCTATTTCTTCTACAAATTATTCACAATCATTATCCACTTGTGGCTCAGCACAGTGGGATTCACCAAACTCTTCATCTTCATCATAAATATTCCCCCTTTCACCAAAATTTCTCTCAAAGGTATCCCAAGCCTCCTTGGTTTCTTTTGCATCTGCAGTGAGGGGAAGAACGTTGTCATCTACGAAAGCATTCTTTTATCTTTTGTCCTCCAACTCGGTCAAATAAATCTCAAACAACTCTTGTTGTTGCTTTGATTTTATCATCCACTTGGGTTTTCCCATTTTTTGAGTGTTGGTTGAGTATGACTCAACAAGCTTATCGATTTGCCATCAAAATGTCTTTGTGGTGGCTTCTCTATTTCTTAGCTTCTACAAAATGTGTAGGTCGACAAACTTTGTATAAGGGAAACATTTTCACTAAAGGTTTTACAAATATTTTTTTTTTAAATATTGCAATGCCCACATTGGATTAGAACAACGCCCCCTTTATTTTTAAAAACAAATTACATGAGCCTTATGAGCCTTTTAAAACAATGCCTTGAAGCACTTTTTTTCATAACGAATTCAAGTTTTTTTATTTTTTTTGTTTTTATCTTTGAATAAAAACCTCCTTTTATTTCAATAACAAACCCCTCTCTCTTTTTAAAAACCTTTCAGTAAATCCTCTTTTAAAAGTATTTTTTAAAATGCTTTGAATAAATCCCCTTTTAAAAGTCTTGGACGAGAACCTTTTTAATACAACCTCTTTTTATTTTTTTTTGAATATTGGTCTTTTTTACGATACCTCCTATTAGCCACACAAACACCTCTACTTTGTTTCACCGCATGAGAACTGGAAAGATCACGCCTACTCCAGATTGGAAAGACTCCACAAACCATTTGCACGGCACCCCTTTGTTTTTTAAATTACAGTAATGCACCGTGGGCAAAAGTTTTTCGTTTTTAACACGACTGCTAAATTTATGTGGTGCATGTGAGTGTAACTTGGTAAACCTTCTTCACAACTTCCTTCTACTTTTTTCATAACTGCCTTATTCTTGATGGGAGTGGCTTATTCACAACTGCTTTCTTCTCCTCCTCAATTTCTTGATCTCTACCGCTCTCAAGAGGTCTTATGTAAGCTACGCTCTCTTACCATGTCAGAGATTGAAAAATGTGGAGCGAATTACCCTTCTCAATATTAGAAACAACTAAATAGATTACATAAGGGACACATAAAAATACAACAATAATTAATGACCAAAGTAAGACTCAACTAGAAATCAACTGAACTAAACTAAATTTGTTGAAATTAATGGACAATAGGTATTATTGGAGAAAGTTTGTTTTACTGTTGAAAGTGTGTCTTAAATTAGGATTAGTTCCTATTTTCTAGGTGTCAGTTATAAATCTCCCTATTATGATATAAACTATATATTTTGTTTCTTAATAATGATCTAGTAGAGTGTTCTCTGCTTTGGGCAGTCTCCAGGTGTAGCTTACTCTCTTGAGAGTTACAGTTTCAGATTTATAGTGTTGTCCTCCTTTTATTTTAACATGGTATCAGAGCTAGTGACCTTGGAGATTGGATAATTGAGTGCCCTTCATGGCAGAGAGTGTCTAGAGAAGAGCTGAAATGCAGAGTTATGGTGGTTGGCAAGACATTTGTTTTTCTCTGTGTTCAAACTTGGATCAGTGCTCATATTATTCCAAAACACGCATTGGTCAAGGCGATCAAAGAAGGGGACAACATAGTTGTTTCACAGAGATACGCATTAATCGACTGTTCCTTAGCAGTTTTCCTCAACGCGGGAAGTGAGCACACCCATACTACACCAAAACCCATGCTAGTCGACCTGGACGTTGATTGGAGGTTGAACTGACAAATCAACTGCGGATTTGAGTGGAGAAGTGTATGATTCACTCGTTGACTCGCATGAACAGTGGATTGTGGGCATCATCCATCGTGGGTCATGGTGATGTAACTACAGTAAGGAAGTCGCAGAACGATGCCTTGATACAGATCGAGACCTAGAGCAATAGGATGATACCTTGGTGCACTGATATACCCTGATTCAGATAGATGGTATCATGGTCGACACAGATCTGTGGTTGATACAACTAGGTGGAATTGTGACAGAATGGAAGCATTGAATTGAGAGTGGCAGATTAAGTTGGTTAAGTGGTAGATCACCAAGTGAATCGAGTGGTAGATCGCCAAATGTGAAGTCTGAATCGAGTGAAGATAATAGATTGATAGCCGAAGGTTAGCAATCCTAAAGGATAGTGTGCTCATTGATTTGCATAGATGCAATGGAAGCTCGATTGATTTGATCGCAAAATAATTTCATGGGCAGAAGTGTGAGCTTTTCATGGGCTAAAGTGCCAGTTTTTCATGAGCCGAAGTGCCCGCTAGTTTGATTTATTTTTGAAGTGCCAGCTTGGTTGAGTTAATTGGTGGGAGCACGACATTGTGACTCGAAGTGGAAAGTTACTGTCTATAATACAAACCACAGTTCAGCCAATAGGAATCTGTTTGCATAAAATTTCAGAAACCAGTGTTTTTCGAAGATTGGTAAATTACCCCTCAAACAACTATTTTGATGTGTTGAAATCTTCCAAGAAACCATAGCAGCATGGGCTTGTTCCATGGGTTTCTTGGTGGCCCAAGGCTAAGGATTTGGTCCTCTTTTTCTTTATTTTCGGTTGAGATTGCCTCATGGTGAGTGGAAAATCAGTGTGGAATGGCGATATAGGTAGCTCCTGTCGACTTCTAGAAGTGTGTTAGCTGATGTGGCTAAGATCGTGTGTTTGGTGGCTGAGATTACATGTAGATATTGTAAGATTTGATTGCAAGCAGAGATCATTGTGTTGATGACGAGGTAGATTGTGTATTTTTAAGATCAAGATCACTTTGTTGGTTAAGCTATTTTGGAATCGAATTGCTTATTTGATTCATAGATCAACCTATCACGATGAATAATCATATGGTAGAGGCGTACCTTAATGAGAGCAACAAGCTCGATGGGTTGAATTATTCAAACTAGAAATTTAAATTGGAGACATTTCTTGAAGGGCAACGTGCATGGGCAATTGCAAATGGAGATGAATTGAAGCCAACTATAGCTGGAGGTAGAAAAACTGCAATAATTCAAGATTGGGAGAAGAGGGAGAACAAAGCAAATGTTTTTTTGAAATTGTCAGTGAAAGACTGTATTATTCCTCACATCAGAGAATGTAAATCAGCAAATGAGATATGGAAAAATCTCAAGGAGTTGTATGAGATAAAAAATACAAATTGATTATTGTTCCTGAAGAGAAATATTTTGTCCATCCAAATGGAGGAGAGTGAATCAGTCATTGCATTCATCTCTCAGATCAATGAGCTGTGAAATAAGATGTTCGATATATTGGAGATAATGTTGAACACTAGTCTTGTCATGATTACTGTAGTGGCCAATCTAGGGTGCTAAATTAGACTAGATTTATTATCAACTAGGGTCAGTAAACTTCGAGGCATGCGTCTACAGTCTATAGACATAAAGGATTCCTAACTAAGTGTTTATTGTGATAGGTCGCAATACTTCTTTACAGAAGGTTAAGATATGTTTCCTTTCACCTTAACACTCAGATCACCTAACTTATCTAACTATCCTAAGGACACAGCGCATCACTAGATTGAGATTTTAATCCCCTTACAAGGATGCTATGCACAAAAGCTCTATCTAGTTAACACTTGAGCATTCATGGAAAATCAAAAGCAATCAAAAGCACATTAAAATTTAAATACATGAAAAATAGAGTTTATGGAGATGCTTCAAAAAATAACGACAGATCAAATCTCTTACAAGATATGGTTCAATGATCTTAACAATGAAATCTTCAAGCTAGCACCATAAATACCATTTGTGAGAATTTCAAATCAAATCGAAAAAATCATAAGCATGAAAATAACATTAAACACTATGCGTTCTATTCAAATTCAAAAACTACTAAGGAATTGAAAATGACAGTATACCAATCCACGCAGGGCCCGTCCACGTTTCAATGGTACACTGGAGTAAACTCAAGCAACGAGAGATCTAACACATAAACACTTCTGGAGTAAAACCGTGACTGTATTCAAGTACTGTAGATTGCAATTACATACAAAAGTTATGTTCTCAAACGATGCACAGAGATAATAATCGTAATTGTTCCATTAACAAAATAATACACAGTCTTATCTTCCTGTCCCTATCGGGATCGAATGTACATTCATTGAGCAGTTGTTTCCGCTTTTACAAAGGAATGATTTTTGGTCATTTCTAATCTAAACCGATTTCCAAAAAGAAAACAAAACGAAACCGGTTTGGAAAACTGTGGCTGTTACTGCCTTTGTAACCAAAATGTTGAGTTTTGACCAGCATGGACCGCGTAACTAGGAGCTTTTGATTTGCTGTAGAATTGATTTTTCACCATGCTTGTACATTCCAGTTTTCGTCCCTATCCATTGCTTTGGCTTGCTTGTCATGCCACGTGTCAGATGATAAACCATTTACAGGATGTTGTGACTTCCTGTAACCTTTTTATTGAAAATTCCTAACTTCTAACATAAAAACTCATAAATTAACTTTAATGAAAACTAACAACTATAATGCTGCTAATTAATCAATTTCAAGGAATATAAGGGATCTATGGAGGAAAAAGGTAGACAAATGATGGTGTTTTTAGAAGAAAAAGATGGTAATGGAATGGTACCAACATCTCCCCCAAGCTTAATGAATTAGCATGTCCTCATGCTAATCCTGATGTGCTGCCTCTAAACTCTGTCCCTGCCTACACCTCTGCTGCTTTCAACAATGCATCTATGTTCTTCTTAGCTTGGGCATCTTTCTGAATGTGGAGCTCATGCTTTAAACTCTTGTATTTCTCCTTGAGGGATTTCTTTTGGGTATACCATTTGGTTGCCCACTTGCAAATGTCAATTTGTTCAGCCTCGAGTTCCTTGATTTGATCCTTCAACTTCTCATTTTTCTGTTGAGTCTCCTTACTCTGTGCTCTTAGCATTTCATTCTCTTTCTTGATGACTTTCTCCAGCATGTTGGCCTCCATCAGTTCTTCTTTTAACTTTTCAATTTGCTTTTCCAGCCTCCTTTGTTTCTTAATTGCGGGTGGTGACTCTTTTTCTTGCCTATTGTTGCTCTCAACCTCCATTTCGGCTTCTGGTCTAGGTTGTGAGTGAGCACTGCTCTCAATGTCCATCGGTGCCGGTGCATTTGATTCTAGTTGGTCTTCTTGTGGCTGGGTCTTTTGTGCTCTCCTGGATCTTCTTGTATATGTAGTAAAAATTTTATCTTGCTCCGTTTTCTGGGCATCCTCTTGTCTCATTTTTCTCGTCCTCACACTACTAATGGGTGGAGGGACATTGCTTGATTTGCGCACAGGAATCTCTTCATCAATGTCATGCATAAACCCTGAGTGCTCTTGTTGTTCTTGCTCATCCTCTTCATCTTTGATTTGGTTGGCAGCCAAGAATTCCTTCCACGAATTTCCCCTTTTCTGTAATTCGAATTCAATGATGATTTTAATTAACCCAAAATGACATAAGCTTTTGTCTTCATTACCCTTTCTCTTTTGGATAGTTTTTGACATCTTGGTCAAGCTCTACAAAAGGAAATATGGTAAACTAATGGTGCACTGTCCTTTTAAATGTAATAGGAGTTTGATATGGTATAAAAAGACTATGTTGTAGCGACCCTCACACGTAACAAATTTTTGTATGATATACACCATTTCATCCCATGGATGCATCAACCAGCTCCTAGGGACACCCTTCTTCCAATTAACAGATGAAATCCTTGACCTGGACATGAATTGGGTCCATGATTTGTCTTTGAATTGTTTTGTTTTGGAGTATTTTTCTCCTTCCGGGCTGATCCCCAAGGATTGTGCTATGGTGTCTTCTGAGATCCTAAATGAAAAATTGCCTATCAATGCTTTCTCCCCATTAAATGTAAATGCAGACTGTTTGGTCACTTCCTCATTGCTCCCGTTAAACTTCTCCAAGAAGGGTAGCCATTGTTTTTCTTTTAAAATTTCAATGCAGTCATCGTGGTACTGAGAACTATCAAATGTTCTTGGCTCTACCCTATTAGTTATTTTGACAAAGAAACCCCTGCTCTAACCCTCTTCGTTTATGCTTAATAATTTAACAAGAGTATTTTGGTGTGTTACCTCTGTTTTTCGCCCTACACAATTTACCTGGTAGCGCCCTCTGTTCTTTGAAATCGGCTTCTTCAATGGCTTAAGCAGTGACCGGGTGACTGTCTTTGAATTATGGCGGAGGTTGAAACTTGTGAGCCTGGTTACTGTGCTTTCCTTTCGTAGCACTTGTTGTTCTCGGCCTTTGTTTTTAAAATCACAGCATTTGAATTGCTTAGTATGGAACGTCCTTTTTACAACTGAAAATAAAATAGAATTTTAACAACCAACTTGACCCATTTCGTTATAATGATAACAGAGCGTACTCATATTTCTATGATAGAGGAGTGACTGTACTGGGTTGTATGAATATTATCATGAGAACGCCGCAAGCATGTATGGAGTACTGGAGTATAACAACAGATAGTTGTTTGCATGAGTCGACTTGGTCGAACAATCATGTTATAACTCATCCAATTCAAAAAAAATGAATGAAACCGTGTAACATTTGACTTTCTAATAGTTCACCACCTGTCCCTTGCTCATTGGTATTTGGCCAAATAAGCAGATGTTGGACCGATAGTAAAGTTTGATGGTCATTAAGGAGTTAATAACAAGGCTGGGAGGGTGGTATAATAGAGAATTTAAAAATCATAGGAGAAGGAGTATGGGGATAGGCTAGAGTATTGGGAAATGATAGGAATTAGGAATATGACGAGGGTGATGGATATGTGGGTGGTTTTGAAATTGATATCATAAGCAGTCATAGTCATCACATTTAACACTAAAGTAATCTAAGAATTTAAATGCTAAAAATAAAAATTACAATAATACATTACACTTTTATTGGTTGATCAATAATTGAGTTGGCATGCATAGATAGGACTAGTCTTTCTTGTTCAAATATGACTAATATTTGTTGTGCATAACAGGTCCCTTTGAGATAAATTTGGATGCAACAGGTCCCTCTGAGATCTGGAGAATATGTGTGCAGCTTCTTTGAAATCTGGAAAAGAACTATATATGTGCAGGTTCCTTGATCTTTGGTTTTTGATGGAGCTTCGGTGACAAGTAACCTTTGAATCTTTGTTGAAACTTTGTTGAAGCTTTGCTGAAGTAGCTTGAGATATCAGTCTCTAATAGGTCCCTTTTATGTTTTCTGAACAGGTCCCTCTAATGCTGATGCTGGTAACATGGTCTTCCAAACAGAATAGGTCCCACTGCATAGTTCTTTTAAACAGGTCCCTCTGATTAGAACAAATACAAAACAACTTCTTTATTGAAATCTGAAGTGTTGAAACAAACTCTTTAAGAATTTACAATGAGGAGATGAGATAAGAACAAAATGCTGATGCTTCTCCCCCACTAAAGATTTGACTTGTCCTCAAGTCATTATTCAATCGATGAAGCAAACAGGAAACAAAAAGAAAAGGAATTCTTACCAGCCAAAGAATTGGTTTTCAAGTAAGAATTTTGGGTTAGAGTGTGCCAGAGTCTGGTTTTCACATCTAACCCATTATTATTATTATTATTATTATTATTTTATTTTTTTAAATTTTTTAAATGAAATGAACTAAGGCAGAGATAGTACAACTGAAGGCTACAATATCTCAACCTCTCTTTGTTGAGATACAGTTTGAAGAAAATTTTGCATGTTGATGGGCCTATTGTAAAGTTTCAAGCGATGGCCATTGGCAGTAAAGGAGTGGCCTTCTCCATCAATGGTAATGAGCTTGACTGATCCATTGTCATAAAATTGAATGATTTCGTATGGGCCCATCCAATGTGTGGTAAATTTGGCTTTATGATCTCTGAATTTAGAATCAAAGAGTCAAGCCCAGTCTCCTTCTTTGAACTGCTTCTTCTTGATATGTGCATCATGCCACTGCTTCCTTTGTTTTTGCATGAGGAGTGTTGTCTCCTCTGCTTGCTGCCTCATTTCATCCAGCTAGTTCAACTGTTGAATTCTTTCTTGTTGTGCTTCATTAAGATCAATTCCCAAATCTGCAGCCATCTTAAAAGTATGTATTTGAAACTCAATAGGAAGCATTACCTCTTTGCCATACACCAACTGATATGGTGTAAATCCTGTAGTATTCTTCCACGTGATTCTATAAGCCCAGAGTGCATCTTTGAGCTTCTCTTCCCAATTCTTTCTGTTCATTGCCACAGTCTTAGTGATAATTCCTTCCAAAGTTTTATTTGTGGATTCCACCTGGCCATTGGCCTGTGGATGGTAAGGTGTACTTCTTTTGTGCTTGATTTGATATTTTTCTGTGATGTCCTTAACTAACTTTGAAGTAAACTGAGTACCTTGATCAGTCACTATCTCCCTTGGTACTCCATACCTTACAAAAATCTCTTCAAAAAGGAAATTTACCACTGTTTGTTCAGTTGCTCGGACTAGTGCTTTTGCTTCAGCCCATTTTGTTACGTAATCAGTACATACTAAGATGTACTTCTTACCATTGGAAGTTGGATTAATGGGTCCTATGAAATCTAGAGCCCATTTTTCAAATGGCTCTAGGTGTACTTCAGGCTGAAGTGGCATCTCATCTGTAGCTGTTGGCCTACCCATTCTTTGACAGCTATCACAACTCTTCACGTACTTCTTGGAATCCTTAAAAATAGATGGCCAGTAGTATCCAAGAATAAGAATCTTGAATATTGTTCGTTTAGCTCCAAAATGCCCATCACACGATTCATCATGTCAAGATTTTAAAATATCAATTATCTCATCATTTCTTACACATCGTCTAATAATCATATCATAACTAGTGTAAAATAAATCGCCATTAATCCATGAGTATCGAGCACTTTGTTTGACTAGCCTCTTCTTTTCCTTTGGAGTAAAGTATGGAGGTGTTCTTCCTGTGGAAAAATAATTGGCCAAGTCAGCATAGCAAGGATTCACTATTGAAATTGCAAATAGATTTTCATCTAGAAAAGAATCTTCAACTGGAACAACCTCACCTTGATTCTGCAGTCTAGAAAGAAAATCTGTCACTTGATTCTCCTTACCTGGTCTATCTAACACTGTGATGTTAAATTCCTGTAACAATAATAACCATCTGGTAACTCTGCCACTAGTTACTGGTTTATTCATTAAATGTTTAATGGCAGAATGGTCAATATGTACAAAAAACAATGTCGGAATTTATTCACAGCATGTATGATGGCAAGCATTTATTTTTCTGTGACTGTGTAGTTTAATGCTTCAGGTGTTAGATTTTTGCTAATGAAATAGATGGCATAATGACAAGACTCCTCTTTTTGGCCTAAAGAGGCACCTACTGCAGTATCAGATGCATCTGTAAAGATGTGAAATGGTAGGTTCCAGTTAGGTCCTTTTAAGACTGGTGTGGTTGACAACTTCTCTTTGAGTGTTTCAAATGCTTGCTGACAATGCTCATTCCAGTTGAAAGGTGTATCTTTTGCTAGAAGTTTAAACAGAGGTGAAGCTATTTTACTAAAATGTTCAATAAACCTTCTGTAATAGCTTGCATACCCAAGGAAACTTCTTACCCCTTTTTGAGTCTTCGGAATTGGCAAATTGACAATGATCTGGATTTTCGATGGATCAACTTTAATGCCTTGAAAAGAAATATAGTGGCCTAATACTATCCCCTCATTTAACATCATAAAACACTTTTCATTGCTCAGGGACAGATTAGCTTCAATACATCTCTTCAAAACTTTTTCAAGGTTCTATAATGCATGCTCAAATGAGTCGCCATACACTGAAAAATCATCCATGTAAACTTCAACACAATCATGAACTAAATCAGAAAAAATAGCTAATACAGCTCTCTGAAATGTAGCTGGAGCATTGCAAAGTCCAAATGGCAAAATATTATAAGCATAAGTGCCCTAGGGACAAGTAAAAGTGGTTTTGTCCTGGTCCTCTAAGGCCATCCTGATCTGGTTGTAGCCACTGAAACCATCAAGAAAAGAAAATGATGATTTCCCAGCTAATGTGCCTAGCACTTGTTCAATAAATGGTATTGGGAAATAATCTTTGAGCGTTTCTTTGTTCAATTGTTGGTAATCGACACAAATCCACCACTTACCATTTTTCTTGGGCACTACTACCAATGGGGATACCCACTGACTGTCAGAGATAGGATAGATAAAATTGACTTTCAACAGTTTTTGTAATTCCTCTCTAACAATATCCTGGAGCATGGGGTTCATTCGTCTCTGCGTTTGCCTCACTGGTTTGATATTACTATCGATATAAATATGGTGAGTGCATGTTTCAGGGTGAATCCCCTCCATATCGGTGTAGTCCCAAGCAAATGCTTTATGGTATTTTCTCAATAATTGAATCAATTTTTCCTCCTAAGATGAGTCTAGGTGAGTGCCATTATTCAAAATTTTTCCTGGACTAATCTCTATGGTCTTGCTCTGTGTGTTTGTGATAGATTGAATGGGAAAAATGTCTTGAAATGTTGTTTGTAAAGATTGAATGGTGCATGTTTCCTGAAAATTTTGTGCCAAAAGTTCATCTGCAGCATGGTATTGGTCATTTCTCAAATTTTCGAAAAAATCAGGCTGAGAAAGGAACAACTCTACCAAATCATCATTATTATGTTCTTGAAAATCATAGATTTGGTTGATGCTAAAAACAGATTGAACTTCTTCTTTGTCATTATATTTATCGTCAAGCCATAAATTGTGTGCTACTGCTGGTGATTGTGCTGATGGGTAAAGAGTGAGTCGTTTTCTTTCAGTTCCTCGTGAAATAATCATATTACCCAATCGACATCCTATGAATGCATCAACAGTTGCTAACCATGGTCTACCAAGAATGATAAGGTGTCCTCCTAAATTAGATTTTGGTTGAAGAACTAAAAAGTCCACTGGATACTCCCAAGAGTCCAGTGAAACAATTATGTCCTCCAAAATCCCTTCAGGAATCACTTTAGACCTATCAGCGAGTTCTAGAACAATTGTTGTGTGTTGCAAATTTGTGAGCTCGAGTGTTTTCATGGTTTCAAGAGTCATGACATTTATTGCGGCCCCAAGATCAATTAAGGTGTTTGGAATATGTATGTTGTTAATGATTGTAGTGACTCTGGGAATACCAGGATCAACATACTTTTCCATTGAGGTGGTGTTTGTCATAAGGCCATCTAAATGTCCAATAACATGAATGGTTTGTGGATCAACTCTTTTCCTAGTGGGCTTCTTAAGGCAGAGTTCTTTGATTGCTTTAGTATATATGGGAATGTATTTTATGGCTTGTAGTAGTGGAATTTTGATATAGACATTCTTTAGCTCATCTAAAACATCAAACTATGGTATAGACATTGGAAGTTTTGTTTGGACCAATCGGTCTGGAAAAGGTGGTCGATGCAACGGTTGCATTTGTTTATTTTTGGTGTCATCATTTTGTTTTCTTTGAATTGAAGTTTCATTTTCATTTTCTTTGTTTTATTCTTGTTTATCAGTTGTTGGAGATTCTTTGTGAAGTACCTTACTAGACCTCAAATTGATATTTTGCAAGGGTAATGTGGGATATGAGGTTCCCTCATCTACATTGTAGGCTGGTCTCTCTGCTCTGTTATTTGGATTTGGTACAGGTTGAGCAGGGATTTGAGTAGGTCTGGGAGGTTGTGAGTTAGATGGAAGTTGTAATTGTGGTGGATTTATTGGTGGAGGAGCAGGCAATGCTTGTTGAGTGGGTTGAGGTTGATGTGGGTAAACAACTTGCTGCTGAGGATATTGCTGATATGATTGAGGATATGGCGAGTATGGTTGATGATATTGTTGATATGGCTGCGAATATGGTTGGTATGGTTGAGGATATGAATGATATTGTTGAGAGTATTGCTGAGATGGTCTCCATTGTTGTTGTGGGTAATTTTGGTGCTGCCATGGCATGGGTACATTCCATGAATTCTGAGCATACATCTGATCATGTACAGGAAATTGCAAATTCTAGTTTGGGAACATACCTTGAGGTGCTGGTTTTGGCTGCCATGGTCTCTTTGCGCCCATGTAATACACATTTTCCATATCTGCATTAGCTGCCACATTACAATTCTGCAAAACCTTGACTTTAGAGCAATGAAATATATCATGATTTTCAGTACAAAAGGCACAAACTTGAATGTTTTCTAATGGGCAGTCTTTTAAGGCATGTTTCTTCCGACATTTTGGGCAAAAGATAGCCATCATCTGATCTTCCTCTTCTTGTCTCTTCTTAGCTTTTAGAGTGTCAATTTGGGTTCCTAAGGTACTTAACAGATCTATTTTGAATTCCTCTAACAGGTTCCCTATTTCAGCCCTTATGACACTTACTGAAGCAGATTTTGTGGCTTTGGATGATATGGTTCTTTTTCCAATTTTGGCTTTGCTCCTAGAATACTTTTCGCATAACTCAGCAATTTCTTCAAAAGGTAAAGTAGAAATATCACCTTTGCCCATCAAATTAAGATCATCTAAGTATTCCTCTCTAATGCCTTTCAAGAATATTGTTCGAATCAAATCAAGAGGCATGGTTCGGCGTTTTGATTTTTGTAAATTGTAAACAAACCGCTCTAAGTACTCCTCTAAATTTTCATCCTCTTGTTGGTTCATCCTAAAGATATCATCTTTGGAATCTTTTGATCTACAATAAGGTTGGTATTTCTTTAGGAATATTCTTCTCATGCCATCCCAATCAGTTATCGCATGTTCACCAAGCCCCATGAACCATCTTAATGCTGATGCTTTTAATGTTGCTGGGAAGAGTCTAAGCCTATGGGCATCATCCATGTAACCATATGTTCAACATACAATGTCAAACTCGAACAAGAATGAATCTGGGTCTTCTGAAGCCATGCCATAAAAGTTTGGTAGCACGGATGGGGGTATGTTTTTCATTTTTATCTCATCATCCTCCTCTAGTTCTTGGATAGGAAATTTAAAAGTTGACTCTTCCTCTTGACCTTGATTTGGTGGTCCTCTTTCTGATCCATGTCCTTCTTCAGCCATTTTGATAGGTTCCTCTGTTGATTTAATTTTTTGTTCAGTGTCACTTGTTTCAAAGAGAAGTTCAAGGAAGGATTGTTGAGTTACTGTGCTACTTTTTCCTTTTATAGAGGATTCAAGGGAATGTTTCTTCTGTGATTTGTGTGCTAATAGAATTTTCCTTTCGATTAGTGTGAGTCTTTGCCCTGATTTTTGTTTATCGTCTAACTTTTGTATGGTGACTTCCTCAGCTGATGTTGTGTGTTCAACGTTTCCTAAAGGGTCTACTTCTGATGGTAGGTTAGTTTTTGGATGGGGGGTTTTTATGAATCTACCTTTATTATCTCTAGATCTAGGCATAAGTAAACATGACTTCTAAATCTATGTTTTTGCTTGTTTTTGTTTATTAATTTTTTTTTTAATTGTTTTTCGAAACCCTCTAACTACGCCTCCCCGGCAACGATGCCAAAATGTAGTGGCCAATCTAGGGTGCTAGATTAGACTAGATTTATTATCAACCAGGGTCAGTAAACTTCGAGGCATGCGTCTACAGTCTATAGACATAAAGGATTCCTAACTAAGTGTTTATTGTGATAGGTCGCAGTACTTCTTTACAGAAGGTTAATATATGTTTCCTTTCACCTTAACGCTCAGATCACCTAACTTATCTAATTGTCCTAGGGACACAATGCATCACTAGACTGAGATTTTAATCCCCTTACAAGGATGCTATGCACAAAAGCTCTATCTAGTTAACACTTGAGCATTCATGGAAAATCAAAAGCAATCAAAAGCACATTAAAATTTAAATACATGAAAAACAGAGTTTATGGAGATGCTTCAAAATATAACGATAGATCAAATCTCTTACAAGATATGGTTCAATGATCTTAATGATGAAATCTTCAAGCTATCACCATAAATACCATTTGTGAGAATTTCAAATCAAATCGAAAAAATCATAAGCATGAAAATAACATTAAACACTATGCGTTCTATTCAAATTCAAAAACTACTAAGGAAATGAAAATGACAGTATACCAATCCACGCAGGGCCCGTCCATGTTTCAATGGTACACTGGAGTAAACTCAAGCAATGAGAGATCTAACGCATAAACACTTCTGGAGTAAAACCGTGACTGTATTCAAGTACTGTAGATTGCAATTACATACAAAAGTTATGTTCTCAAACGATGCACAGAGATAATAATCGTAACTGTTCCGTTAACAAAATAATACATAGTCTTATCTTCCTGTCCCTATTGAGATCGAATGTACATTCATTGAGCAGTTGTTTCCGCTTTTACAAAGGAATGATTTTTGGTCATTTCTAATCTAAACCGATTTCCAAAAAGAAAACAAAACGAAACCAGTTTGGGAAACTGTGGCTGTTACTGCCTTTGTAACCAAAATGCTGAGGTTTGACCAGCGTGGACCGTGTAACTAGGAGCTTTTGATTTATTGTAGAATCGATTTTTCACCATGCTTGTACATTCCAGTTTTCGTCCCTATCCATTTCTTTGGCTTGCCTGTCATGCCACGTGTCAGATGATAAACCATTTACAGGATGTTGTGACTTCCTGTAACCTTTTTATTGAAAATTCCTAATTTCTAACATAAAAACTCATAAATTAACTTTAATGCAAACTAACAACTATAATGATATTAATTAATCAATTTCAAGGAATATAAGGGATCTATGGAGGAAAAAGATAGACAAATGATGGTGTTTTTAGAAGAAAAATATGGTAATGGAATGGTACCAACAATTACCATGAGTGGTATGACTGATGGTTATCAAATGTTTATTACAGGCTTGAACGCAAGGGAGAAAGCCCCCAATTTCGAATAATTGACAAGGATCCTAATTCAAGAGGAAGAGAGGTGGATGACTTTGAAACCATAGAATTTAGATCTTGCATTAATGGCGAAGAAAAATCCTTTCAGAGGGAAAGAAAGCAAAGGACAGAAAGGCAGAGGTACACCATAGAGAAAGCCACCTCAAGGTATGTGTTCAACCAAAAGTGATTCGGGAATGAAGTGCTTTTATTGTGGTAAATTTGGTCACATTGCTAGGAATTATCATAATAAGAAGCTTGATGAAACTTGAAACGGACAAAAGAAGCATGCAGAGCACTTTGCTGATGAAGATCGGAATTAGGATCTCATATTGTTTTTGTCTGATTTTGCTTTCTTTTCTAAGAACGATGAAGAAGAAACTTGGTTTGTGGATTCAGGAGCTTCCACTCACATGACACGTAATAGACATTGGTTTGAAGATTTTAAAGAGACCAATAATGGTGTTAATATCTAACTTGGTGATGAAAGAGGATACCAGATCAAAGTATATGGAAATATTCATGTAATATTTCCTGATGGTAATATCAGGTGTATTCAGAATATGATGTATGTACCAAGAATTAAAAAGAATCCAGTTTGTGTTTCTATGATTACATATTATAATCTTAAGGTAGAGTTCTTTAAATCTTACTGTGTTATTAAAGATTTGTTGGATCATTTGAATCCAATTGCAACAAGAATACGAGTTGGAGGTCTATACAAGTTTAATGTTACAAGCCCACCACATCAAGCGTGAACTTCAACATCTGTGATAATAGTGAACCCGTGGCATCAAATATTCAAACACATAAATCTTCCTGACTTATTACTACTAAAAAAACAATGTATGGTCAATCGACTCCCTGTTTTTAAAAATGCACATATTAGCTGTGAAGGATGTGCACATGGGAATATGTACAAGGATGAATCTCCCTTAAGTTTAAATAGAATAAAAAGAGATATCCTCGAACTTGTGCACACTGAGATATGTGGACCAATGCAAACAAGATCATTAGGAGGAGCATATTATTTTTTATTATTTGTTGATGACTACACAAGATATACTTGGGTATATTTTTTGAGAAAGAAAAGTCATACATTTGAATATTTTAAAGAGTTTCGAAGTATGATTGAAAAACAAACAGGGAAAGTCATCAAAATTCTCCGCTCAGATCAAGGGGGAGAATACAAGCTGGGAAACTTCATCAAATATTGCAGGAACCATGGAATCATTCAACAGTTTACAGTACCCCACACTCCACAACAGAATGAGGTGGCAGAGAGGAAGAAAAAAACATTAGTGGAGTGTGCATGCAGCCTGTTGAAAGGTAAGAACCTATCTAATGGCTTTTGGGCATAGGTTATAAATATTGCAGTTTATTTAAAGAATAGGAGTCCAACAAATAGTCTTGATCTTAAAACTCCATTTGAGGCATTATATGGTTTTAAGCCTACAATTAGTCATCTAAGAGTATTTGGTTCGAAAGTTTTTTCTCATGTTCCAAAGGAGGATAGGAAGAAATTTGATTCTAAGGCCATCAAATGCATATTTGTAGGGTATTGTTCTGAGTTTAAAGCATACAAATTGTTTAATCCATCTACTCACAAGGTGTTTGTGAGTAGAGATGTTATATTTCATGAGTAGGTTGATGAAGGAAACAAAGATAAAGGCAATGAGGAGTGGCAAATTCCTTTGCTGATGGAGGATAGCAGTGAGGAAATTAAAGACATTCATGTGCAGCAACAACATCAACAAAAAAAAAGAAGAATCAAGTGATGCAGGTATAGTCAGCAAGCCAAGTCCACCAAGGAATGAACAAGAAAGATTTGAGGCAAGTCCACCACTAAGGAGATCAAGGAGGCAGACTCAATTACCACCAAAATAGGGATCATGCTCTTATAAATAGTATGTTAAATGTTGTTGAGCCCTTGAATTATAAAGAAGCAAGTCAATATGATGAATGGAGGGCAACCATGGAAGAAGAATATGAGTAAATACTTAAAAACAAAACCTAGGATTTAGTTGAATTGTCGTACTGGAAATAACCTATAGGTTGCAAGTGGTTATATAAACCTAAAAATTAGATGCTTGTGTAGACAAATACAAAGCTAGGTTGGTAGCTAAAGGTTACTCACAAAGAGAAGGAATTGATTATGAGGAAACCTTTGCTCTGGTAGCTAAGTTGAACACTATTAGAATGTTGATAGCTTTAGCTACAAAGCATCATTGGAGTCTACACCAACTAGATGTCAAATCTACATTTTTAAATGGAGAATTGAAAGAAGAGGTTTATTTAAAACAACCTGAAGGGTTTATCAAACAAGGGCAGGAGCATTTAGTCTACAAATTAAAGAAGGCATTATATGGTTTGAAACAGGTAGCCAGGTCATGGTATGAAAAAATTGACTCATTCTTCTTACAACATAGTTTTAAGAGGATAAAAAATGATCCAAATCTGTATACTGTGTTTGATGAAAAGGGGAAAATTGTTTTTATTTATTTATATGTAGATGATTTAATTATCAATGGAAATGTTGATGAATTAATGAAAGAAATCAAAGTGCAGATGTCATAATTGTTTGAAATGAAAGTCCTCAGAGAATTACACTATTGTTTGGACCTAGAAGTTTGGAGGAACTCTTAGCAGACTTTTCTCAGTCAAGGGAAGTATGTCAGAGGTTTATTGAAAAAATTCAGAATGGAGAAGTGAAAAGTTGCCTCAATACCTTTACAATAGAATCTTAAACTTCAGATAGAGGATGATTCCAAAGAGGTGGATGCCACATTATATAGACAATTAGTTGGGAGTCTGATTTATTTGACTACTGCTAGACCAGACTTAGCATACTTAGCCAGTGTGTTAAGTCAATTCATGTCAAAACCTTTTGAGAACCACTAGGTAGGAGCAAAAGGTACCTTGAGATACCTTCAAGGAACCATTGATTTTAGTATTAGGTACACTGGTTCTTCTGATGTTAATTTGACAGCTTTTTCAGATTCAGACTGGGCAGGAAACCTCGATGACAGAAGATCCATAACAGGTTATGCTTTCAACATTAGATCCGGGTAATTGCTTGGAGCAACAAGAAGCAAAGTATTGATTCCTTATCTTCTGCAAAAGCGGAGCATAAGGCAATGTGCACAGCCACGTGTGAGGCTATTTGGTTGAGGAGACTTCTCCATGATGCTGGAGAGGAACAAAAATATGGAACAATAATCAAATGTGACAATCAAAGCTCAATTAAGCTAGCGAACAACCTTGTGTTTCACAAAAACACAAAACATATTGATACTCAGTTTCATTTTGTTAGAGAGAAGGTTAAGTCTAAAGAAATTTTTATTGAATATTGTAATACTTGTGATAATGCAACATATATTTTTACTAAGCCCCTTGGGAGTGTTAAATTTGAAATGTTTAAGGAGATGTTAGGAGTACACGTGAACCCTTTCTTCATTAAGGGAGAGTATTGAAATTAATGGAGAATAGGTATTATTGGAGAAAGTTTGTTTTATTGCTGAACATGTGTCCTAGATTAAGATTAGTTCCCATTTTCTAGGTGTCAATTATAAATCTCCCTATTATGATGTAAACTATATATTATATTTCTTAATAATGAATTACTATAGTGTTCTCTGCTTTGGGTAGTCTTGAGGTGTAGCTTGCTCGCCTGAGAACTGCAAGTTTCAAATTTATAGTGTTGTCCTCCTTTTATTTTAACAAAATTAGACTAAAGTCAAACTAAATATGACACCTAGAATAACTATTATGACTCCGAGAAAATACCCTTCTCAATATTAGCGACAACTAAATAGATTACATAAGAGACACATAAAAGAAAAAAATAATTAATGACTAAAGTAAGACTCAACTAGAACTCAACTAAACTCAACTAAATAAAACTGAAGTAAAACTAAATATGACACTTAGAATAACTATTATGACTCCTTGCCAGTGATTAGAATTAGTTTCTCCAACAATATATAACTATTTTTCTTCCTCAAATTGGTCGACTAATTTCCTTACAACAAATGTCTCCTACAACTGTAAGATTACCCAAACTGTCCATCTCCTCAACTAATTGGATCTGCCATTGGAACAGTGTTCTAGGAGTCAACACTCAAATCACTTTATTTTCTAAATTAAAAATTATAATTGGTTCGCTCACATTTGAAACAACATATGGGTCTTAAAATACAATACCTGTGTGACAAATTATCAAATAGATTGTTTTTACCCCATGCAAGATGAACTTCAAAAAAGAAAAACAAAAGAAAAAGAGCAATTGTTGGGTGGAAATATAAAATTAGGGTGGCGACGGGTTAAATTTTGATGAAAATTATTTGCATTTTGTTTATAATATTTAAATATTGATTATTTTAAAATTTATACAATATCAATTTTAAATAGTTATGTTTTTTTGTGAGAATTTAACATAATTTTTATGAGGTGTGATGCTCATAATATTCAAAATTTAAGAAAAAACTCTTAAGATAATTGTAAAATGCTTTTTTGGTGCACACAAAATTCCAAGATAAACCTAAAGTGGTTGATAGTGATTGGGTTTTGGACTTAAAAAACCCGTTTCTCTCTCCACTCACATCATACACCATACAATTCTACACTCTGTACATTTAAACTTAAAACCTAAATACAAAAGCTTGAAGTTTGAAAGTTTAAACTCATGCACGATGCCCATACTAACATGTTCTACTGAACTAAAACTTTATTCAGTCATGATTCACAATAAGTTTTAAATTCTTTAAAATTATATTCTTAGTATATAAATAGGTTTAAACTAATATGATTTAATAGCTTTAATCTTTTATATTATATAAATTACATATCTTTAAATTAATATGATTCAATAGGTTTAATCTTTTAAAAATAATATAAATTATGTACATTTATAATAAAATAATAACTAAAAAATTTAAGTTTAATACAAAACTTATTCTTAAAAAAATGACTTTCATATTCATAATAAAACAATTATAAAAATAAATATCAAATTAATGAAATGGAAATTTCAAAAGAAAAGGAGTCATATAAAGTTTGATTTAACGAGGACCAATAGGAATGTCCTTCGCAAATTTAATCAAATGGCTATTTGAAAGGAAAACTATGTTGAAAATATAATTTCAACTGTGCAACAGTTGAGCCATGCGGCAGCATGAGGACAATAAACCATGCGTTTCACCAAGGATCGGGAGAAAAATCGCTTCAAAAATAAATTTGCGGGCTTAAAGATCCGCTTTAACCTCAGCCGTCAGATCTAACCGATCAACGGTCTAGATCATATCGGCGTATCGGCATATCGGCGGGTTGGAGCATCGGAGGCAGGCAGCGGCAGCGATATGAAATATCGCCGATGAGCGATCGCCGATATCGCATCGGCGGAGTCGCAGTGGAGGACTTATAAATGAGCTTTTGTGTTTGCGATGAGCGATCGCCGATTTCGCTATCGGCAATGTCATAGGGTCGGGGCTTTTTAACATGAGTAATGTTACGATGCGATGGAGCAGACCCGACAACATTATAAATAGGTTTTGATAAACTTACAAGTCCGCGCTCAGAGCATTTTCAATGTATTTTCGTTATATAACGAAATATGAAGAAAAGTAAAGGATCGGCGGATATTGCGATCGGCATATCGCAATCGGGGAAACCAATGGTGCATGGCTTTTCATATTTTGTGCGCTACCCGATGGATCGGACCCGATGGGTTTCCAAAGCCAAACTGCATAATGATTGAAATCCACCCAAAGGCAATTTTTGTGTTTTGCAGCGCTTATGTATGTTTTCAAATATACGGAGAAACAGAGAATTGGCGCGGAGGCAGTTAAAGTGAGCATGGAACAGTACAGCATAGCAGGCAAAAGCTTTCAATTTATAGCATGGCCGAGAAGGAAGCAGGTTGCGTTCAAGCTCCTGCACATTGAATTTCCAGCAACCACAGTTAATTCTCTTTTCAGCCGAGGACAAGAAGGACAGCCTCGAGCAGTTCACAGCATGGGTCTCCATCCTCGTTCATTAATTTATTCAAGTTTTGTTTTTTGTTGAAGTGGTTGTATTCTGTAGAGAGTGTGAGAGTGTGTAGTAGCGCAGCAGCGCAAGTGAATGTTTTACGCAGCAGCGTAGACTGTAATGTAGTGTGTGTGTGTTTTTCTTTGGTGAATCCCTCTGAGTGGAAGAGGATGAATTTTGTATCAGTTTCTATTTAAATGAATATAAATCCTTTTTATGTGTGTTTAATACTCTGTTCACAGTAATTTGTTAAAAGCTTCCCTGTGCCAAAATCCTGGAGAGAAAAAGAAAAACAGAGCATTGTCTCTGTGTGATTTTATATTGTGTTTTTGTGATTTTGACAGAAAAATCTCCAACAGTGGTTTCAGAGCAGGTTCAGGCTCTTTGAAGGGTTCAAAGAAGCTGAAGGAAGGATTCTTACTGCAGCAACTTCTCCAGCAGAGCGAAGTCTCAAGCAAAAGAATCCAAGGTATTTACCAGTGATTTTTAATACATAGTCAAGTATTGTAAGAATGGTTGGCACCAGCACCAGCAATAGTATGGGTATGCAGCTCCCATTATTTGATGGAAAAAATTATGATTATTGGGCAATAACAATGAAAGCATTGTTTGCTTCCCAAGACTTATGGGAAATAGTTGAGGATGGTTTTGAACAACCAGCAGATGAAAATGAGTTCAATGCTTTAACTCAGGGAGAGAAAGATTTGTTAAAGAGCCACAAGAAGAAGGACTCAAAAGCCCTTTTCTTCTTGTATCAGACAGTGCATGGAAGCATGTTTCCAAGGTTAGCAGCAGCTAAGACATCCAAAGATGCATGGCAAACTCTAAAAACAGCCTATCAAGGAATGGAGAGAGTGAAGACAGCAAAGCTACAGTTGTTGAGGAAAGATTTTGAGAATCTGAACATGAAAGAGTCAGACAATATTGACTCATTCTTCACTCAAGTAATTGGCCTGGTCACACAAATAAGATCTCATGGAGAGACACTTGAAGAAAGGAGGATTGTGGAGAAACTATTGAGGTGTTTACCCTCAAGGTTCCATGTGATTGTCACCACCATAGAAGAGACAAAGGATCTCTCAAACTTTTCAGTTGATGAGCTTCATGCATCACTGATTACACATGAACAGAGGTTGAGTAGAAATGAAAACTCATCTCTAGAGCAAGCCTTCAAGACCCAGATGTCCTTTGGAAGAGGAAGAGGTCAAGGCAGAGGAAATAAGAGAGGAAGAGGCAGAAGCCAAAACAGAGGTGGAAGGAACAGTCCAGCAAATGCTCAAGGAAGAGGCTGCAATCCAAATCAGAACCAAGGTCAAGGCAGCAGCCAACAAGGAGGACAACATCATGCTCAAGGACAAAGGTATGAAAAATCCAATGTCCAATGTTATTATTGTAAAAAGTATGGGCATTATGCCAGTGAATGTAGGAAGAAGCAACATGATGTGAGTAATAGATCAAATGCAAATATTACTAGAGAAAATGTCAGCCAAGATAATTTGCTGTTAGCTTGTAATATGGCTGAAACAAATAATGAAGATATATGGTTTCAAGATTCCGGTTGTAGCAACCATATGACAGGGAACTTAGCCCTGTTTTCTGCTTTAGATCAAAGTGTGAAGTCACAAGTCACACTTGGGACTGATAGCAAAATTTTTGTTATGGGTAAAGGAGAAGTTAAAATATTTACAAAGCAAGGTGAAAAGAAAACCATAGCAGATGTTTATTATGTTCCTGGAATGAGATGTAACCTCTTGAGTATTGGACACCTTGTTCAAAAGGGTTACAATGTTTTCTTTGAGAATGATGTATGCACCATCATGGATATAGCACCTAGCAAGTGATGCATTGCTGAAGTGAAGATGACGAGGAACAGGATGTTCCCTCTTAGACTAAGAGCAGATCTGAAAAATAAAGGAGAAATTGCAGAAGTCACCCAAGAGGCTTTCCAAAGCGTGCCAAAGGATGAAAATTGGTTGTGGCATTTGAGATTTGGACATCTCAATTTTGGAGGTCTAAACTTGTTGAGCAGAAAAGGAATGGTAAGAGGATTACCATTGATAGAGAAACCAGACAGCCTTTGTGAAGGCTGCATATTGGGGAAACAACACAGAGAAAGTTTTCCATCAGGGAAAAGCATAAGGGCAAAGGCACCCTTAGAGATCATCCACTCAGATTTATGTGGACCGATACAAAATCAATCTTTAGCTGGCAACCAATATTTCCTAACATTCATTGATGACTTTACAAGAAAAACTTGGGTATATTTCCTTAAAAACAAAAGTGAAGTGTTTGAGAAATTCCAAAATTTCAAGGCATTTGTGGAAAACCAAAGCGGGCTGCACATTAAAGTTTTGAGAACAGACAGAGGAGGTGAGTATATCTCCAAGGAATTCCTACGGTTTTGCAGAGAAAGTGGAATTCACAAGCATTTTACAGCAAGGTACACCCCACAGCAAAATGGAGTTGCTGAAAGGAAGAACAGGACCATTATGGATATGGCAAGGAGCATGTTGAAGGCAAAGCATTTGCCAAATGATTATTGGGCTGAAGCTGTAAATTGTGCTGTATATATCTTGAATGGGTGTCCTACAAAAGCTGTGATGAACAAAGTGCCGGAAGAAGCATGGAGTGGGAGAAAGCAAGGAGTCACCCACATGAAAGTTTTTGGATGTGTGGCTTATGCACACATTCTAGATCAGCTAAGGAGAAAGTTGGACAGCAAAGGGGAGAAATGTATCTTCATTGGATACAGTGAGGAATCCAAAGCTTACAGGCTGTATATCCCATCCACCAAGAAGTTTTTTGTCAGCAGAGATGTTCAGTTCATTGAAGAGGAAGCTTGGGATGGAAGCATAGAGAAAACAGTGAATGTTAAAAACTGTTTGTCTCATGATGAAGATGATGAGGAGGTGGCTGAAATGCATCCCCAAACAGCGGCGCCAACACAAGGACAGCAAGTGACACCCTCAAGGAGAAATGAGAGTGCTTCTCCAAGCACACCATAAGGAGGAGATTCAAGTGCATCTTCAAGCACTTGCACACCAAGTGAAAGAGGTAAGAAGTTCAGAAACTTAAGTGACATTTATAATGAAGGAATGAATTCCCTATTTGCCTTGTATTGTCATGTGGATGATCTTATTCGTTTCGAAGATGCTATAAAAGATAAGAAATGGATAGAAGCTATGGATGAGGAGATGAATGCCATAGAAAGAAACAAGACATGGGATTTGGTTGAGCTACCAAAAGGAAAAGAAGTCATTGGAGTGAAATGGGTCTACAAGACCAAAAGCAATGCTGAAGGCAAGATAGAAAGGCACAAGGCAAGGCTGGTTGTCAAAGGATACAAGCAGCAGTATGGGAGAGATTATGAGGAGACTTTCGCCCCGGTTGCAAGAATGGAAACCGTGAGAGCAATGCTGTCCATAGCAGCACAAAACAAATGGAAAGTCTACCAAATGGACGTGAAGTCAGCATTCCTAAATGGAGTGTTAAAGGAGGAGGTTTACATTGAACAACCTCTAGGCTATGAGAAGAAAGGCCAAGAGCACAAAGTGTGCAAATTGAAGAAAGCCCTTTATGGGTTGAAGCAAGCTCCAAGAGCATGGTACAGTAGGATAGATTCCTATCTACTGGAAAATGAATTTGACAAATGTGAGGGAGAACCCACTGTCTACATCAAAGAAAAGGATGGTAAGATTTTAATAGTTGTCTTGTATGTTGATGATGTGATTTTTACAGGTAATGATGACTACCTCATTGAAAATTTTAAATCAGTCATGAAAGAAGAGTTTGAGATGACTGACATGGGCTTGCTGAGATACTTCTTAGGG
This sequence comes from Pinus tabuliformis, assembly GCA_031772625.1. Taxonomy (NCBI): domain Eukaryota; kingdom Viridiplantae; phylum Streptophyta; class Pinopsida; order Pinales; family Pinaceae; genus Pinus; species Pinus tabuliformis. The sequence goes on from CM062817.1 coordinate 666,466,147, forward strand.
ATAGAAGTAGATCAAAATGAAAATGGAATTTTTATCTCTCAAGCAAGATATGTAAATGAAGTATTGGGCAGGGTTAATATGCAAGAGTGCAAAGCAGCAATCACTCCCACAGTAATGGGATTAAAACTCAGCAAAGAGGACAGCAGCAAGGATTTTGATCCTAGCTTGTATAAGAGCATAGTTGGCAGTCTTATGTATTTAACTGCAACTAGGCCGGACATAATGTATGTTGTTAGTTTGATTTCTAGATTCATGGAGAGACCAAAAGAGGCACATTGGCAGGCAGCAAAGAGAATTCTGAGGTATGTCAAAGGTACAAAAAGATTTGGCATCTTATATACTTTTTCAGAAAGCTCAGATTTAGTTGGATATACTGATAGCGATTGGGCTGGAAGTGTGGATGATCGGAAAAGCACTTCCGGTTATGTTTTTCATATGGGTTTAGGAGCCATTTCATGGGCTTCCAAGAAACAGCCAATTGTGGCGTTGTCTACAGCAGAAGCAGAGTACGTGGCAGCTACAGCAGCGGCATGTCAAGCAGTATGGATGAGAAGAATGTTGAGGAGCTTAGGCCAAGAGCAGGCAAAAGCAACAGTGATTTATTGTGACAATAGCTCAGCTATTGCCCTGTCCAAGAATTATGTGTTTCACAAACGAACGAAACACATTGATACAAGGTTTCATTATATCAGAGAATTGGTAAGCAATGGAGAAATCAGTTTACAACATTGCAGCACTCAGGAACAAGTAGCAGACATTTTGACAAAGCCATTGGATCAGAAAAGCTTTGAATTTTTGAGGAAGTGTTTGGGTATGATTGAATGCCCAACAGTTGAAATTAAAGGGGAGTGTTGAAAATATAATTTCAACTGTGCAACAGTTGAGCCATGCGGCAGCATGAGGACAATAAACCGTGCGTTTCACCAAGGATCGGGAGAAAAATCGCTTCAAAAATAAATTTGCGGGCTTAAAGATCCGCTTTAACCTCAGCCGTCAGATCTAACCGATCAACGGTCTAGATCGTATCGGCGTATCGACAAGTCGGCATATCGGCGGGTTGGAGCATCGGAGGCAGGCAGCGGCTGCGATATGAAATATCGTCGATGAGCGATCGCCGATATCGCATCGGCGGAGTCGCAGTGGAGGACTTATAAATGAGCTTTTGTGTTTGCGATGAGCGATCGCCGATTTCGCTATCGGCACATCGCTATCGGCAATGTCATAGGGTCGGGGCTTTTTAACATGAGTAATGTTGCGATGCGATGGAGCGGACCCGACAACATTATAAATAGTTTTTGATAAACTTACAAGTCCGCGCTCAGAGCATTTTCAATGTATTTTCGTTATATAACGAAATATGAAGAAAAGTAAAGGATCGGCGGATATTGCGATCGGCATATCGCAATCAGGGAAACCAATGGTGCATGGCTTTTCATATTTTGTGTGCTACCCGATGGATCGGACCCGATGGGTTTCCAAAGCCAAACTGCATAATGATTGAAATCCACCCAAAGGCAACTTTTGTGTTTTGCAGCGCTTATGTATGTTTTCAAATATACGGAGAAACAAAGAATTGGTGCAGAGGCAGTTAAAGTGAGCATGGAACAGTACAACATAGCAGGCAGAAGCTTTCAATTTACAGCATGGCCGAGAAGGAAGCAGGTTGCGTTCAAGCTCCTGCACATTGAATTTCCAACAACCACAGTTAATGCTCTTTTCAGCCGAGGACAAGAAGGACAGCCTCGAGCAGTTCACAGCATGGGTCTCCATCCTCGTTCATTAATTTATTCAAGTTTTGTTTTTTGTTGAAGTGATTGTAGTCTGTAGAGAGTGTGAGAGTGTGTAGTAGCGCAGCAGCGCAAGTGAATGTTTTACGCAGCAGCGTAGATTGTAATGTAGTGTGTGTGTGTTTTTCTTTGGTGAATCCCTCTGAGTGGAAGAGGATGAATTTTGTATCAGTTTCTATTTAAATGAATATAAATCCTTTTTATGTGTGTTTAATACTCTGTTCACAGTAATTTGTTAAAAGCTTCCCTGTGCCAAGATCCTGGAGAGAAAAAGAAAAACAGAGCATTTTCTCTGTGTGATTTTATATTGTGGCTTGGGATTTTGACAGAAAAATCCCCAACAAACTAATCATATAAAATTTGATTGACAGGAGTGTGTGTCAAGTTCATACGCTGGTCCCAACTCTTCCCAGCATCTGTGTTCCGAAGAGCTCACCCTAATATTTTGCGTTCCTTGAATTCTTGGATGCTCTTGCTTTTCCTGCATTTTTGAATTCTCTTGCTGTCTCTCTTCTACTGGAGCTGGAAGGATTCAACCTTGGGTTGAGCTAATATTTCCATCATATCGTCAGAAACCATTTTAAACGGGCTAGGCTATGGAGGGGAGGAATTGTCAGAGGGCTGAAAGTGGTAGGAATTTAAGTAAAAAAATTCCAAAAATTTTGTAGATGTAGTGTTTGAATCATATTTTTTATGGTGGAAATAGATTCAACACCATCAAAAAAAATTTGGACACTTTGGATTATAAATTTTGACAACTTTTACTTGAATCTACAAAAATCACTACCAAATTTTTTCAAAATATAGCCAGAATTTCCATAACTTACAAAAAAAAAAAAAGAACAACATAATTTTTAGACTATGCCACCAAAATGCCCCCTATCATTTAGGAATTTCTGAACTATAGTTCGCCATTATCATTTACGAACTTCTGAAAATAAGGCAAATGTTCAGAAGTTGTTGAAGCTTGAAAGTTCATTTAATGAGTTGAATCATAGTATGGGTATTCGATTCAAATCAAACACATGGAATTTTTCTTTTAATTATTTAGCATTTAAATTTATTTTATATTCAAAATTTAGGTATACATTGTCATTTACAATTCTTTGTTCCAATTATTATTCAAACTTTAGGTTATACCGACATAAATAAAAATGTGAAGCTAAAGTTAAAATCTAAATGGTCATAAATAAAAATATGTGTGCAATTCTCACTAGATGAACTTTGATAAAAAAATAAATTAGAGGGCGAGCTTGATATTTAATTTTTGGAGTAATTAATTGGATTATGTTATAAATTAGTTTTCCAGCCAAATGAAAATTTTAATTATAAGAATGAATATATATATATATATATATAACTCAGCACAACTATCAATTTTTTTAATTTACTGTATTAATTTACACACTTTATTATTACTAGATCTTAATTACTTATTTTGAATACAATGAATTTATGCTTTACTAATATTTTGTATAATATAATATAAGTAGGTTTAATAGTTAAGAATATATATTTTTTTCTAAAATATCATAGGTTTAAAATAAAAGGGGTAAAATATGTATGTTTTTTTGGACTTAATAGTGAAATAGCTACACAAAAATAGATCCCTTGTTTTACAAACATTCCCAAAAATAGATCTCTTGTTTTACAAACATCCCTGGTCTTATAAACAAAAAATCTCAAATAACTTAACTGTAACCTCAATATCAGATAATAATAATAATGTATTGATTATACTACTAAATAACCTAAATATCTATATTGCTTCTCACGGTTTGCATAGGTATAGATAAGGCAGACCGGCGCAAATGCGCCTAGATTGTAATGCTACGCTGAATCACATAAAGTAAAACAGAGCTGAGCGATATTGAAATTAAAGAGCGGGAGGGAACATAAGCAACTACCAGCTTGCTTGGCCACATAGCTCCAGGAGCAGCCAGCAATGTTGTTCTTCATCATATAATTGTTGAGTTTCTCGTCTTCCTCGGGTGACCATAGACCCTTTTTAAACATTGGCATGGAGGAAAACGAGGCGCTGTGTCTTTGCCCTTTTGCGCACCACATTTTTACCTCCGCCTACCAAATCGTTTCTTCTCTGCGGATTCTACTTGTGTGCTCTCACACCACTGCTCGTTGCAAGGGCTAGACACAAAGCCAGCTTAAAGATGGAGCCCATCATCATCCAATTTTGAATCATTGGCACATGGATTACCTAATACCCTTTTGATTTGACTCCCTATGATTGTTGTCTTTTTAATTGAACGTATTATAATACTAAGAGGGACTTAGTTACGCAAGGCATTTTACTCCTTCCTTCGGATGACAGGATCCCCATACCCATAATATTCTGTAAACTCCCACTGACGAGGTCAATAAAATAACAGTGTCCAGCTTGCGTGGCCTCAAATATCACCGCAGGCGTAGAGTTGTTGCACGTTCATTCAATGAGTTGCAGTTGTCCGTGTTACTTGGAGAGTACTGTAGTTGGAAATGCGCTCCACATTAAGAAAAACGTAACCAGATATTATCCGCCCAATGTTTTCAACTATACCAAACAATCGTGCAAAGGCAAGTGATATAAAGTGACTTTTTAGCAGATGGAAAGCGAAACTAACTTTGAGATGGATGCAAAAGGTAACACACATGTGCAAAGTTGAAAACCAACTATTGGAGTTGCGTAGGGTTCTATTTTTTGTTTGACCCAATCAGGTGCGTCCTTAAGATTTATCGTGACTCATTTGTGACGATTGCTTTTACCCAATGAAAAATATTGAATCATAGACCTATAAATTAGGATAATCATTTAAACTCCCAATCAATTCGTACATCAATGAACACAAATTAATATAATCGTACACTAGTTGACCAGCGAACGAGAGCGTAATGGAAGGGTTATTATTACAGCTGAAAATAACGGGCTTGCCCATGGGTGGGTGAGGGTGGTATATGGGATTGGATTTTGGCAGGTTATTTATGTAATGGGTTGTATAGGTTGATGGTTCGATTTTGAGAAGTCATTTATCCAATAGCGAACATATAAAGCTTTACGCATTTATTGTCCATTGGAGAGCCAGTTATTTGTTACTATTACCACGGCCTCCCCGGTATATAGAGTACGCGGTATATAGAGTTCTATTCGTAGTCACACTACGTTGACAGTATATAAATATCGCCAAGTTCGCTCTCCGTAGGTAGTCACAGAGACACAACGTTGACAGGCTATAAATCACAAACTTCGGTGAATTTAACATACCCCAACCAATTCTTTTTAAACCTAATTTACTTATACTATTTACCATTCACAACTATTCGTAGGGAAAAATATTTGGCACTTCGGCATTGATCTCTCCGTAGGTAGTCACAGAGACACAACGTTGACAGGCTATAAATCACAAACTTCGGTGAATGTAACATACCCCAACCAATTCTTTTTAAACCTAATTTAGGTATACTATTTACCATTCACAACTATTCGTACGGAAAAATATTTGGCACTTCGGCATTGATCTCTCCGTAGGTAGTCACAGAGACACAACGTTGACAGGCTATAAATCACAAACTTCGGTGAATGTAACATACCCCAACCAATTCTTTTTAAACCTAATTTACTTATACTATTTACCATTCACAACTATTCGTACGGAAAAATATTTGGCACTTCGGCATTGATCTCTCCGTAGGTAGTCACAGAGACACAACGTTGACAGGCTATAAATCACAAACTTCGGTGAATGTAACATACCCCAACCAATTCTTTTTAAACCTAATTTACTTATACTATTTACCATTCACAACTATTCGTACGGAAAAATATTTGGCACTTCGGCATTAATGTTAGACTAGGGTTATTCTTGTTGTTTTACTTTATTTTTTGCCAATTTATTTCTATGGTAAAATGTAATATTTTTTTTTGGCATAAGTTTATGGTTTTTGTTTTTTTTAAAGGTAAAACAAGAAATAAGGTTTTTAGAGAGTCTATCAAATTTATGAAAGGGGATAGGAGTCTCATAGTGGGATTATCTTTATTTGTCTGGATTATTGTATTTGTTTTTATTTTTGAGGGAAAATAAGAAATAAAGTTTTTAGTGAGTCTACCAAATTTATAAAAGGGGATAGGAGCCTCATAGTGGGATCATCCTTATTTGTCTAGCATATTGTGTGTTGAGTGGAGTTATATTTCATCCCTCGAGGAAAATTCAGTAGTGTCATTTGTGTGGTGGATCCATCCAGGATTCACGATTGAACTTTAGTGTCTTAGATTAAATTTTTTAATGAGCAGTCATGCATGCCATTTGCGCAGTCGTGCATGCCATTTGCATGGGCTCCAATCTTATTCATATGAGCATGTATCTTATTTTCAGCTAATAATATAAATCAGAGGTTGCATTTACAAATCTTTGTGTTCTAGTTCCTGTTGAAAATTTATTTTTAACCAAAACACTAAAGTGTGCTAGATGTGTTAAAATTTTTAACATTTGAGATCTTGCAGTCATATGAAAAGAGATCTTGACAACAAATCATATTTGTATCTACAGGATTAAAAATTCTTGTGGTAACTTAGATGGAATCCCTTTTTCACCCTAATCGGCATTTTCCATCTTCGATGGTACTCGATATCACCCTAATTGGTCCACTTAATTATTTTTTTGGGACTTTCTTGCAACCAGTTCGAGAATTTATTATCTATCACGTATCCAACTTAGTCAATTTTTTTAATATATAATTCTTAGCTATTTAACTTCTGTTATTTTCTGAGTTAGTAACGGGAGAACCCACAGTAATACCCATATTCTGTCAACGTTTCAAATCCCAACAGGGATCCATCATCAAGACTATTTTTGAATGTTGATAGTAGAAGAGCTAAATTGTGAAGCTCTTCTTGTTATCTTCACTCTGAATTTTGTGAGTAAAATAATTTCACTCCATATATTCCCTGTATAGAGGGGATTTTTTCTTTAAATCTCTCCTTTTGGGATTTGAAACGTTGACAAAATATTGGTATTATTGTGGGTTCTTTGGTTACTAACTCGGAAAACTTTTGTTATTCTTCCATTATAATGTTTACATCATATTTTCCACACTTCCTTATGATGAAGGATTTATTTTATAATGTGCGGTAGATAATATTTTGTGCATGTCTATATCCCTTTTTTTTTAGTTTTGCTTAAGTCACAGAAGGTCCTTATGTTGGAGCTGTTTGCTCTAACATTATGCTATTATTGAGTGTCATCCATGAACACCCTAAGGCATATAAGGTGGTTGGGTTAATTTTATTGTGTCCTTTCCCAATTTGTTTAGTTAATACCTTGATGCTACAACCATAGAGCTCTGTGCCAAATAGTGGTGAACCACCTCACCCTTTCCATGGGGATTTCACATGGCGGTCAAACATCAGGATCTTTGGATGCTGAGGATTTCTTCATACCTATCCAACAGTGATTATCCATTCAGCTAACCCTAACCTCATGCATCTAGATTGTTCCAAGTGAGTTTAGGTTTCTTGCTCTGCCAGCATTGTGTCACCCTCACATAGTGCTTTTATGCTAGATGTTGGTGTCTCAGCATCTGTGCAGCGTCTGGGAATATAAGAGAGTGTGTTTATTTGATTAACAATTAATTATTGGTGTAATGACTTGAGTAGTGTTTATTTTGTTTCCTGGGTGTTCTTGAATAAGCTCTGCTCTGCGCCACATGGTTTATGTTCTATGTAAGTGGAGATACTGGTAGTGGTAATCTTTCCCCATTGTTGTTGTTTCATGACTAACATGTTTGATCACCATCTTCCAGGTAATATACTAGGTCACCTCTTAATGCTACAAGGGTTGGATTTCTTATTCTATAGGGGTGAAGTTTCATTCAACACCACATCTACGCTTTTTTTTCCCATCTTTCTGACTGAACGCTAAATGTTGAAATCTTGCCTTGTACAATTGGCTCATTTAAACTCGAGGAGACTTCGTGTGATACAAAACCCAAGTATATCTAGTGCTTTTTGTCTTTCATCTCTATTTAGACAACTTCTTTTTCTTATCCCCCATGGTTATTGGGGTTTCTCTTTCCTTGGAGGTTCCCCTTTGTGTTTTTTTTGTTCTTCCATCTAAACATAGGGACGACAGAAGTCGTTATGCCCTCTGGTTAGCTGTGGGGAGAAAACCCATTTCTGCTTGTGGTATAAAGTTCTTTATATTTCTTGTTTCATTTTGTTTTATATGTAAATTAACTACTAACAATGTGATGACGTGTTCTGTAGGGTAAAATTTGCTGGAGTCAACACTACTATTACAACTAAGCTCTTTGAATTATAGTTTTGGTATGAGCACATAAATTGGGTTTCGATATCCATAACATTTCCACTACTCATCAGATGTGCCATTCTCTATTGTAGGTATGCACTTGTCAGTTAAGTCTTGGCTTCCACGGAGCAAAGAGTATGTGTCTTTTGACCCTTTTACTCATGCAACAGGTTGGTTAATACTATTTTCCCTTATGGTTGCTTGCGCTTGTCTCTAAGGAACATAGGCTCCTTTACTTTGTTATCTTTGTTTCTCTCTGCCATTCTTCGACTGATTGGATTAGCTATGTGCAATATCTTCACTCCAACAAACCTTTCGAGTCTTGGAGAATGTACAATTTTTTTTCTTTTCTCCTGCTACTGATACATAAGCTACGCACATAGGCTAGAAATGATCTCCCCATATATATGGTTTTTTTATAGATGATATCATAGGTACTTGTTGCAAGATGTAGAGGATATATGCCCCATAACCATTTTACTATTTTGTTACTCTATTTGGAACTAAAGGAGGGAATCCCCATGGAAGTTGTTTGTATGCTAATTCAAATTTCTGAAATAACTCTTATCTTTTATCGTTTTAGAGATTATTAATCATAATGGATTTCTGATGGAATTTATAGTGATTTTCGTAAACTATTAGTATTACTTTACCTTCGTCTTTATAGTTTAATGAAATTCATTTTATGCTCTATTTCTGAGGAGTAAAACGATTATTAGTTTCATGAACCTAGTTATTTTCTTTTGTCATTATTAGGAATAGTTTCCCTACTCATATGAGTGACTTGTGGTTGTGTTTCTTCTCAATTGTCATGACTATTCATGGATTTTTTTTTTTTAGAAAAGGTGGTTTCGGTTCATAATTCCAGGACCGTCGAACTCCAACTCTATGCTTTTCTCTCGCCTACTAGTTCACATCTATAAGGTTATCCCTTGCCAAATATACACCTTCAATTCTCCTTCGTACCCATAATTGATAACCCTTTACTACGAGCAACACACCCTTTTTCAATATATAAGATAAGGTAACAGATTGCCACACATCACATATAAGACATTCACTATAGTTACTCCAGATTATCCTTCCTATAAGGGCAAATGTTGTTTGATTTCCATTCGCTATTTTATGTTATGCTCTCTCTTTTTTTTTGAAAGCTAATAGAGGACATTTAGGATTGAAAGGTTGATTTATGATTGTCCTTTTATTCCCATTTACGCCTCCCATGTTTGGCATATTTTAAATATATATGTGTTATATATATATTGGATGACAAAATTTAGACAACCTCCCGATCTTGAATCATTTCGCTCGTTAGCGGTTTTCCTCGTCAACTTAGGAAAAAACGATTCTAGTATATAATTAACCATTAAACTTTACTTATAACAGCTATAACAAACAAACACAACTTCCTAGGTCGCAGTTAAATTATGATATCACAGGTCTAACTCGTAGACCAAGCTCAGTAGTGAAATCCTACTATTTGTTAGTTTGTATACTTGTTTTCGTGCTTTAACCACCTACGCTCCCACAATCAATCATCACCCTAGATTCTTAGGCCGCTTATACATAAAAGGAAAAATAATTTCTTAGAGAAGAAAATAGGAGATATGACCTATTCCTCTCAATTGTAAACAAAGGATCATATTTACAACAATAACTCATTTGAGCCCCAAGAGTTAGCTCAATCAGTCAAATCAAGTGCCTTGCGAATGGGAGGTCACAGGGTCGAATCCCGAAAGCTCTTGGGGTCAGGTTAGTAAATAGGCCGAGGGGTGTTGATGCCATTCAGGTGGCATCCACTCAGTGTTAAACAACCCTGGACGTAGCGGCTACCCACTGACCCGAGTATCCGTGAACCAGAAGTGAAAAAAAAAAACAACTCATTTTCCAAAAAAAAAAACAAAAAAAAAAAACCAGATTACCAAAAACTGTGATTGTAACAAATTAAAAGAAATGATGAGTCACAAGAACATTGAATTTAAGAAGATAATAAACATTGCATGAAATCACATTTTCTAACCGTATCTACTGTCGACACTTTCCCCCTTAACAGAACTAAATCCTCGAGTTCCCCCTGAGGTGAGATATGCTTGCCAAAAGAAGGAACAACCTTATTTATTCTTCATTGGTTTGTTTTATAATCTTCCTTCCCAATAGATTTTCTTGGTAGTGTCCTTCCTTTTTTGGGTCTGCGAACACAACTTGCTTAGGATTTCATTCTTTTCTTTTTCGAAAAACTAGTGTTTTCATTTTTCTTTAAAGCTCTCCTTTCTCTCAGGCTTTATTCCACCCATACTTAGCATCTTTCTCTCCCATCTCATTATATCTTATTTATTTCCTCCTAGGGATTTTTATGAGTCAATCCTTTTGAGGGAAGATTTATTTTAAACTCATCCATCAAATGATGGTTTCCAATTTTTTTGGTAAAGAATCTATTTCCTTTAGTGTTTCTTTCCTAGGTAGTTTCTAGTTTTCCATTTATTAATAAAAAATTATTTATTGCATTATAATAATTTTATTGTTCACATTCATTTCAACCGAACATGGCTTTCTGGCTATCAAGTCTAAAAATAATTCAGTGTAAATATAACAGGACATTAAAAAAGAAGAAGAGGGTTATTACATTATCAATATTTCAAGCATTATTAGATTTTATCTAACCAACATTTGCAGACAAAGATCATCCTTAGGCAAGAATTTGAATGATACATTTGAATATTATTGATTAACTAACCATGTTTGAAAGAATATCAATATTCGTGAGGTGATTCAGCTGAGATAAAGGGTTTCAAGGTTGGATCTGAGTTTGTAGATATGTCCACTCAAGGTGTGGAGGTCAAAGTGTAAATCTCCCAATAGAGTTCGAAGCCTTTTCTCAGATTTGGAGAGCTCATCCATTATTATTATTAGTGGCCAAGAATTAAATCATTAGCTACAGTGAACTCCAATAGGGGTGAGGTTGCTTGTCAGATTTTGGTGTCACTCACCATTTAGAGGTCGAGAGGATAACCGCACCAGAGGCCATTCTTTTCATCGTCGGGAAATGCAAGAAGCACCAAAATATTTTCGAGGGGCCATGTCAAAGGTTGTGAAGCCAAGTGGTCACACATCGATCACACTCAACATTGTTAAGGATATGAGATCAATCAATCAATTGGGGATTAGAGATCAACCAGTCAATTACAAGCCAAGGGGTGGCCATATATCCAAAGTGCAGGAGTCTGACCAAGAGGCTACTGCAACGGCATAATATTGATAGGCCACAATAATGCGCGAATTCCCTTCTTGTATACAGTCACAAGATATACAATTATACATCATATATTGTAAACAGATCGGGCATGCCATTTTTTTGTGTGCTTTGCCTGATCTTAGGGCCAAGAGGCCATATGATCCATGTCGATCCACCCATACACTCATCAATCATGATTTCAGGAGGGGTCGGCCAGCAACTGTCACGTGAAACATGGGTTGGCTGCATTGCACAATGGCATAAGTCCACAATTGATATGATCGTAGGAAGATGGGTTGGTCTACATCAATGACTATTAAGGCTCCAAGGATGGTAAGATCTAAGAATTACTGCCTCAGACCTATGTAGGAAGGCATATGACACATCTGAAGGTTGATTGATTACACTCAACACCAAGGGTAAAGTTGTCTAGCAAGAGGAAAGGGCGATTATTTACATATATCACATGTCAAAGTTTGAGTAGGGAAAGGGAGATATCCCACAAGACTCACAATTGAATTTGAGGCAAGAAGTATCTTCAGCTAATGCATAGGAGTGTTCATTAATAACAAGGGAGCCAAGTTATCTTATTGCATTGTTGAAGGTTCCCAACACTTGGAAGAAGTCAAGGAGAGAGTTTAAGGCATTTTACAATGCTGACCACATTTCAATTTTATATATAGCCAAGGAGGAGAGTAGGATAGAGCCATATGTATATTATTGTTGGGCGTGGGAAGCTATACCTATCACTGTGCAATAGGAGCAGAGTGGAATCAAAGGCTAGGCCTATAAATTGATCACAAGAAGGAATTTGAATCTTTTTCATTGGCATTTTAAAGGCTCATGCAAGTTTTGAAGCGAGGGATTTAGGACCCTTAACAACCTATTTGGAGCGGATCCATTGTGATCACGTCAATCTAGGACAAGTGATTTGTACACTGAATTATAGTAGCCTATGGGAGGTAGAGAACCCAAAGAGCACATCAGGAATCATACGCAGTCATGGATTGATCAAGCTCACAAAATTTATCTCCTCGTCGGAACTCAGAATGTAGGAAGGCATAACAAATGTTTGGCCTATCTGTCACAGCTGAAATACAAAAGGGTGGTGAGGCCACCATTGAGTGGAAGGTTGTCGATTCTGAGCCACGACCAAGGAATCGTTTCGTAAATTTTGCCAACATAGGAGTCAAAAAAATCGCGAGGGTCAAAGTACAGGGCCAAAAGGCCATTTGATCATGACAAACATTGTTAGGAGACTTTAATTGTTAGATCTGCTAGCGTAGATCCATGTTAATCACTTTTTTTTTCTAAGTAAGCTTAATCTATTAATATGATATAAAAAAGGAGTTACAGTGAGGCTCGGACTCAAAAGTTTTGAACATCATTCATCACACAGTAAGATTGTCTCGCGTTGACTGCCCCAACAGAGGGGAAACTAGTCCAAGAAAGCAAAAGAGCCCCAACAAAGGGGAAACAAGTTCAAGAAAGCAAAATAGCCCATGCAAGGGTTACCAGTTTTGATCACAAAACAACAAAACATTTTAGACATTACAGAGTCATAACTAGGAAACACACAAACTTAACCATAATTTCCCAGTCAACAAGAAAAAACATCCACCTGGCAAACTCGACACCTGGCTGCCAATTGTCAGTCTTAGAGGTTGTCCGGGGTCAGTTCTTCCACAATCAGACACTCATATATGTCTGAATCGTCATCCTCACCTGAAGTGCCACTGCCATGTGCTGGATGGACTTCCTCAATGCTGCCTGCACCCACACACGTTCTAGATGTGTTGCCATGACGACTGCTTGAGTCCTGTGTGTTACCAAGCTTGCCTTCCTCAGCTTGCTAGCTGCCAGCCAACACTTTACCATGTAGGGTGGCTCTATCTTCGCTTGCTCGCTATTTACTAGGGTTGTACCTGCTCCTGTCGCTTCGTTCTACTCTGTTCAACTCATCATTGTGCTCAAACAGAGGAGTAGGTGGTTCAGTTTCTTCAATGAAAGCGATTGTAAGGGTGGCTATGATTATAGGACGATTCAGGGTGCTACGAAATCAAAATTGCGTGTTATGGGAAGCTGGATGCAGAGGTAGGGGGAAATTGGTAGTGTGAACCACCACTTCTCCTCTTCCTGTGCCATGGTGCCAAGCTCTTCCTTGTCCGCTATGGGTGTCTAGGTAACACCCAGAGAAAGAGATATGTAGATTGGGATTGTCAACTGAGGAAGCAGGGGAGTTCGAGTCGGAACTAGGCATTACAGGAGAGCGGGTGCTCCCACCGCGAGTGCCACCTCTCTGGCTTCGCATAGATTGCGGACCATGGTGGGGTTGAAAGCAGGGATAACAGCAGAGGGGATAGTGGAGGAACTACGCGGAGAATGGACAGAGGAAGTGTGGACCTGAGCTAAGTTGCAGAGAATGGTGTGGGAGTAATTGAATCCATTTCCCAGGTCAATGCGACTTAGCAACCAACGTCGGCTACCTGTTACAGTGCACAAACAAGGCTCTCCAGCCTGTGGAGGACAAACACAATGAATCAGAGGGGGGGGAATTATAGAATGGTTTGCAGGCTCCATAGTTATGAGTGATTTGGTTCTATCTCGACCAGAGCATTCATTAATTGGCGCCTGCAAGGTTCCTTGAATGTAATTTAGGTTGGCATGGGGGAAGTTGCAGGGGGCCATGTGGCCAGCCCTTCCACCGCCTGACCGTCTCATCATCTTAATGACCTTGATAATCACCCACATCCGGGTGCATTTCTTCTTCCTGTACCATTTCATTCTACACCAATTCATTGTATTCCTGTAACTAAAGAGTAGTGGTGATAGTATTAAGTGTGCCTGCATGAAAGGTCCGTCCATTGTCTACTCCAATGTTAGCTAGAAGATCTGCAACTTTATTTCCATCCCTACGAATGTGTTTAAGGGTTACTGCTCTGTGGTTTGAGAGCCATTGTTCAATGAGCTCTAATCGTTATGCTAATCTCCAACTGCTTCCAACCTTGTATGAAGGCATCCCTTGCAGGATCTGATTAACCATGTTAATGAGAATTTGAGAATCCCCTTCAATTATAAGTGGGAAGAAATCATGGAGTTGTGCAAGGAGAATCCCCTCCATATCCCTTCTAATTCCGCCGAATTATTCGTATCCCAACCAATTGAGCCTATGTAGGTTAGAAGAGGAATGCCCTTGTGATCCCTGAAGACTCCTCCATATCCTGCTTTGCCTAGATTACCTTTAGATGCTCCGTCAAAGTTAAGTTGTATCATTTGCTGGGGTGGAGGAGTCCATCTGTCTGTTGTCCTTCCTTGTGATGAAGTTTTACCCTGATTTGCTTGCATATGGTTCCACTAAAGGTTCCAGTTTGCCCATATATTATGTTCCTATGGAATGGTGGGATAATCTTCTTCATACCATGTTTGAAGCATCAAGGTTTCTCAAAGGTTTTGACACATATTCTTCCATAGGACTTCTAAAGCTGAGGATTGGTCTTTGAAGATGCGTCGATTCCTTTCTTTTCAAACAGTCCACATGAGGAGACCTGGGATAAGTTTCCATAATGCGTTTAACAGTTTGCTTTTGTAAGGACTATTTGCCCAAGTGTGTATATTGTTGGGGATATCCTCCTTAACTCCTCCATCATTTTGACATCTGAAGCTAGGTTTTTCCCATAGTCTATTTGCCAATGGGTAGGAATTTATTAGGTGCCTAGTGGTTTCTTCCGCCTGTCTGCAGTTGGGACACATAGAGGGCCCATGAAAGCTTCTTTTCCGCAGATTGTCCCAAGTGAGGATTTTATTTTGGCATAGCAGCCAGAGGAAAGTGGAAACTTTTGGCCAAATGGTGGGAGCCCATACTTTGTTCCATAGAGGGTCTTTGACTATTTGATTTCTTATAGTTAAATTGTAAGCCTCTTGAGTAGTGAAGGTTCCTTTCGCTTCATAACCCCATATGATTTCATCCCTCTTGTCAGAGTAGCAGATTTTCTTGTTTGAAAGCTTTCTTTCCAGATTGTCCTTGATGAGCTATGTGCCTTGCCTGATGATGTGGTCCGAGTTCATCCGTTGCCTATATCCTTGTGCGTGGGTAGGCTTCCAGTGTTGATTTAACTTTGCCATCAATTGCCCTTCCCAGTCCTGTATTTGGTGGGGTTCGATCAGGTCCTTCAACTTGGGACTTTTCTGCGAAGAATCTTCCCAGAACCTCACATTATTACCATTCATAATTTCCCAAAAGCTATGCTATTGAATTAAATCCTTGTGTTGTTTAGCTGCATTCCAGATGAGAGAGCCTGAGCCAACTTTTGTGAGTTTGATTAAGTCATCTACTGGTTGGTTATTGGCATATTTTGTTGTCCAAAGGATAGCCTAGGGAGGATACAATTTCGAGATCCATTTCCACCAGATGCGAGCTCCCATGACTGCATTACTATGTTGAGGATCACGAAGCCTAGTACCTCCGTAGATTTTCGGGAGGCACACTGTATCCCATTTTACCAAAGCCCATTTTCTCTTTTGGCCTGTGTTTCCCCACAAAAAGGCTCTTTGAAGATTTTTAATTTCTTTGAGAACCCATTTTGGCACTGCCAGAACTGAAAAAAGGTAAAGTGGCATGGATTGCAGCACGACTTTGATTAAGACTAGACAGCTTGCCATGTTTAGAGCTCGGTAAGTCCAGGAAGAGAGACGGGCTTCCAATTTTTCCAAGAGCAATTGCCAAGATGAGTGCTTTAAAGCAGTGTCCATCATGGGAGTGCCCAGGTATTTGGAGGGAAGAGCAGCTATTGTAAAACCCAGGATTCGAGCAATTGAGGCTTGGGTTATAGCAGGGGTATGAAAGAAAAAGATCTGGGATTTGGTCTTGTTAATGCAAGCTCTAGAGGCATCCGAGAATTCAGACAAAATGGTTTTTAATTTGAGGGCTTCCTAGACCAAGGGATGGCCAAACAACATGTTATCATCCATGAATTGTTGGTGGGTGAAGGCAGGGGTGTTGGGAAAGGAAAGTCCTCTTAGTTGCTGGGTTTGAAGAGCTTCCTTGATGCATCTTCCCAGTCCTTCTGCCATTATGACAAACAAAAAAGGGGAGAGGGGATCTCCTTGCCGGATACCTCTAGAGGGGTGAAAGGGGGTGGAAGGGATCCCATTGATAAAAATGGAGAAGAAGGTAGACGATATAAGACTCATGACCCATCGGACCCAAGGGTGGGAGAAGCCAAAGGCTATCAAAATTTCGTGAATATACTTCCAGCTTAAACTATCAAACGCTTTGGAGAGATTGATTTTTAGGAGCATACCTGCTTTTTTGGATTGCTTTAAGGAGTGTATAATCTCGTGAGTGAGAATGATGCCATTTGTGATTTTCCATCCTTCCACATAGCCTGATTGCTCGGGTGATATGGGTAGAGGAAGTAGAGGTTTTAGTCTGGAAGCAATAACTTTGGAGATGATTTTGTATATGAAATTACATAGAGCAATAGGCCAGAATTTGTTCAGAGCCTGAGAATGTTCTTCCTTGGTGATGAGAGCTATAAAGGTTGCATTCAGAGAGGGAAGCATCCATCTATTAGTTCTATATTCCTCAACGACTTGCCAGACCTCCTCTTTGATGAGATCCCAGAAGCTGTGGAAGAAATTGGATGTGAAACCATCTGGGCCAGGTGCTTTTCCTTCTTTGAGTTGTTGCATGGCTTTCTCCACTTCCTGTAAAGATATTGGCTTGAGGAGGAGCTGATTGTGTTCCTCTGTTATTATCTTCGGGATATTCTTAGTAATTTTCTCAATAGCCTGCAATCTATCTATCTGAGGTTCTTGGTGTATGTTATGAAACCAACTCACAAAAAGATAGAAAAGATAGATGAACGCCTTAGAATTCAGCCTCTTCGAGGGTGAAACCTCCTTTACATTACATAAATGAACAATTCTTCGATGATACAAATGAAAAGACCTCCTTTCTATATATAGGAGTCTAAGGGGTCATAACATAATCAGAGCCGACATAACAATAATAATGTAAGGGCACAATTATAACAATAGTGGGCTTCTATGTGGCACAATAGTAACAATATGGGCACTACATGGGTACATCAATATAATAAGTGGGTTGTACTAATAACAATAAGGGGTTACACTTGTAGTATAGGGGCCTAACATGCCCCTCTACTTCAAAAAGCGTTGTCCTCTACGCTTGAGTAGTTCTTGATGCTTCTATATAAAATTCTTGTCCTCCCATGTGGAATCTTCAGCGGGTAAGTTCTTCCACTTGATGAGATACTCTGAAATTGATCGATTTTGTAGCTGTCAGGTTCTTGTTTCTGTGACTGCTCCACATTCCAATATGATTTTTCCTTCCTCTTCAATTCCCAGCAATATTGTTTGAATTGGGACCTTTTGCAACTTTTGAATAAGTGGCCATACTTCTTCATCCTTCTTCCATTCATCCCTTGCTTGGTTTATCCAATCTAGTTGGATAATAGAAATAGCACAAAACAATGCTTCCACATCCTCATCCCTAAAGAGTCTTCCCATTTGGTAAGGTCGCCATTTTTTAAGTGCATGTAGTATTGCCAAAATTTCCTTCTCATAAACAACTTGCTTGAGATGTAGCAGTAAAAATACCCAATCACCTACATAAAAACATTTTTCACTACGATGTTGATCTACCTGTTGTTTCATTTGATTTTGCACCGAAGTGGCGTTATCCTTTAGAAGTTGGAGAACTTGTTGTTGATGTTCGATGTGATATTTCTCTGCTTGAACCTTTTTCATCTTGATATGTCCTTCTATCTCTAGAGTTTGAGGAGTGGTAATTTCTTCCAATCCTTTACAAGATATGGTCAGATTCATTTCTTGATGCTCGATGTGATCTTTCACTTCTTGAACATTTTTCTTCTTGATATGTCCTTCTATCTTGATAGTTTGAGGAGTGGTAATTTCGACCAATGAATTACAAGATATGGTTGGATTCATTTCTTCTTTCTCGATGTGATCTTTCACTTCTTGAACCTTTTTCTTCTTGATATGTCCTTCTATCTTGAGAGTTTGAGGAGTGGTAATTCTTGCCAATGCTTTACAAGATATTGTCTGATTCATTTCTTCTTTCTCTAGGGTGGGGTCTTGGCATATATCCTCTTATTTTGATGTTTCTTGATCCTTTTCTTCCTCCTCTTCATATTCTATATAAAATAATTTCTTCTCAGCACACTTATGACCTTTAGCGCATTTGTTATCACAATTGTAACAAAGCCCTTTTTCTCTTTTTTCTTCCAATTGTTGTGTTGTAACCCTTGTAGGTTGTGGAAGGCTGGGAGAAACAACACTTCCATCTTTATAGTTGTGAGGGGTATACTTCTTGGTTTCCATAATTTTGCTTTCCACTATGTCACAAAGCCCTTTTAGTCTTTCCAATTGTTGTGGTTTTGCTCTAAAGAAGGTGTTGCTCTTTGTATCCTCATAATGTGCTATCATTTCCTCTGTGAAAATTGACCATGTAACAATTTGTTTACGAGAACAAAGCCCTTCATACCATAAAAATTGATCCGGTTCTAAATATGAAGATGCAATACATACCTTTTGTAACATTGGTACACCATGTAGATCAAAATATTGCTCCATCTGAAGTATCCAATTTACCAGGTCCTTGCCATCAAACTTCCTCATCTTGCTTTTTCTTGATTTTAGGAGCTCGATCTTGAAACAACTGTAACTTTGTACTTTTGGATCTTTAAGTTCTGAAATTGCGACCTGTAGTAGCCCTCTACCTCCTCTTTCCAATGCCACCAGTCTGATCCAAATTGGATTCTCTAAGAAAGAGTTATGCACAATCTCCCAAGATGACCTGATTATAGACTAATTTAGTAGAGCGAACTTGTACGACGTGCCACAAGTCACTGTTTCGACCTTTGGCTCTGAAAAATACATACAAGAAACTGTAGTCCGTCTGCTTTCTACAGCTTCTTATTAAAATTTAATCTAATGCTCGGAGAGAAAGTTATGACGACTTTCCCTAGGTCACCGTTTTGGAATGTAATTCAAGAGTTTGCAAAAATACCAACTTCCTTCGATCATATCTCCGCAAATATAATGCGAAAATCTCTGAAATTCAGACCCAAGATTCAGCGCGATTTCTTCTCAAATGGGTTTTTTTTCTTAGCTTCTGAAACTTCATAGAAAAAAAGTTATAGCGAAAATTCCACAATGACCTGTTTGGAGCAGCGAAACCCTAGAATCCAAAGCTATGATACCAAATGTTATGAAACCAACTCACAAAAAGATAGAAAAGATAGATGAACGCCTTAGAATTCAGCCTCTTCGAGGGGGAAACCTCCTTTAAATTACATAAATGAACAATTCTTTGATGATACAAATGAAAAGACCTCCTTTCTATATATAGGAGTCTAAGGGGTCATAACATAATCAGAGCCGACATAAAAACAATATTGTAAGGGCACAATTATAACAATAGTGGGCTTCCATGTGGCACAATAGTAACAATATGGGCACTACATGGGTACATCAATATAATAAGTGGGTTGTACTAATAACAATAAGGGGTTACACTAGTAGTCTAGGGGCCTAACAGTGTACTTGCTTGAAATGCGTAAGAAACTCTTGTTCTATATCTTCATGTTTTTCCAACCGTTCCCCCCGCAGATTCTGGATATAGGTGATGTTGTTATGCATTCTTCTTTGGATAGTAGTGCGATGGAAGAACTTTGTGTTTCTTTCACCCTCTTTAAGCCATCTGATTCTGGACTTTTGTTTCCAAGGTATTTCTTCTTGCTTTGCTCTTTCAGATGGTTGTGTTTGTAGGTGTTTTTCCAGCTCTGAGATGACTTCAGATCTTCCTTCCATGATGATCCTCTGTTGTAGATTTTTCATTTCTTGATCTAGAATGCTTTGTGCTTGGAAGAGATTTCCAAAGTTAATTTGATTCCAATGTTTAATGTTGTTCTTGATATTTTTGAGTTTTTACTGGAATTGATACATTTTTGTGCCATCCGGGGGTTTGAAACTTTTCCAAACTGCATATTAGGTTTTTAAAGTCTGGGTGCGTCATCCAGAAAGCTTCAAAGTGGAAAGGCCTTCAAGTGGTGTTTCCCAGCCTTTGCCATTGAAGCGCAATAGGCCAATGATCTGATCCTGAGATTGGTAAAATTGACGCTGAGAAATCCCCTCCTAGATGGATTGCATTGTCTGATAGCAGGAACCGATCCAATCTTGAGGCAATTTGATGTGCACGTACTCGTTTGTTACTCCATGTGCATATTCCATTGTTGGATGACATATCTATGAGCCAGTTATCTTGGATGAAGTTTTTGAAATGAATGCGTTCATTGCCCAGTTTGGCCCTACCTCCTCTTTTTTCTTCCAGCTTTGTTATCATATTAAAATCTCCTCCTGTGAAATAGATTGGATGTGTTCTTTCAGAGTTGATCAAGGCTAAAGTATTCAATATGTCTATCTTATTCATTGCTTCTTGGGGGAAGTATACATTGGTCAGGTGACCATGTACATTTTTCCCTGTAATATGGAAGGTTTCTTGAATGAAATGCTTACTTGCATGAATGTTATCAAGTGTGATAGCATGTTCATGCCAGACTATTGCTAGTCCTCCTGATGCACCTGAGGCATCCACTATTTCCGCTTTGTTGCCTAGCCATGCTTTTGCAAGTGTCTGGTCCAGTGTTGTAGAATTACATTTGGTTTCTTACATGAAGAAAATTTGGGGTTTCTCCTGTTGAATCATGTTTTCTATCAGTCTATATTTCCTGGTGTTGTTGAGTCCTCTCATGTTCCATGAAATGAGCTTCATGATGCACTGTTAGGTAGGGGATTGTAATACTTTGTAAGCTTGGAATATCTTCCCGATTCCACCATCATTTCCCCAATGTGGATGGTTCTTTGTAGATCGGTTTTCCTACCTGTTTTTTTATTGTCTTTAGAAATATTTTTACCATCCCATTAACTCCCAAGTTGGATGCCTAAAGATCTTTATTGCTGTGCTCTGGAGAGGATGACTTCTAAGCTTTACAGTTGCCTCTCTGGGATTTTGTCTTATTCTTTTTTCATGCAAGCTTGTTCTAATCCCAGTATATCTAGATCTCCAATGTCAAAGATCTCCGGCTCCTCTTCCATGTGCTGGGCCTCACTTCGTTCCGCTGTTGTTTCTGCTACAGTCATGGTTTCTTTTTGCTCGTTGTCAACCTCCATGCCTTGAATATTCCATTTTGGGGAATGACTAGGAAAGGAAAAGTTAAGATCTCTAGATTGTACAGAATTTTGGGCCTTCTTAGAGCTCGAGGGGGTGGAATGAGGAGTCATCTTGGGGATTTCCTCCGAATGGTCAAGGATTTCATAGTTATTTAGTTTCGACTGATTCAAGGTCTCAAAGCTATTGCTTGTGGATGGCATAGAGGTATTGGTTATAGGTTTTTTAGGGCTTGAAGAGGGTTTTTTGTGATTCTTTTTACGCTTGGTGACTTTGGTAAACCCATCCAAGTCAGATTTGTCTGGATTGGAGGGGGTTGAGGTTTTCAGATTTGAAGGGTAGTCTCGAAAAAGATGGCCAAGGGCATGGAATTCCTACATTGGAATGGAACATGCTCATAATCTATTGATTATATCCATTCAAAATCATCATGGTACAGACTTACCGCGTCTGAGAGAGATTTGTTGAGATGCATATAGACACAAATTCGGGCATAGGAGGTATATCTTCTGAGTTTCGTCTCCTCCGCGATTTTAATGAATTCCTCTAAACCTTTCCCGATATCTTGTAGCGAGTCTTCATCCCAATACTCCAAAGGGAGGGAATAAAGGCGAATCCACAATGGTGCCGAGCTTAAATCTTCTTTATCCTGATTGAATCTTTCAATCCAATCTCTCAGATATAAACCTGTTGCATTGAAAAAGTAAGGTCCTCCATCAAGGACTCTGTTTTGATCTTCTATACAGTTGAAATCGCCGTAAATAAGCCTTTAGGCCCCAACTGCAAGGTAATGTGCCCTTTTGGTTTCCACTTGGCTGCTATCCATCCATCCAAAGCTTTCTTAGTGGGCCAAAAGCTTATAAAATTTCCAATTAACACGTGATCCTTCATGTACTGGATTTGAGTGTTGATCCAGTGGCTTGGGAGCTCAATCTTAGATCTTTCAACTGCTACAGGCTTACAAGTTGTCGACGTTGCCTTGGGAGCTTCAGTCTTGTTCGTATTATCTGGCAAAGTTTTGGGTTCTGTTCTGGCATCTTCTTGGTGTTCCTTCCTGACATCTTCTATATGCATTGGATTTCTTTCAGCGGCATTGGGGGGAGGTGCCAGATCCTCCCCTTGGGGGGTTTCCATTGCTTGCGTACTATTCCTTTATCATGTAGTGTTTGTCTTGTTATTGTTGAGTGATGACAGAATGTCGTGGTCAGTGCAGGTCTGCCGTTGGCAGGTCTAACCCAATCCCTAGTCATCCATGATCACCTCTCGCTCTTCCCTTCAGTGTTTCGTTGGGCGCTATTCGTTGATCCAAGTTAATCATTTATCTATTAAGCAAATTCGCATTAGCCTCGTGCCATTTATTTGAAACAAAATAGCTCTAATTCTGTCTTTAATAATAGCATAATATCATTCTTACTACACAACCGAGGAGACCTAAGACTAGAGAAAAGTTAAAGCCATTGTAAAAGTCTATGGTGGAGCAATTTAATAATGAGTATGATTGTAATTTTGTTCATTTCATTTGGTTATTGACGCGAGAAAGAGGACCTCAAGTAATGGTGGAAAATCCTAAATGAACCAAGGAGCTGAACCAAATCAAGGGCCAGAAGGGATATAATACTAGGAGGGAAATAGGTTTGTGAAATTTACTAGAACTCTTTCTTAAATTTATCTCGGAGATAGAAATTTGAAAGGAGATTTTGGTGTAAATAAATAAATATAATATATCTATATATATATATATATATATATATATATATATATATATATATATATATATATATATATATATATATATATATATAAGAGAAGAATAAAGTGGAGGAGAGAAGGAAGGCTAAGTATTAAGATCCAAGCCATAATGTCATCACTTTACTTTTGGAAACGTCTAAGGAATAAACATAGTAATACATTCATTGGTTGTATGGGTTGCAATAATTTTTTGGATAAAAAATGTAAACAACTTACATATCAAAACCAAGAGCATAACAACGAGCCTTTCTCTCGGGAGGTCCATGTTATCCTTCAACAGTCAAAGGATATCTCGAAGGAACATGTAAAAGGTAAGAATCTCTTTTCGCTTGGATTTGAGTTGCAATAAACAAATTTAATAATAGACATTAATAACTTGGAGGAATTAGACACATGTATGTCTGGGGTGAGGCGGCCAGAATGGAAGAAACTAAGTTGGGCTCTCAAGCCATCCATGCTTGTGTTGATACAACCCCCAAAGTCTGGGAGTATCCTTGTGAAGAGGTCAGGCTCACAATTTCCTCTTGTCTTATGAGGATCATAACTTTAACATCACCACTAGAAGCTTATAATAATGATATCATGAGGGAGATATTGTAGCTAATAGTAGAAACCAATCAAGGGTTGAACAACAACATGCTTCCTACATTTCAGAAGCGGCGCAAAAGTCTAGAAATCATGTAAAATTTCATCTTTGCCACATTCATGTTTAACTTGGAATGTGACCACTTGATATTCTAGCTACTCCAAAACCTTTACACCAACATTAAATCATCTCATCCAATATGTGTCAAAAAAAGCATGCAAAATATTGTGTCCCTATTCTTAGAAGGCTATGTGAACATCTACAAGATATTAATGTCCACATTGGTAACCATTTTGAGGAAGGGACCAATGGTATCACTAGTCACCTATGATCTAGTCAAGAAATTGGTCAGGAAAAAAATAAAAATGATTAGAAGGGTGTTGACTAGGAAGGAGATGAGAAGTATTGATGGAGGAGGCAAGAACGAAACCTACAACAAGAATGAATTGAGAAGGAGAGGACTATTCTTTATCTGCAAGGAACCTTGGGCACCTAACCATTCATGTCTAGGTGATAGAAAGGAGGAAACAATGACATAACAAGAGGATATTCCTTCAAATCACGGGGGTTCTTCTACAGTTGGTCTATTGATTTTCAGGATGGTGAGCAACAACGTGATATTATTCAGGGAGACTTGCAGGATCACAAGCTTTCAAAAGAGCATGAGGAAATTCTACCTAATGGTATTAATGAGGTAGACCCCTATACAAATGAGTCCATAGGTCTCTAGGGGGATGTCCATAAAGAATATGACCAGTCAAGTATAGATAGCAGTCCACTAGTGCATCTATGTTCGACAAGTGGAAAGGATGAACAACATATTGTCTTCACAGATGGAGGAGGCTAGGAAAACTTGAGTGAGGAGACAACAATAGTGAACTGACATGATGAATATGATCATGAGGAGGAGCATGGCATACATAATGTGCAGGATGAACCATTCCCAGATAGTCGGTCAAATGCTAAATTTGAAGTTGTGGTCATGGGGTATCTGGTGTAGAAAGGTATAGAGACATTCAATAGGGCACAAAAATCATGAGTAGAGGACTTTTGGGGAAAGATCATGCATTTCAAGATAGACCTTATGATGCTAAAGTAGATAGTCTGGATAGCCGGAGACACTGTTTAACGGGAGAACAAAAAAAAATGAGGAGCTCATAGTGATATGTGTCATGTTAGTGGCCAAGATGTTTAGCGTATAGGAACGACTCAAGTTCCTGGAAACATAGCAATATGAATACAATTGTGAGTTCCAGAGGAGCCCTTTGCAGGAGTACATAAATAGGGCTTGTGGCACTACCAACCCACCTTTATACATTAGGGAGAGAAGGGTAGAGTTCTACAAATGGATCATGTTGGGTGACAAGGTGGAGCAACATGAGTTAAGCACCAGGAAACATCAACATGGTAGACTTATTCCATGGGTAGGGATTCATGCATTAGATCCTTCCCACAAGATGGATTAGCGAGAAATTATGAGTTGGAACTTTGTTTATGGGATGATCCCTAGGAGGATAACCTTAGGAAAGAGCATATAGAAACCTGGGCACTTAGGCACGAGCAATGATGGAGGGCTGAGATGGTATCATAACCCACAGGTCCAACAACTTAGGTGGCATTGGTATCTAGGTGAATCTATTGAGGGCAGTATTGGCTGGAGGATCCATTCACGATCATTTAGCATGGAAGCATGGGATAACACACTGATTTGTATGGGATCCTGGTATCAGTATACAAATGATTTTGTTTTGGATAGAAGTGGATTTCTTGAGGAAAATAAATGTTTGGGTGGGATGATTTGTAATATTCCCTTTTCTTGATATGGTCAAAGTGGATGAAATCTTCCCATGGTATTTACCACAGTATTTTCCCATGGTATCGACTCATGGTATTTGCCTTCATTTTTCGAGGGAAAAAAATTAAATAATGTTTCTAAAGAGTCCATCAAATCTATAAAAGGGGATAGGATCCTCACAATGGGATCATCTTGAGTTTTCTATCTTATTGTGTGTTTGTTGAGAACTTGGCATGGCCAGTCCTAGCTTGATCCTAGGACAAAAACCTTGCGATGTCATTTGTGTGGTGGATCCATCCAGGATTCACGATTGAAATTCAGTGTCTTAGATTAATTTTTTCAATGAGAAGCCATGCATGAAATTTCTAGGGGATCCAATCTTATTTGTATGGGAATTTATCTTATTTTCAACAATTAATATAAATAAGAGGTTGCATTTTTAGATCCCTTTGTGTTCTCATTCCTGTTGACAGTTTATTTTAACGAAAACAATGAAGTGGGTTAGATGTGTTTAAAATTTTAACTTTTGGGATCTCACATGAACTTAGTTGGACTCTCATGAAAATGTTAGTTCATCTACCATCTAGCGATGTGACAACCCCAAAAATGGTGAGACCAAATCTATGGTCCTTTTCGATTAGGGATTCATCGATGGTACACTTGTAAGGAGGTGGCTATACAGTAACACCACTCCTACTCCAGTGTCTCTAACAACTCATTCTCTCCTTGTCTGATGCTAAAAATGGCTCGCAGACTTTTGAGAGAACCAAGCTTCTGCTTGATTTTGGATTGTTTCTTTTGATGCCGTTTGTTGGAACAAAAAGATAATTTCATGAAATCTCTTTCCAAATTAGTTTCTCTTTCCCATATTTTCACCTTCCTTGCTTTGTTCTTTGAACAATTTTAGATAAATTAATATGGTTTTGGTGGAGGCTGGAGTTTGATACCAGGGTCTTTTAGGCAGTTGGTGTTATGGTTGTTTTTCCAAGATTCTTTTCCAAGCTTACAATACTTGTTATCTGTCATACCAACCCTAAGATTTTCTACATAATTAGGTATGTTGTATTTTCCTTTTTATTATTTTCATTCATTCAAGTTTATTGTTCAATTTCCAGAGTAAATCATGATAGATCAGGGTGCTAGGGATGTCACTGGGAACTAACGAGGGAAGGATCTATAGCTTCAGGTAAACCATCTCTTAGTATCTATCATGAGTTAATTATTCCAATTTGATTGTGTGTGTAACGACCCTGACATCTCCTTGTTGCTATAGGAGAGGCTAACCACTCAAGATCTTCGACACCACACCTAAGGTTTTAAGAGAGACTTAACCATGTTCCTTTCTAATGATTTTACCTCATTATTCTACAGGTGTTGAAGATTATTTGGTTAGGATTTCAAAATAATTGAAGTCAAATTTTCCCTCTGTCAAGGTTTTATTGCCTCTATCTCAAGCTCGCTAGGGTTTTATAGTCGGCTAAATTTTATAGTTCACATATGTATATATTTATTCTTTTCAATGAAATGGTGCCTACGATCACTATTCTAGATGGGAGTTAAACATACTTTCCAAACTCTAATATACTTATTTGTATGTTCTATATTTAATGGTTGTTAATTTGTGTATTGTTTCAAACCCTTTGAAGAAAACTTTATCCCCTTTATAATTCTTACCCTCCCATTATGGTATTAAATAGGTTAGTTGTAGAAACATTAATACCTTTGGTTTCATTTGATAAGGAAATTCCTTAATTTTCAATTTTTCCATGTTACTTTCCAGCACTGTATATTGCAACAATGCATAGTACTCTCAAATAATTGGTCTATACAATTTTTGTTTTAGCTCAGTGTATTAGTTAAAATATGTAGAGTGAATTTCATCTCTGGCATTATGAATCTTTTATAAGGTTCTCATTACTATTTAGCCCCGATTTTATATACATTTGTATGATTTTATTATTGTTCAACACCAGTTTGTATGCAACTGTATGGTTAATATTACGATATTTTTCCTCTGGAAATTATTATTTTTCAACTATATTACTCTGATGAGTTTATCTATATATTTTCAATCTTTTGTACAATTTAAATAAGTTCAGCATGGGATATGTTGTAAGTACATAACATATTTAATTATGTGATTTTAATTACCAGTAATTTTGAATAATTATATGAGGCTCTTATTGAATAAAAAAATTCTCCTTGAATGTTATTCTAATGAGACAGGGGCTAATCATGAGATGTCGAATCTATTTACTTGGCTCATAAACTAACCAAATTCTCTTACAGGGTTACACCAATATCCCCCTATTATTAGTTCCTCATTTCTTTCAGTTATAAACTCTCGAGAAAATGAAAAATAGTTAGCTCAGTAAATTCCTCATAGTACTATACAATAACTTCAGTTATAAATACTTTTTCTAATTTGTAAAACAAGTTTCATGTTTGAAGATATTATCTCAGCACAATATGATTTTTCATAGTTCTTAGAAACATTTCACAATTTAAACACAATTGATCAAAGTTCAATGAAGAAAAGTAAACTTCTACAATAATTATCTACTTTTCCTTTCTCTACTTATTCAAGCTAGCCACAAAACTACATGGGAAGGATCATCCACCCAACTTATGAGACAAGTCACACCACTGAGTCTCCCTTGAGCCAGCTTCACATCTAAGATATTTCATAATAGTGACTTGCACAAATACAATCCCAAATATTATCTGATCCCAACAATAGTTACTCTAGGATGCACACATTCAACCCGAAAGACTATATGATTCCAGCTAGACTTAGTCTAGGCTTCTCAAACTAAGCACTTAGGCCGCAGTTGGAATTCAGCTAGCCAACCAAATCAATAATTACTCACATTGAAAGTACCTTGTCAAAAAAAAAATCTGATTTTGTAGTCTCTCTCCTCCATATTTCCTTAGGTTTGTCTCACACCTTCTTGGCTTCCTCTTCCCATGGAGAAATTTTTATTCTCAAGGAGGACTTTGGGTAGGTAACTTCCTTGCTCATAATTGTTTCCAACTATCTAGAATATGATCTTTCTTAGCATTACTTCCCAATGTGACTTTATGGATAACCGCATAAAGCACCTATGCATTTAATATATTAAAAAAATATTTATTTTTAATAATTATTCAACCTTCACCTGCACCATAAAACAAAACAGGTTCTTTGTTATCTGCATTAAATAACTATTTACCAGTTTTACCAGGGGATATTACATCTCCCCACTTAAGTATAATATCACCCTCGATGTTTTCTAGACTTTGGAACAGGATAAGATATGCTTCACACATAAAATTCTCATCCTCCCAGGTAGCCATGTCTCGGCTAGAGTTATTCCACTATAATTTAACCTAGGTGATAACTTTATTTCGTAACATTATTTCTATCCATTCAAGAATACATAGAGGTTTGACTAGGAATTCTCCATCCAATTGGACTTACATTCATAATTATCAAAGTTGTCATTAGTTATCCATCAATCATTATTTAAGAAGCATATAAATAGTCATTTCAAAATTTATTACAAGCACCATCATTTTTTTGTTTATGTACCCAACAAGGGTTATCATCATTTATCATAACCCTACAAGGGTTAGCAATATTCACTCAATAAGAGTTAGTAAAATCACTATAATCTTGTCATCAATAAAAGAAATGTGTTTTTACTTACCCAACAACTATGCGAATTGAGAGAGATCCCACCATGTGGTTCTATTGTAATTTTGGACTATAGAAGTACCAATTCCACTTGTACTATTTACATAGATGTAATAATATTTCAAAAACCATTTACTATTCGGGTCATTTATGATAGGTTGCAACTAGTGTATTGTCGTATTTGGTAGCATTATTATGCTTCCATTTTAATTTCAAATGTTACATATGCATTAGTTATAAACAAGTCAACTTTAGGATAAATTCCTTTTCCTACCTTGTTCTAGGTGACTACATTGTTGTCTACTTGTCCAAGTAAATGTAGTTATGCCCATCTTGGGTTTCTTTTTATTTTCTTTTAGCACAAAACTAGGAGTCCACTTTTCAACATTCTTTCAATTTTGGCCCTTGTCATCCTTCATTGCAAGTTGTTGATGAAAGTTATATGTTATTTTTCTTCCATGTACAGTCATAAGATTTCTCCCTTTTGTGCTTGTAAGCGTATTGACTGTGTCACACTCACTATGTTACTCTAATATAATTATATTCTTATATATTGGTTCACAACGTGTTACTCACTTAATTCAACATCAAGTTATTTTACTACCTTTGACATGTAAGATCCAATGGACAATAATTTTATCCTAATATGAGAAAAACTAATTGTCTTATTATGTATTTTACTTAGTAATCACACTTGTTATCATCATCTCCTTTCTTTCCTTTTTAAATTTCAAGGAATATTGCCTTACATTGTCCCCATGATGGCTCACAACCAATGATTTTCCCTTTAGGAACCATCCTAATTTCATGATATCAAATAAGCTATAACCAAACATTACCAATTACATCAACTCACCACCTTCATGACAAATATTATTTCCTTTGTTGAAGCGGACCCTTTTCTACAGTAATTATCTGCCAATTATTTAATTTAGTTGGTTTTCTTTATCTTATTATTTTCCTTCTAACGATTTTGCAGTAGGCCACTGAGGCTAGAAGCACAAGGTAATTATTAAAATAAATCATTGTGACTATCCAAGGGCATAACCTAGTGTAGTACGACCATACTTAAAATCAACAAAAGATAACAGGAAATTTACATCACCAATCTAATAGCAGTACTTCTCAGACACAGTGCAATCGTGAGTTTCGCTCAACTCCCTTCTTGGGATTCACATCCCCTTTTATTTTGCAAATTATTAGTTAAGGTGTTTGGAGGTTACATAGGGGTTTTTCCCCTTGCATATTCGATGCCCTTCAACTACCCCAGAACACCCTATTAGCATGGTTATCTTAACATATTTATTTTGTAGGCATATGTTCATGTGAAGTTCCTTAAGATACTTATCTGGGGTAACATTGATTGGTGTCACGTTACTCTTTTCTATGTTAACACATCACATGATAACAGACATAGGTAATTTTTGTACCAGTATGGTAACAAAATCCTCTTTGCCACACCTTTAAATTATCTTAAAATTATATGCCACATTTCCTTAGTTACCTTACTCAGCTACCTTCCTGCTTCTAATCACACATTTTTTATCTTTTGGTGTTGGTTGTTACCTATGTTTACTATCAATTCATCAATTCATATTAGTACAATAGACTCCTCAGAGTATTTAATGTACATATCCATTATCATGTGTATCTTGTCATGCATAAACACATATTTTCTATGTTGTCCTTTTCCAACTTGCACTATTTTCCAAAACTTTAAGAAAAAATATTAGACCAACAACAATCAGATTAAGAGTGATCCCCTTATCGTTTATGACTGTATCATTTAGCATATATATATATATATATATATTCTTGCAGTTTTGCTATATTTCTCACGGAATCTAGCTTACATCTATTCTTGTTCATTTCAATGTACTAACTCATATCAAATATTTAGATATCAGTGTTGCTATTAGAAATCATTTCAATAAATCAAAATTTTCTTATCATCTTGATTTCGATCAAACTTAAACTTTCCAATCATGAGGCGATTATCAAATGAACCAATTAGCGAATCATCTGATTAATCGATATTACAAATCTGTAATGATAATTTTGAACCCCTTGCATCCATCAGGTACATGAGATTCAAAAACTAATTAGATTCCTTTTCTATATTTGGGGCCATTACGTTTCCTCCCTAGTAGATTGCATATTCTTGAAAGTGATTGTTGTGTGCGGGAAAAGTTCTGTAAGGTAAGGGCTGAAAACCTCAACAAAGAAGAACAAGATAATAAAAAAAGAGGAGTAAAACAAGCATGCCAAACATATTAATTATTAAACATGGATTTGGAAATGTACCTGGAGGTCCTACATTTGATGATGTTCCCGTAGGGTCCAAATCCTCTACTTCCTCCAGAATGAGCGAGCCTACAAGTCAATTCACAGAATCATATACGTGATAGATAATTCAATGTGCATACATAAAAGATATGTTAGATCATCATATACAAGCGTATAAATTACTATTCATGAGAAAATAACTTATCAGGAATAAGACATGAGTTTTTTTATTGATTAAAAACAATAGGTACAAGAAAGGTACAACATGATCTAGGCCAAAAGAACTAAATAAGCCTTCCTCCAGATCCATCCAGCCCGAGCCATGAAGAAAATATGTCTAACAAGAACAAGGAGATTCTATACAGATGATGAATATCTA
The DNA here is from genome assembly GCA_031772625.1 of Pinus tabuliformis. Classification (NCBI taxonomy): domain Eukaryota; kingdom Viridiplantae; phylum Streptophyta; class Pinopsida; order Pinales; family Pinaceae; genus Pinus; species Pinus tabuliformis. The sequence continues at coordinate 666,498,146 of CM062817.1, forward strand.
TGCAAAGGAAACTAGGGTTTCTTAGAGACTAGGAGTGCAGGAGGCATGGGAGAAACATACTTGATTTAGGAGAAAATGGGTATAATGTTGATAGCCCTTCTCTTTTGTTTCTTAGGCCTACCCAAGGGGTGTATATATACCACCTAAATTAGTTAATTCAATTGTGCCACAAGCTCCTATGGGTGGGTTCTCGGTAAAACTAGTGGACCCCACCCGAAAAACAGAATTTTATTTTATGTTTTCATATTATAAAAGGCATACATGGGTGCAGTGTTATAGGACCCACGTATGTATGTGATTTAGTGTGGGAAGAGTCACATAAGGAATTTGAAATATTATTTTTTAATATAAGATCAAGTTTGTATGAAAGAAGGGACTGCATAGGGCCAGAAAAGAGCATCAAATCTACGACAGTGCTAAATCATGCTATAACAGATTCCCCCTAATATATGAGGGGAGAAGGGGTACATGATGGCCGAAATATATTGATTATATTGTGAGGATTCATCCCAGAACCTAGGAGGAGATCACCATATTCCAACTCATCAAATACATGTGGAAGGAGTCATAAATAAAATTCATGTCTTAGGTAGGCATACCCATGCTTATAAGTAATAAAGAATGTTCGATGATCAAGTATATAATGGATAAATAATGCATATATAATTTAATAACAGGAGTTGTAAAAGACATAATGGATCATCAGATCACAGCCACAAAGGAACACAATGGAGCTATGTCTCAATATCACATATATAAGAATATCCAATCAATGATGCTATAAGAATGTTTGATCAATGATGCTGCATAACGGATCATCATAGAAATACCAAGTCATATAGGTGGAATAGTGGTACTGTATAAACTCAGGTGCAAACATATAATATGTTGTTATGAAGGGCTACAACATATAAAGGTGGGAGGTGTCACTCACAGAAAAATGAAGGAGATTTCAAGTGAACCAAGATGTTGACACAACTCGAGGTCTTCACCTACTACAAATGGTACATTTCTACACTATGGGAATAAATGAACTGAAGTCGACAATGTGAAAAATTATTTGATTACCAGTCATTGATGTATACCATTAACAAACAAGAGACAAATCACCAATAATGATAATGAGTATCAAGGTACCCCAGTATAATCTAAAAGGTGCGAATAAATGTGATGAAGGTGAACACTAGAAAGAATCTACCAATCAGGAGACACTGATGTATTATCAATGTCGATAGTGAAGGAGTCTTCCATTGATGACTGCAAACCCTAAGTTACTGAAAAAAAAATGACTCTGGATCTTGTTCCTAGAGCAATGAGTTGAAGTCAATTGGAAAAGATCCACTAGAAGGAAGGAATTAAGTCATCCCACATCAACCAGTGTAGAGTATACCTAGCGAGCAAATAATTTGGAAGAACTCGGATGGAGAGAGATGAAGTAACCATTCCGAAGTACATTTTTGGCGTACACAAGATGTGCTTCAAGCACGATAGAAATCCTTTGAACCAACCAATAATGAAAGATGTCAGAGAGGTAAGGAATCCACCAATAGGGTCAAAGCCCGCTACTTCCTCCAGAATGAGTAGGCTTGCAAATCAATTCATAGAATCATATACATGATAGATAATTTATTTTGCATACATAAAATATATGTTACATCATCATATACAAGCATATAAATTGCTATTCATGAGACAATAACATATCAAGAACAACACATGAGCTTCTTTATTGATTAATAGCAACGTATAGGAAAGGTACAACCTAATCAAGGCCAAAAGCACCGATGAATCGTTCCTCTAGATCCTTCTAGCCCGAGCCATGAAGAAAACCTCTCTAGCAAGCTCAAGGAGATGGTATAAAGATGATGAACATATCTATAAAGGAAACCAGAGTTTCCTAGAGATTGGGAGTGCAAGAGGCAAGGGAAAAACATACTTGATCTGGGAGAACATGGGTATAATGTAGATACCCCTTCTCTTATGTTTATTAAGCCTACCCAAGGGGTGTATATATACCACCTGAAATTAGTTAATTCATTTTTATGACAGGATCTTGTCGGTGGGCTCTCTTGCTCACTTTATACCTACTATATCTAGTGTGAGGTTGATATCTTCTAAGTATCAGTAGTACTATTTACAAAGTTCTCCTATGTTTATTTAATGACTTGAAGTAACTCATATTATGTCACTTTGAACATAAAATCTAAACTATGTTTCTCACTTCCCCATTCCAAGACTAATCTCCTTTCCATCACAAGTTATTATGATAGTTTATTACATCTTAGCTCCATTTCCCTGGTTTTTAAGCAAGAAACAATTCTCAATTGATTGACCTTTGTGAAGCTCCATGATGATGGTTTGTGCCATTTATTCCACTGTTATAATGAGTCTTTATGTGGTTCCCTTCATGAAGAGACCCTTTTAATGAGAATGTTTATTAATTCTCTTACCATGTTTGTTTTAATCAATCATGAAATTCAACTTACTTGTACTAGCCAATTATAATTGTATTGAACTTATTTATACTTGAGTTATAGTGTTCACACATAGTTTTCTTTTTAATATTTTATTGTCATCTATGTTGATTTCTACAATATCATTTTCTAATGCTTGATTTGGTGCAAAGGATTCCAACCCTCCCTACCAATCACCCAAGATAACTCCAATTAACTTGTATTTATACATTTTTTTTCTAATCATGAGAACTCTATATTCCCACAAAAGTTATCATTAATTATGTCCATACGACCTCCCGGTTATACCAATACACCATATATTTTTCTTTATATAATACAGGGTTCTTGGTCCCCTTTATTCTCTTCTCTAATTCTATATATAATTTGGTCTATATATATATATATATATATATATATATATATATATATATATATATGTTTGATGCGCACGTACATTGCACTTATTATTGTGAGTGTTTCACCATATTATTATAGCCTCTTTCAGTTCCTAGCTTGTTTCCATACATGGGGAAGATTACTCTTCTATTAGGATTGAAAATTTTATTTTCACTACTAAATATTTCCTTCATTCACTCACTCAGCTAGGTTCTTGGTCAACATCTAGTATATGTGCAAAGAGGTAGTTTATATCAATCAAGCCATTATCTTCCCAATTGTATCTAATGTAACAATTAAGTATTACTTACTTTGGCACCAATAGTATCTCTTACCCCTTTCATACATGTCTCCTTTCTCAACCAAATTATATTAGATGTTTAATTTATGAAATATTTATGATTTTTGATCTTATAAATTAATACTGAAATATATTTTTCTATGCAAATGACGAAAATGGCCTTGCACTAGAAACAAGTAATCATCATGTAGATAATCCTAAAATTTTCAGGGTGATTTCATGTGCAACACTCCACCTTTTCTTTTAACATATCCATCTCATATTTTTTAATTTTTTAATAGTATGGAACTTGATACTTTGCCACATTTACACACATATATGTATTCTGATTATATACACATATACTTTCCTATTGTTATAAACCATAAACTTACGATATGTAAATTGTCATGGATATTCCACTGGACAGATCATCACAAAATATATGATAATATTATATTATAAATATGAAATTCTACACTATTATAGTTTTAGTAAAATTTAATATATGTAGATTTAACTGTAATTAGTGCATGCATGCAAATGAGAATTATGCAGAAAAATAGAGAACAACAAAATAAGCTCACACACACACATAAGACACAAAATATTCTCTGGGAAACCATTTCAGGAGAAAATCCAGCTGGAAGGTGAGGCTACTTTGCTCACTTTATCTGTCTAGAAATATGGCTGTAGGTACAAAGAAGTAAGGCTTGTGGCCCATGGGCTGCTACAATTCACAAATCATCCCTATTTTCTCTACCTCCTATCTCTCTTGAATATCTTTGCTTAGCTATGGAACATAATGCTCTCAAAATAATGGAGTGTCTCTTCCTCTTAGTGGCCTAGTTATAACACAAACCAATAGCCTACTAGTGGTTAAGTTTGATTACATCAACTCTTAACTAGAGTTACAATATAGATGTTTCTAGAGTATTTTACATCACAAACATTTGGATAGAACTTTTTCCATGAATAATGGGGGTTGACACGACATCCTCCCAAATTATAGGTGTGAAAATAGGAAGGTCAACTTTTGAGTGGCAAAACTTTTGCATACGAACTTCAATTGACACACTCCTTGAACCGTTGAAAATATCTTTGTCTAGAAAAATATGAAAATGTGTGGTGATAAACAAGAAAATTATTTCCATAATAAATTTCATTTTATGCCTTAAAACGATCCCAGAAGGGTTCAGACCCCATTTCGCCAAACTGTGTTGTGCCAGAAAATATGGTCCCATGAGGTGTTTCCTCCACTTTTTCCACTCTAAATGCATTAAGATAGATGAAAAACAATATAATTATCCAATATGGATAAAATTCTCTCTATTTACTATCCCACAATAACAAGATATGATTTACTAATTAATATGTGTTAATACTTAAGTCGTCAAAATAGTTGTTTTCTCTCCTAGGTGCTCAACATATAAGTTATTGTAAGTATGGGTACCCCAAAAATAAATCAATTAGTATTTTGATAACTAAACGTACATAATGGAATTTATTCCAATGTGCCCATGACCAGATTCTTCACTTCTCCTTGCGCTTCTTTTATAATGTAGAAATATACTTGGTTTCTCATTTATTATTTATTGTCATCTCTTAATTGGTGATTTCTACCCTTACTTTTACATTATTTTAAAACAACATAGTGGATATGGACTGGGGTTTTTCACCTTGTTGCACCCAGAACTCAATATTTTATATAGGTAAAGGTTCAAAACCTGGTCTTGTAGGTGGGGTTGCCATATTTCAAAGTCTTCTTTTCTGCAAAACACAACATAGACTGCTATTAATTTCCCTTAACAAGACATAGTGCAAAACCCTTGAAATATGATACCACTTGTAAAATACCCCAAATAATTTATTTTTTTAAACCTAATCAATTTATACTATTTACCATTCACAGCTATTCGAAGGGAAAAATATTTGTAACATTTACACCAATCATGGTAGTTGTCGACATCATGAACACACTTTATATATCATGTTTTGTAACTTCACAATTAATGTCAGAATATGGTTATTCCCATTGTTTAACTATCAACATATCATTTATACTTTAGTTTAAAGGCACCCTATAACCTTTGTATTGTGAACTTAGTCAAACTATCACGACGGTGTTAGTTCATCTACCATCTGGCGATGTGACAACCAAAAAAATGGTGAGACCAAATTCGTGGTCCTTATAAATTAGATATTTGTTGAAGGTCCACTGGGAAGAAGGTGGTTACATGGTAACCACCCTCTCACTCTAGTGCCTCTCACAACTCATTCTCTCCTCTCTTGATTTCGAAAATGACTCTGCATACTTTTGGGAAAATCCAACTTCTACTTGATTTTGGATTGTTTATTTTTATGTCATTTGCTAGAACACAAGTAATTTCATTGAAGATATTTCCACAGTAGTTTATCTTTCCATTATTTTCATTTTTCCTTTCTTTATTCTTTGAACGGTGTTAGATAACTTGCTCTGGTTTTGGTGAAGGTGGGAATTGGATACTATGTTTTTTTAGGCAGTTGATGCCATGGTTGTTTTTCCAAGGCTCCTGTTGGAGATTACAATACTTGTTAATCGTCATACCAAACTTAAGTTTTTCTACAGCAATAGGTATGTTTCATTTTACCTTTTTATGATTTTTGTTCCTTCAAGCTTATTTTTGAATTTCTAGAGTAAACCTTGATAGATTAAGGTTCCAGGGATGTCGCTAGGAACTAAAGAGTGAAGGTGATTTGGATTGGATAATTATATTGTTTTTCATCCATATGGATGCATTTGGAGTGGAAAATGTGGAGGAATCAGCTCACGGGACTGTTTTTACCAACGGGACCCAATTTTGAAAAACAGGGTCTGAAACCTTCTGGGAGCATTTTGAGGCATCTAATGATTTTTTTCTAGGGTATTTTTTTTTCTCTTTAGTGTTGCACCATTTCATGCTATTCTACACACATATATGTTTCAAACGAAGAAAGAATCACATCAATCAAAGTCTGTATGCAAACGTTATGCCACTCAAAAGTTTACCTTCCTGTTTTCACACCTATAATACAGGAGGATGCCACATAAACCCCCATTATTCACAAAAAAGGGGATAGCCACGTGTTTTTATGTAAAATAATATAGAAGAGTATATATTGTAACTCTAGTTAAGAGTTGATGTAGTCGAATTTAGCCACTAGTAGACTATCAGGCTGTCTTATAACCAGGCCACCAGGAGGAAGAGGCATTCCATTATTTCGAGAAAATTTTGTTCCATAGCTGTGAAAATATGGCCAGGAGAGAGAGGAGTTAGAGAAAACAGATAGGATATGTGCACTCTAGCATCCCATGGGCCACACACATTACTTCTTTCTACCTGTAGCCTTATTTTCCAGATATAGAAAAAGAGTGAAGTAGCCTCACCTTCTTGCTGGGTTTTCTCCCAAAAGGGTTTTGTCAGGCAAGGAGGTAACTCTTCAAATGAAATCCATTTATTCATTTAGATTTCTCATAGTTATATACATGAGGGAGTGACTCTTTGGTTTCATCTCCCGATGACTCTCCCTTTTCCATAATTTATTATTTACATTATTTATAACTGTTCACCCAATCCCCAAGATTAGGTGTCAACATTTCGTCGCTTAATCTGAAGGGATGTTGGTGAGTCCAAGCATCATTCTAAATCTTTCAAGCCTTTCTCTTCCAAGCTCTTGGGTGAAGATGTCTGCAATCTGCTCATTAGTGGAACCATGGCATAGATGGATTGTCTTGGCCTCAACATGATGTCGAATTAGATGGTATTTTTTATTGATGTGCTTCGTTCAATCATGGAACTTTGGGTTCTTGGCCAACTTTATTGCAGATGTGTTTTCAATCATGAGTGGAATCGAATGTAGTTGTTTCACTTGCAAATCTTCCAAAAATTTTCTGAGCCACACAATTTCTTTAGTTGCCTTAGCCGCTGCCACATATTCTGCCTCTGTTGTGGAATCTGCTGGAACTGATTGTTTGCGTGATCTCCAGGAGACGGCTCCTAATCCAAGACTCATAGCATAACCAGAAGTAGATACACTAGTTTCTTTGTCTCCATCGAATTCTGAATAAGAGTATCCAATCAAGCTGAAGTCGTCCACTTGTGTATACTTGAGTCCAAAGTCTTGAGTTCCCTTCAAGTACATTAGAACTCTTTTTTCAACAAACCAATTTCCCTCACAAGGCTTTTGCATAAACCTGTAGAGGATTCCAATAGAAAATGAGATGTCTGGTCTAGTAGTAGTCACGTAGTTGAGACTTCCTACAAGGTGTCTATAATTTGTTGCATCCTCAAATTATTTTTCTTCAATGGAGGTGAGCTTTAAGTTTTGTTCCATTGGAGTGGTTAGAGGATTGCACTCAGCCATACCAAATTTGTTCAACAAATCTTAAATGTACTTCTTTTGAGAAAGGAATATAGAATTCGGATGTTGAGTTACTTCAATACAAATATAGTAGTGAACATAGCCCAAATCAGTGATTTCAAAACCTTTCCTCAATTCCTTCTTTATGGATGCAATTTCACTCTCATTGTTCCCTATCATAAAAATATCATTTACATATACCACAAGATATACAATTATTTTTCCAACTTTCTTGACAAACAAAGTTTCATCATCAAGATCATAATGTTTGAAATTGAGTTTCAGAAGATGCTCAGTTAACTTTTCATACCAGGCTCACGGTTCTTGCTTGAGGCCATACAAGGATTTCACAAGTTCTCATACTTTATGTTCCTATCCTTTCACAGCAAATCCTTCAGGCTAAGACATAAAAACATTCTCTTTTAGATCCCCATTCAAGAAAGAAATTTTTACGTCCATTTGATGGACTTTCCAACCGTTCTGAGTTGCTAGGGCAAAGAGAGTCTGGATGGTAGCCCATTTTACTGTGGGGGCAAAATTTCCTCATAATCAACCCCTTCCTTCTATGAAAAACCTTTTTCCACAAGCCTGGCTTTGTGCTTGTCAAGTTAGCCATCAACTTTAAACTTGTTCTTGGAGACCCACTTACAGCCAATTGGTTTGGTTCTTAATGGAGGAGGTAACTCCTCAAATGAAATCTATTTACTCATTTAGATTATTCATAGTTATATACATGAGGGAGTGACTCTTGGGTTTCATCTCTCGATGACTCTTCCTTTTCCATTATTTATTATTTACATTATTTACAACTGTTCACCCAATCCCCATGATTAGGTATCAACAGGTTTCCTAGAGCATATTTTATGTCTTATATGTGTGTGTGAGATGATTTTGTCATTATATACTTTTCTGCATAATTTCCATTCGCATGCATGCACTAATTAAAGTTAAATATACAAATCTATAATTTCAATAAAACTATAATAGTGTAGAATTTCAATATTTTTATATAATATTATCAGATTTGTTGTGACGAACTATCCAATGGGATATCCATGACAGTTTACAGATCATTTGGTATTAGATCCAGGTTTCTTTGGGTACTTTGTGGAGATTTCAGGGATATAGATTGGTGGGGTCGAGAATCGTCAAACCCTAATCATGGTCCTACAGATGAGGTTTACATGGTTGGAAAAACAAGTGACAAATATCAACCGAAATGTAAGCCTCCTCATGGAGGCCCTGAATAACAAGATGGGGATATTTGTAGAAGAAGGCATTTGAATGCAGAGGAAAAATTAGAATGGGGATTAGAAGATTGGGAAGAAATGGAGAACCAGTTAAAGAAAGGACCTGAAAAATTTCAACCCAGTTTGAGTGTCATGAACTAATTAGAATCCCTATTTAAAATGGAAGAAAAAGTCAATATCAAATCGTACCATGGCGAGATCAACGATATGAAGATAAAATGCAGGTTACAATATCTGGAAGCTTATTTTAGTGTCCATCATATCGAAGAAGGGAAAAATATCGCATTCGTGCGATTGAAATTAGAGGGACATGCATTGACTTGGTGGGAGAGCCACACAGAAACACTGAGGTTGGAGGGAGAACCTCTAGTGACTAAGTGGGAGGATTTCAAAACCATCCTTAAGTGACAGTTTTATCCCATTGGGTATGTGGAGGACCAATGGATCCGGGCGCATTACTTCAGGAAAAGGTTGGGCCAAATCGTGCAAGAATACACCACATAATTCAGAAAGATGGCTATAATGTTGGGTATCTCTCCAAAGAACCCAGATGTACTCCTCAAGTATTTGGGGGGTTTCCACCACCATCTGCATGAGAAATTGATGTTGTTCAAGCCCAAATGAGTGGACGAGGCTTGTGTATAGGAACAATACCTAGAAAACATAGGCCTAAAAAAAGCACAATCAAGTGGACTGAAGCAGAAGGAGTAACAAAATGGTTCTAAGGAGGGGAAGTAGAAGAAAAAATAGGGAACAGATAAAAATATGATAGCCACAACGCACCAGTTTAAAGATCCTAGAAACCACTGAAACCACTGCAACATTGATAGTCATATAGAGGAGAAGCGTTGGAAGTTGCTTCCAGATCTAAACCCAAAGAACAAGAAGAAAGATAACGAGAAGAAGAATCTCATGGCCACTGATTCGAGAAACCAATTTGAAAGAAACTCAGATGTAGATAAGAATATTGTATGTACATCAGTGCAGAAGGAGGTGAATCTGAGTAGCCTTCTCTAGCATGAAGATAAATATATGATCAAACTCTTCCATATAAAGATACAAGTCAAGAAGACAAATATTGATGCTCTATTTGACTCAGGATAACAAGCGAATCTTATTGCAGCATATCTAGTCAAGATGTTGGGGCTGGAAGTTGATAATCATCCAGACCCATATCCATTGGGATAGGTAAATAAGGATGCAAAATTGAAAGTAACAAAACAGTGTAAAATTAGATTTGCTATTAGTGTTGATTTTATTGATGAAGTAGATCTAGATGTGCTTCCCCTTTATATATGTGGAGTTGCGTTTGGGAATCCATACATGTACATGCATGATGCAATATTCATGAGGAGATCCAACCAATATCGGCTTGTCAAGGATGAAAAATTATTCATCATTAATGTGCACAAAGACAAGTCAAAAATTTCATTAGTAAGTGCCAAGCAAGCCAAGAAATTGATAAGTTCCAACAAGAAGTATGCTTTATTGTTTCTTAGTGAAATTCAGTCTAGAGAGGAGTCAATAAAAGGCAAGGCATCCCTAGAAGGGTGTACTAAGAAGAATAAAAAAAAATTGGAGGAGTTGTTATAGACATACAAGGATGTGTTTCGAGAGCTTAAAGGGTTACCACATAAGAGAGAAGTGGATCATGAGATCCAACTATTGCCAAATTCCCCATTTGTTGGAATTATGATTAACGTGTTTTCATTGATGGAAACCTACTCGATAAAAATGTAAAAATTATGGTAACATGATGATTATGCATGATGATACATATGTGATAGGTGATATGGACAAAGGAATATTAGTTTAGAGACAAATGGATGGTAAAGGTAAATTTTGAGAAAGTATAAATGGGTCCTAAGAAGAAAGATCGCATACATACGTGAGTATTGTGAAGAAAAGTTGTATATAGAATCCACACCATTGTAATTTGAATACCAAGGGACTTTAGCATGGTATTGACCCATAACAATGAGTGCGACAATGGTTATTTGATCCCATCAAAGAATACCAATGACATTACTAAGAGATTGGCCTAAGATATTGGCTAAGGCTAATCCTATATAAGGAGATGGAGATCAAAGTGTTAGGCGTGCAAGTGATGGATTGTTTATGAATGATTTGATATGAAATATGTGTACACCAAGGATAAAGGAAAGGAATCAGATTTGCAATATCTAAAGTATGGCGACATATGCGATTATTTGATGTATTTATTGAAAATTTCTAACAATGATAGATCTATAGTTGTAATGATGGTGTAATTTGAATGAAGAATTCTTAAAGTATGTAATTCTGACAGTAAGGGTTGCAGAGAGTAAAATTATGTTTGTAGCGAAATTTTTCAGATCTATATGCAATTTTGTCATAGGTGAGTCGCCTACACACGCTGATCTGCTTTTGGGTGGTCGTGTGTATATTCTGTGAAGTGTTTTCAGTTTTTGCATATCTATATGTGGGTGTTCTGAATTAAATGTGCATAGATATGCTGATATGCTTTATGAAATCCACCTATAAATGTTAGGGTTTTGAAATATGGTGTGTTTATGATATTTTATCAGTTCTATTATGTTTGTTGTTGTGTATCAATGATGTCTCTATCATGATAATATGTGTTTGACACTATTGATTGGGTTTAATAAGACTTGGTATATTGATCAGTGATGGTGCAACATTATGATTGGGTTTTTAGTAAGTTAGTATTGATGTATCTATTGTGATTCAATATTTAGTGACTAACCCAATGATTTAGCTTAATAGAAATCTCAATATTCAATGATTTGAGATATGTATGTAGATCTTCTTCAGGGGAAGCGTGTGCATATGCAGGTATGATTCATAACAGTAGTGTATACATTCTAATGTATGGTTGATTATGGTTTTCAATGCCAACACTGTGCTTTTATGATGATGAACAATGCATGGTTTGATGTTTGTGCATTCAATTTTTTTGAGTTTGTTTCAATAGAGGGTTGTAGCATTCAGTGAGGGATTTGAAGCTTCATTCCAGTAGTAGCTGGTGAATTTTTGCAGGGGGTAGGTGCTTCCTTCAAGTCAAGAGTCAGTAAATGAGATCAGGGGGTTGGAGATCCCTTCTCATGGGTGCTAGAGAATGAGAGAAGGTTGTAGCCTTATGTAGGATTTTGCCTACGTAATGGTATGAGTATGTTCCAATACAAGATTGTAAGAAGTTTTTCCTTATAGTAAAAGAAAAAAGAGACAACGACAATGATGGTATTCTACCACATTAGGCTTCCACCTAAAATCCTGGTGTTCATGTGTGTTGATATGTTTTTGTTTTTTGATGATTTATTTTCTTCTTATTGCTCATGGTTACTATTTAATTAATGAATAATGAATTAATGATGGAAGTCTGGTTAAATATGAACAAATGATGAAATGCATGAAAAGTTAGTTAATTGGATATATGTTGTTTTCCTTTACTAAAGTCACGTACATACGTTGATTTCATAAATGACGGTAGTGTATGTAAATTAGAATATGAAATAAAAAATTTAAAGTGAGTTTAAAATACTAGTTCAACCCTCCCCCACCCCCCCCCCCCCCCCCTCACTATTTTTCCCAACAATTGGTATGGTAGCAGGTTACTTTAGTTGAAGCTTAACCAGTTGAAGTGGATCAATAACGATGGGAAATAAGTAAAAGAAGAAGTAAGATCAAAGGAAGAAGTCAATTCATTAAAGTAAATAAAAAAAATTACTCCATTCTATTTTCACTTAATTAGGTTAGGAATTTGATAGATTAAATAGCTCAGTCACTAGTTATCAAATTTTAGGATTTCAGACTAATAATTTTCTTCTATTTTTTAGCATGTGTTAAAAAGGGTATTTTTGAGTGATTCCACTAGGAATGGAGACCTAAGAAATCCTATTCAATAAAATAATTTGTCCCATCCAATTTGGATTTTATTTTCTTGGTAATTCGGTGAATTATATCTTCCTATAGCAAATCTTGTAACTTCCTATAGCAGCCTGTAAGTTCCTGTAGCAGCACCTGTAACTTCCTGTAGAACTCTTATAGCACATATATACTTTCCCATATTTTCTCAAAAAGCTTGTTTTTTGTCCCTTAGGGTTGAATCATGAACCTAGGCTCTAAATCCATGATTGATGAAGAATAAAACCAATTACGACATGCCTTTTTAAAAAGTAGATTAGGCTTATTTATTTGAATTCATACTCTTAGGATTTCAATTACAAATTGTTCTTCTTTATTAGGATTAATTTCTTTTGAAAGTAACATTTCCATTTATTCAATTAGTTTAGAATTTGATTTCATTACATTCATTCGATTACATCATGACAAGGAAATAATGACACATTGTATGCTACACATATAGTGTTGATACCTCTTAAGTTTGTACGAACCTTGGGTTGATAATTAAAGTTAGTAGCCTTGGGAGTTGCAACATTATTGTTGCAATACTTATTCTCATCACTTTTTGGCACTGTTGCGGGGGAGGTGTGAAAGTATGCATTGTTTTCTTCCATGGGGACTTCACTCAATGAACCTTTTTCCTATCACGTGCGTTCGCGACATATTAAACAATACCCTTAATTTGACTACATATTGGAAAATACCCCTAAAAATCACATTATTTAACCCCCTACCAATGTGAACCCAATACACCTTCCCAATTTAAAAATCCCCTACTTTCACTAGATATTGTAGGTATCCATTTTTTCATTAACATTTTTTATACCTCTTTATATTTTTTCATTAACTTTGAACTCCATTTTTTATACCTTCCAATATAAAATCCCTTTACCCCCTATATATCCCCCAATATATTATGCCATTTTTTCCTCAATATATATCCCCCAATATGAACCCACGTGCTATCATATTGCTCCCTTAGTGGAGCCCCTGTGTTTTCTTCCCTAGTTGATTAATTTATTTTTACTTTCTGCAAAAACAGAAAAAAATGCATTAGGCATCTTTCATTTCAAGAAAATAAAATTGCATTGCATTAGCATTCTTATTCAAAAAATAAATTCTCTGACACCAACCGCCCATTTGATCATGTGGTGCAGTAAGAGCCACATCACCATTCAATTTTGCAGGTAAAATAAGAAGAGATGACAAAGAAGGTAGGAGAGATGGATAGAGATGATGACAAGGAGGGAGATCCTCTTGGATTTCCCATTCAATATATTGATGTTAGTGTGCACATGAAGAACATCCCTCCATCTTTTCTTCCAAAATTTCATGGTTGAAGGTCAGACGATTCAAAAACCTTTTTCTTTGAATTTGAAATTGTTTGTAGATATTATGGTTTCTTATTAAACACTCGAAAATTGATATTGTTTCTGGAAACATTGAAGGATAGATCTCCTAAATGGTTCATGAGTTTAGGGACTAATTCAATAAGATCATGGAATGATATGAAAAAGATATTTTTTACAAGAATATAAAGACCGTGATCTTAAGGAAAAAATCTTTAGAATGAATCAAAAAAGAAAATGAGAGCCTTGAGGATCTAATAGAGAGGTTCATGTATAATGTTAATAGGGAAAAATTGCATCATTTCGGATCTGACACACTCAAAACCCTCTTACATAGAACAATTAGGGATGAGTGGATTGATCTCCTTGATCTCATGAGTAGAGGTGATGTATACCAATTATCATTTGAAAAAATTTGTGATATATGCAAGTGCATCTCAAGAGGGAAGGAAAGCGTAAGTAAATCAACCTCAAGATCAGTAAGTCAATATGAACTTGGAAATTTGTTTGATAACATTAAAACATAAATTCTTAGCAATCTAGGAAAACAAATAGAAATGTTAAGAATGGAAGATAAGGAAAAAGAATATGTTGATATTTTTGTTGTCCATGCAAAACCACATGTTGTTAAATATTTCCCACATTACGAAGGTTGAAGGAATTTTACCAAGAGGACAATAAAGCAAGTCAATCACCAAAACATCTATGTTATGTAGCTCCAAGAGGACCATGGTAGCATTGTCAACCTAGTATGATGCAAGAACCTAATCCGGAATTTCAAGGTTATGCACATCCATCTCAAAGTAATTGGAACACACCCTTTCCTTGACAACCTTAACCATCTCAACCCCAAAAGCAATCTTGGCAACAAGGTTGGCAAGGACCTTATGGGAGAAATCCACAATATCCTCAATATGTTCCACAATATCCTCCATACCAAACTCCTTGCTATCCCTACCATCCACCTCCACCACAACCACATCCATCTCAAAGATCCACTCCCATTCAACTACCTGTACCACCCTTTCCAAACCCACACAAGGAAGTAGCTCAACCCACTTACAATGCTGAGACATAACACTTCCAGACATCTCCTCTTGATATAAATGGTATTCATCTTATATCAGGAAAGGTATTGCAAAAAGGACATTCTATTGATTTCATTGAAGGACAACACACAAAAAAATAAGATTCAAATGAGAAGACCAAAAAAACATGGGTTGCACTTGATGAAGAGCACACATTAGAATCAGATATTGAGAAAGTTCCCTCATGTTTACCATTAGATCCTCTATGTGTTCAAGAGAATAATCAGCAAAAATAAGAAGATCTGAATGTCATGGAAGAAGAAGACATCCAAGATGATCCAAATCAGCAAGTGGACTAGATGCATCACAACCATGTTGAAATATGGTTCCAGACAATCATTAAGTTGCAGCAACACTCTTCTCCAACTATGCTTGATGTTGTCAAAGTCAAAGCATTTGGTCTCTGGAATTCAGGTACACGTCAAAGCATATATTTCAAGCCTACACATCATTTTATCTTTCATCTTGATGTGCACATGGCTCCATTAGAAGTATTCCTATAATTGAAAGAGATTTGGTTTTCCATGTAGAGTAAGATATAAAATGAAAAAAAATTAAAATTAAAAAAAAAGCTCAGGTGAAAGCCTATTTTGAGGTGCCTAAGATTGGATCATTAATTGAAAACCTCCATGAAGTGGTCAATGGGTTAAAAAAAACGAGAAAAAGAAAAAGCTCCTAGGTGAAAATCTCTTTTGAGGAACCTAGGCAAACCTACTAGTTGAAAACCTCATTGAGGCAACTAGTAGGCCTAAGAAAAGATAAAAAATGAAAAAGAAAACAATGAATTTCTCCATGTATCTCTCTCTCATGAATGTAGGTGCTCTCCAACCCTTGCAAGCAACAAGAACACTTCAACACCAAAAAAGAAAAGTTGGTCAAAATTCTAGTCAAAGGAAGTCAAACTTGGACTTTCTCCTCCTTTTCTCAGATGATCTAGAAGGACCAAGGCCATGCCAAGCTATCACCCTCATCTATTTCCACCATCCACCCAGGATTCCCAAGATTTTCCCATTTACTTTCCTTGCTGCCCTAAAATGCTACAGCAAGGCTCTGTTTTTGCTACAGGAAGTCAAAATACATAGAGCATAAAATTGTTTTTATCATATCTTGAAAATAATGCATGCATTTTCCAAGTTGTTTCATGGGGAGAGGCATACGGATGATGGTAACATGCCCAAGAAATTTAAGAAAAATATGGTGCACACTTTTCGAGAAATTAACCTCAATCACCTATAGTTGTTTTTATTGTTTCTCGATATTCGTGCATCGATTTACCGATATATTTCATGGGGAGATGCATATGGATTATGGTAACATGCTCTAGAAATTTCAGTAAGTTCTAGTGCACACTTTTCAAGAAATTGACCTCCATCATGTACAATAATTTCTAAATTTTCTCGATATTGGTGCATCCATTGGCCAAGATTTTTAATTGGTACATGAATAGGGATGTTGGCAACATGCTCACCAAATTTTAGGTCAATCCAGTCTACCATTTTAGAGATCTACATAAAATAATTTTGCTATAGGAAGACTATAATCCCTACACGAAGATCCTGTAGCACTATAGGATGACCGAGAAGCTACAAGAGGAAATTTGATTTTAAAAACTCAGCATCAAATTTTTTTTCACTCACACAATAGAATATCTAGCCACCTTGAGTAAAATGAAGCCATTTATGAGGATTGAGAAGGGCGCACACCCTCCTTAGGAAGCAGTTAATCCACTCCACCAACAAAACATTGAAAAATGGAAATAAACTTACACACAACAACCTTATCAGTGAAAGAATCACCATGTTATGAAGACATGTGGTAGAAGTAAGAAAAAAAATTTAGCACCTCCATGGAAGCATGGATCGATCATCAACTCAGCAACAACATGCATGCTTGTCCAACAACCATCAGGTAGGTACAGGTATGAAATATTATTGACCTCTTATCTTGAGCATATTATAGTTAAAAAAAAAATTCATGCATGAGAGATGAGTTTTTATAAGCTAAGGATGGGTCAACAGTCTCAGCCACCCTCAACAAGTTAATTGTAGCTAACTCCCTCACTCATGCAATGTGGAAAAGCAAAATTAGGAAGGGTGATGATTATGATGAGTGGGGACAATAGTTAAAAGAGGAAATTTATGCAAAGTCCAAGTCACTGAATCTTTCTGAGCCATCCCCGGATGCGGGTGCCACGGGCGAGGAGATGGGACCGCCACCTGGTCACCATGGGCGGTACCAAGTTTAAGTTGAGCATTCACTGCGAGCAGCCGTCGGGGACTGCAAGCGTGGGTGCTGTGGAGGGAAGGGACGACAATTTAATGCCTGGTCCGGATTATAGCCTTGGTTGCTGTGTGCAGTTATGGCGGGCGAGGGTCGAGACGTTGCAGAGAAGCATAAATACAATGAAGGTAAGGAATATTTTGCTGTGGATCATTTACAGTGGGGGGAATTGGGATTTTGGTTGTCAGTTTCCGGAGGTCTGGCTCAAGGCGCCCCTGTTGCACTTGGATTTGGGAGCAAGCCTGCTAGCGTGGGCGACGGGTGTGTGTCTGTTCACCCTGCTCCGTTTCGCTATCTGGTATCCAAGACCACCATGGTCAAGCTCCGGCAACGCCTCATCAGCCGTCGAGGCTCAGGTAGAGGCGGAACTTCGCGCCCATCCGTCGACAATGTCTCTTCTCGCTGTTGCCGCTGTTTATGTCACCGAGTTGAAGAAGCTAATCCCTTGCAATCGCGCCAATTCATGGATGCTGGCAATTCTGAAGCGGGTTCCAATCCTCTCCCTGCGTTTGGAACCGCGGTTTTCTCCTTTAACAGCTCCCAGGCCAATTCGCGCATTAATGCCCATGTCTCTGTTCTTTTTCTGGAAGAACCGGTGGAGGAGGTCGGGGAGCAGCCCCGCCCACAGCTTCATCAGGCCGAGAGCTCCAGAGCTGCTGAAGGATTGCCGGAGGACTGCCCGAGGCCAGACATCGACCCTCCAGCGACTCAGCCAGCGCCTTCGTCAAAGAAAGCCAAGGCCGATTGGGCCCCCCCCCGGAAGGATTGTGCTGGATATATGAGGAGGAGCCGGACGATTAATCGACCGCTCGCTCACTCTCTTCCTTGTCTTCGATGCTCTGATTCTGTCGATGGCAGCTGGTATGTTTTGAATGTCTCTGTTTTGTATGCGAATTATACTGTTCATTGTGTCTCCACGCCCCTGCGAGGGAGTTTGATGAAGATTTTCTTTTTCTTTTCCACGCCCCTGAACGGAATGACTACTTCTGCCCTCACTGTTGCTCTAAGGTCTAAAGCCCCTGCGTGGGCATTCAATTTCTGTGGTAGCGCCCCTGCGTGGGCTTTCAATTTCTGTGGTAGCGCCCCTGCGTGGGTGTCTGGTCTCAAGGATGCTGCCCCTGTGTGGGTGATATGTTTTCATGTCAAGGCCCCTGCGTGGGTAATCAATCGAGTGGTATGGACCCTGTATGGGTGGTTTTTTGAGCACTGTAAGTCCAGAGTGCCATCCCCGGCCTCTGGCACATGACTTCATGGTTGTAACCGTTTTTCTGTTTTAATGTAAATAATAGCATAGCATAGTATTAACGAGAAAAAAAAAAATCTTTCTGAGCCATTACCAAAAAAGAAAAAAAGAACAAGGCCCACCTTTAGTTGTATCAATGCTCATTCCCAAAATAGTTAGAGAGGCTCGTTGAGGCATCAAGGGTCGAGCTAGATGATACCAAGGGCTTCCTAGGGTGCTACATAAGATATACGTAGTTCATTTGCAAGTGCTATAGGTTCGGGCATAACTGCTACACGAGAAACATGGCTGCTATAGGAAAGATAGACTGTGTGCTATAGGAAAACAAAGATGCTACAGGAAGGCAAATGTTGCTGCAAAAGACCCAGATTTTGAGGAATTTCTCTCCCAATAACTAGGATTCAAAGGAAAACATCCAAATCAATGGTAAATACATTTTTCTCCTTTCCATATGTGAATAATAAGCTTGCAAAATTTTCATTTTTTCAGTAGCACAACCTATGGGAAACATTTGATAAAAGTTTACAAATAAAAATATGAAATATGGATGCTTCCTTTGAATTGAGCCTAATAAGAAGGGGAATTGCAATTATTTTTTAGTAAGCATGAAATCATCCTTCCTCCAGGAAATATAAGAAATCTGTTTTTTTTCCTTTGTCATAAAAACCCTCATTACACACGAATATCTAAAAATTCTAGCAGAAATAGACAGTTGCCTTGCCAACTTTGGAAAGTTGTATTGAAGGCTTTGGGGGGTTTATATAACCATATAAATCCCACAACAAAGAAGAAGGATAAGAAGAATATAATGAAGAAGCATAAGAATATGGAGAAGAGGGAAATTAGCCAAAAGAAAAACTCAAGGAGGAAGAAGGAAGAAAGGAACAAATTGTGCTAAAAACAAAAATAGCAGTGCCTAAGAGAGACCTAATCAAAACGGAGAACTCCAAATCCAATTAGGCAACCATCTAGGCCACAAAAGAGAATAAGAAGGAAAAAAAATATCAGAAGGCATTGACTATCAAAATAGAACTCAAACCGCAGTGATGAAAAAAGGCTTTCCAAGAGGTCTCTAATCTCTTTCTAGGTTTTGTGCGAGGCCTAGAAGATATTATAGAAAGGTAAGAGAAAAAAATTAAGCATGAGATGAAATTTTGGTGAAGATTTGATAGATTTTTTTATGTGATACATAATGCTACAGGTCTTCTATAGGGTGCTTTGTGTTGATACATGATCTCATCTAAAGGCGTTTTGAGGGTTCTAGAGGTGTCGAAATTGTGGAAAAAGGTAGGAGGTTGGAAAATGATGTGGAATATCTTTCCAAACCAAAAAATATTCAAGAACCCATCTTGAATAAGGGGAAGTAGGTAGGCTAATGGCCTTTAGAAACACTATGATTTTCCTATGCACAAACAATTTTGGAAAAATGAGTGAAAATGGAATGAAATTTTCAAGGGAGAGGATGTGAATGAAATGGATCTAAAATTCAACAGAGTTCACATGAAAAGAAGAAAGTTATGTTTTTGTGCTTGAAAGACTGCTAAACAACCATGAAAAGAACAACTACATTTTCATGCTTCGCCTTGCAGAACCTAAAACGAAGATTATTAAGAGAAAGGAATAAGGAATGCACAAGAGAAAGGCCACCAGGGCCAGGAATGAGGCACAATTAGGTCACTAAGCTGCTTAGAGGGTGAGCAACACTTTCAACAGGGGGGTATGATGGGCCTCCAAATTAGACATAAATCAAAGCCCATCTGACCATCCTTTAGCACATTAAATCTATCTTTTTGCATGAGATGACATGTTTTTAACTTTAATATGTTCATTAGGAAAGTTTATGGATAATTGTATATTTGTACCTAATATTATTTATTTTTAAAGACTATTGTGAGAATATTGGGCATATTATGAATATTTGGAGGGGGAGATAATTTAGTGAGTTTCTACCTACTAGAAGAGTAACAATATTGGATAATAAATCAACAAGATATTATGAAATTATTGCACAAATTATGGAGCTCCAATGATTGAGAAATCTAGCAATGTGTTCCCTGTCATTTAATGTAGATTCCTAGTGTTGGGAACCAGATCCACTATTGGAGAGATTTTGGAGGGGAAAGCTTCCTCCTTTCGTGGAGAATGCTTCCTAATAATTTTTTATAAGTACTAATTTGAATTTTCCTCTAGGGGTTGTTTTTTCTTAGTCTTCTTGTGGAGAACACTTGTATTTTTACAGCTCCACTTTCATTTCTCGCAAGGATCTAAATGTATTGATGGAAATAATTATGATTGGCACCATTTTCACCTTCTAAATATTGGTCTCATTCATAGGACTTTGAGTTTCCCTAGGTTTGGCCATCCCAGGAGCCTCAAAGCCATTTTTTATAATTTGTTTTTCTTCTTTTCACTTCCTATTCACATGCATCCCTTGTTCTTGTTTTTCATATTTCTTCATTTAGTATTGATGATTTCTTGTTGTAGGATTGGGTTAAATGCTTTAAGTGACTTCTTTTGTAGTATCACGAGAATGATTTCATCCTTGGAACAAATTTTTAAAGTCACATTAATCATTGAGCTACTTGGGTTAGTTTTCTTATTCCCAAATCTAAATTTCTGAAAGTCTCTTATGGCAAATAGTAGTAATTTTCTGCTATATTTTAGAACATGCCAATGAGATTCAATTGATTTTATTCCACTTGAATTATATCATAAAAAAATTCAAGTTAATCAAAAAATTTACCCCATTGTATTTTCACTTTATTAGGTTAGGAATTTGATAGATTAACTAGCTGAGTCACTAGTTCTCGAATTTCTAGATTTTAGACTAGTAATTTCCTCTTATTTTTTAGCATTGGTTAATAGGGGTATTTTTTAGTTATTCCATTTGGAATGGAGACCTAATACATCATATTAAATAACAAAAATTTTCCCATCCAATTTGGATTTGATTTTATTGGCCATTCTGTGAATTATATCTTCCTGTAGAAAATCCTGTAACTTCTTGTAGTAGCCTGTAACTTCCTATAGCAGCGCCTGTAACTTCCTCTAGCACTCTTCGAGCACGTATATACTTGCCAATATTTTCTCAAAAAGCTTGGTTTTTGTCCCCTAGGGTTGAATCATGACACCTAGGATCTAAATCCATGATTGAGGAAGAAGAAAAACCAATTAGGACATGTCTTTTTAAAAAGTAGATTAGGCTTATTATTTAAATTCATGCTTTTAGGATTTCAATTGAAAATTGTTGTTCTTGCCGAGGATTAATTTATTTTCAAAGTAAAATTTAAATTTATGCAATTACTTTAGGATTTGATTTCATTCCATTCACTCCATTACATCATCACAACAAAATAATGACACATTGCATGCTCCACATATAGTGTCGATACCTCTTAAGTTTGTACGAACCTCGTATTGATAATTAAAGTTGGTAGCCTTGGGAGTTGCAATACTGAGGCTCATCAATCGTCTCTCTAAGAGGAGATCTTCAAAAATAAAACAAGAAAAATGAAGAGCTACTTCAAGTATTTTAAGAACAAAAGAATGAGTTGAAGGAAGATATTATCAAATTAAAGGAGCAATTAGAGGAAGGAAGATAGGCTAAAGAAGGAATGAGAAAGTAGTATCTCGAAAAGGAAGAACAATGTCAAAAATTGAAAGTTGAGGTAAAAATTCTAAAGGTTAAATGAGAAGAAAACGATAAACATCTAAAATTTCAAGATAGTACTAATATTTTGGATAAAATTATTAGTAGTCAAAGGTCTCCTTCCATTAAATCTGGTCTTGGTTTTCATGAAACTGTAAAAGGAGAATTTATTTCATAGGCTTGTGCAAAGATCTTGAAGGATAAAAATAAAAAAATATGAAATTACTGTTAAAGAGATAAGAAGTCAACCTAATCAACATCCAAGGAAGATGAATTTTGAAAAGAAATTATTTTCTCCCAATAATAGAAATATTAATCGATTCTCTCCTCTAGTCAATAATGTTGAATGCTTTATGTGTCATAATTATGGACATTGCAGCCAATTGAGAACCAAATTGTTTCGATCTCAAGAAAATAGCCACTTCACAGGATGGTCATCAACTCCCAGGTACTTATGTTTCTTTAAAAGATATTTCTTTGCTTGCAACATATTTGTTCTGTTTGAAATAGGAGGAATATGAAACAGAAATATTATAATTCCTCTACTCCATTTTCGGGTCATATAAGATGTTATACTTGTGACAAGTTTGGGCATGTAGAAAAATAATGCAGGAGAAATTCAATGGACCTCCACAGACAATATGACAAGCAATCAGATAATAATACTACTTCCAAAAGACCTGAGAAAGATGGATCCGCCATCACTTCTCATAGTAAGAAGAAAGAAGAAGAACAAACAAGGTGTGCTCTTGCTCTTTTCTCATTAGAAGGTGAAGAAGAATGGTACATCGATAGCAGATGCTCTCATCACATGACTGGAGATAAGGAAAAGTTTGAATTTCTCAAGAAAAAAAAGTATGGTAAGTTGATTCTTTGAAATAGTGCTCCAACAAGAGTTATGGGAAAAGGTACAATCAAACTTGAGAAGTATGAAAAAGCAGTTGATGCATTATTAGTTCAAGGGTTAAAGAAGAATATTCTAAGTGTAGTTCAAATGGTTGACAAAGTACGAATAATTATATTTACAGCAACTAAATGCAAAGTTATATATCAATAAACTAGAAAGGTTATAACAAGAGGATACACAAATCTAGACAAATTATATGTGTTAGCAAAGAAGAATTCAGGCAAGAGGTATAGTTCCTCTTCCTCTTTATATTCAAAAGAAAAGAAGATAGTTCCCATTATAGTATATTGTTTTTAAAGCATAATTCTAATAGTGACTGCAGAAGTGATGTGAGAGTAGGTGATGATTATCAAGTCCACAGGATCACTGATATATGGTCTTAGGGGGAGCTATGCATAAGTATCTTAGTGATAGTTCTCTAGTTTGGTTTGATATTCCTTTGATGATGTTTTGGTATTATTGACATTACATCTAATGAACTAATAGTGAATAGGTACAAACAATACAATTTCAGGGGGGGTTGTGACTATAAATATTCAACAGTTTACTTTTTGTACACAGATTACTTAAAGGACAATAGCATATATACGAGAGTTTTGATCTAAACAATTGTGTATGTTTCTATGAGATGAAGAAATAATGGGATAGACTCTAGGGAAGTTTCTCACATGCTTCAGTCAATTATTATTGGTTTTTGGTTCTAACATTGATTGGTTACAGTCTGTTGATGATGCTCAAATGTCACTTAGAAATGATGCTGGTTCATGAGATGTTGCAAAATGTTATTGTTGATTTTGATGGATTTGGTGATTGATGAGTTGGATATGATTAGATTTGACAGTGAATAGTTGGCACAAGTTCAAGGGGAGCATCTGCGATGCTTCTAATAGTGCATTGTTGGCATTATGGTTTCTTGAGCATTTCTTATTCCATGATAATGTTCATAATTGGTATATATCATTTGGTGATGTATAGTCATTGCTGCTATTTGTAGAAATACATATGTTTTTTTCATTATGTCACTAGTAATGATGAAGTCTTTGATGATGACTATGTATTGCTTAAATTGCACTTAGTAAATTTAATCCTACATGAAGTGGATGTGCATGTTATGTTCCTTATTGACATTGGTTGATGAAGATGAGTTTATGATTCACTCGCTACTTGTTGACATTTATATGTTGTTGTCATTATGTCTTCAATTGAAGATGATGCCTATATATTGTTTGAGCTACATGTGAAAAGTGGTTATGATCCTGGTGCATGGAAAGAATATGTATATGCTATCTATGTTATTGTGATTCAAGAGTTTGATATTTCTACCTATGGATTATGTCTCTTCTTATATATGGAAAGAACATGTTGACCTTGATGATATGAGATCAAGGGGATGAGTTGCTGATAAATAGGCCTTTGAGCCTCATGGTAACACAATTCAGAGGCATGTAGCTGCCACATCTCTTATCAGAGATAAGATACCATCGTCTTAACTAGTTTATTTCCATTTTTGTGTGTAAGCATATTTTAGTTCTTTGATATTAATGAAATGAAGTTTTATTTCTACTGCGTTTTTGTGTTTACGTGTATATTTGTATTTTTTGTGTTCCTACATAAGTCTGGATTAGTGGTGTCAAAGAGGTTTGATATTTCTTTGTTTTTCTTTGCATGTCCCAATGAAGTCAGGTGATAAGTAGTTAGGGCTCGAACTAGTTGAACCTTTACCAGACTAGCCTTGCAAAACCCGACAACCTCCCATGACGGAAGAAAAGAAAGACGAGGGGGTAGGAGATCCTTTCAAAACATTGCTCAAGGAAGCCCTCAAGCGACAAAGGAATGCGATGATGGATAACTTTGCCCAAATCCTTCGGTGGCTACCCACATGTGACGCATCTTCATCCAACAACCACTCTGGAGGCACCACTCCTTTTAACGTACAAGTTAAATTTGACATTCTCATATTTGAAGGACAGATAGATGTAGACATCGTAAATAAATGGTTAAATTCGTTGAAAGGATTTTTTTTAGTTCATGACTTTCCCAATCGGGAAAATGTTTTTGAACTACTCAAAGACGCCCCACATGTCAAGGACTGGTGGGAAACATACTGTGAACAAAAGGATGAGAGAGAATCCTTACTATTTTCAGTCGCACCCACTTGGAGTTATTTCTAAGACACCATCAAGGAACAATATTACCATGTCTAGAGCTATGAAGATAAATACATAATGTGGACAACGGAAATGTAAATTTTGAAATGGGAACTCTAGCCAAAAATCCCAAAAAACATGAAAATGAGTGCTAAAAACGAAAAGTGTTGATGCTGGAATAACACTTTTTTTTTTCTAGGGTAAATTTTAAACATGTTTTGAAAATGGCATTGAAAACCAATTTTTTTGTGCAAAAAACACCATGAAAACGAAAAATGTTTATGTTGGAATAACACTTTTTTTTTATAGGGTAAATTTTCAACATGTTTTTTTTTTTTTTTACAAAAACTGGTAGTGGATATATTAGATACTTGGCCTTAATGCCAAAAAGCGGATTACAAAAGGAGAGCCTAATGCCATGAGTACCGCACAACCTTGCAAGGCCGTGCTATTTATGCTTAGCTCATATCTCTTTTTAGTTGCTACTATGTGATCAATTTTAGAGATTTTCCCAAGTTTGTGGATACATACATGCTGATTTAACAATAGGCAGTAAAACATAACGGCTCTCTAAATTAAGGAATTGGTTCCCATGTTTCGTGTCCACCTCTGAGCAAAAATCTAGCTGTAAGAAGGGATGCTTTGTTGACTTCAATGTCTGCCTCCTTGTTATTATCTCTCAACACGTGGTAGAAATTCAATTTCTGAAATGAGTCTCCGAGATCTGTTATTCTGAAAATCAGCCTTGCAAGCCTTAGGTCCATTGGCTTAGCATGTGTCACGATAGTGTTAATGATAACCTGAGAATCCCCAATTACATTAGCCTCACTGATGTTCAGCACTTTCAAAAGATTGAGCCCTTGGAAAAGAGCCAAAGCCTAAGCTTGAATGCTAGAAGCGATGCCCAGACCCCAGGTGAAACTGTGGATCCTTATGCCATCTGGATTCAATATTACACCTCCAGCGCAAGCTCTTCTAGGATTTCCCTTTGCAGCCCCATCAGAAAATAGAGAGTGTCTTGGCTGATTGGTAATCCATAGCTGAAACTCTTTTCCTGTAACTCTTATTTGCCAATCTTTGGGGAGGGAGATAATATTTGCGATTTTTTGGAACTGAAGATCAAGAGAAGAGCCCCAATTTATATCTTGTTGGCTTAGGCTTAAATTGTCTTTATACTCTCTCAGACACTCTTTTAACTGGAATTTAATCTTAACTACCACAAGCTTGGCATCCTATTCGTGGTTTCTGAAGATCCTTTTATTTCGCTCAAGCCAAACCTACCAACAGATAATTTTAGGGAGAATAGACCAAGCAACTCTGATAGTTTTATTTTTTGGAGGGGGACCGGGATACCTTTGCAACCATTTAGCAAAAAGATCAGGAATGGAGGAAGGCAAAGCGAAGCTGGAACTCGAAGATCCCAGCAGCTCAGTCCAAATCTGCATTGTGAAAGTGCATTCAAGCATCAGGTGAGTTACGCTTTCCTAGTTTTCCTTGCAAAGGCAACACCTTGAAGGGCCATGGAATCCTTGCTTCTAAAGATTATAATCAGTCAAAATTTTGGAGTGGCATAGGAGTTAGTTGAAGAAGTCGATTTTTGGCAAGGAGGGATTATGCCATATCCATTTCCATGGTTCTGGGTTTGTGGCCACGTGAGGGCGCTCACACAGCTTGGCATAACTATGAGATACTGTGTATCCACCATCATGCGCACCCCATCCTCTTGAATCACGATTTCGTGCCAGTGTTGGAGCTAATATGTGGAGCTTAGATAACAGGATCTCGTGCTCCATAAACAATTTTGGGGGCGTTCGAAGATTCCAGCCAGCCCAGCGTGAATCTTGCTAGATGAAAATGTCCCACAGGGAAAGCATTCCTGTATCGTTCATCCATCTGCGCAACACTTGGAGTGAGCTACAGCCTCCCATCGGCTCATTGTTCATTATCCTGTCTGTCTAGAGGTTGATCCTTTTTCCATTACCGGGAATCTAGTAGGCATGAGCATTAATGAGAGGGAAGGTTTTGAAGTAGAGCTTTAGAAAGGGCATATTTGGATGCGTCTGAGGGTGGTCTAGGCAGCGGGAGCACTGGCCTTCGAAATATATTTTCCAAAGAGCTAATTGTGCCGAGCCAGGGTTAGGAGAAATAATTCTCTAGATTAATTTAGCTCCCATTGCAATATTATGGATGCCAAGATTTTTTAAATTCAAGCCTCCTTCCAATAGAGGTTTGGAGATGGATTCCCAGTTGACTAGCGGAATCTTTTTCTCATTCTGCTTAGCCCCCTTCCAAAAAAAAAGTCAAATGATCTCCACCATTTTTCTGAGAATGCCAGTGGGAGCAAGAAGGACAGAAAACTAAAATAAGGGAAGGTTGCTAAGAACAAATTTTATGAGAACAGACTTACCAACAATGTTAATCCAGGAAAAGCCCCAGGCAAGCAATTTGATCTTGAATTTCTCCAATTGGGGAAGCCAATCTCTGTTGTAGGCTCTTTTGATAAAAACAGGGAGGCCCAAGTACTTGAAGGAAGTCTAATTTGAGGAATCTGCAAAGCCAAAGGTTCTGGAAATGGAGTTGAGCAAGCTAGGAGTGGTGTTCCAGCAATAGATATGACGTTTGCCATAGTTTAGACTGCTTCTCGAGACCATACAAAGCTCATCTAGAACTCCTTTAAATCTGGAGGCCATGAGCACAGAGGCAGCTCCCAATAACAAGGTGTCATCTACAAAGAGGGCATGATTTATGTTTTTAACTCCTCTTGCTATGCAGATCCCTGTGATTTCCTGATCCATAATTTTTTTGTCTACATAAAAACTAAGGACTAAGGCTTGAAGAACAAATAAAAGTGGTGAGAGAGGGCACCCCTGCCTAAGCCCTCTCGTGGCTTTGAAAAAATCAGCAGCTTTTCCATTTACTAACAGGGCAATCCAAGGCTCCGAAATGCAAGGCCGAATCCAGTTTATAAATTTCTCACCAAATCCAAGATTATGTAAGACTTTTAGCAGAAAAATATGCCTAACTCGATCAGATGCATTTGCTAAATCAAGTTTGACAACCATACCTTTTTCATTGCAGCTCAAACTTGACTGGATTGCCTCTTGGACCATAATGAAATTGTCCACAATCTGTCTACCTTGAATGAAGCCTCCTTGGCTTTCCGGAATGATTTTGGGGAGGATGAGCTTCAATCTATTAGCGATAACTTTGGTAATCAATTTATAACCAATATTACAAAGCGAGATCAGGCAAAACCTGCTGAAGGAGTTGGCTCCTTTCTCTTTGGGGATGAGAGCAAGAAAAGTGAAGTTCGTGCTACCTCCGATTTTCTGGAAAACTTGGGACTTTAGGACAGTTTTGTAAAGATATTTTTCCACGATCGACCAGCAAATTTGGAGGAATCTGGCTAAGAATCCATCCGGCCCAGGGGCTTTGTCTGGGTCCATGGCAAAGAGGGAATCCTTGACTTCATTCTTGGTTAGTTTAGCTTCGAAGAGATGGTTCATTTCAACAGTAATCAAGGAGGGGACCACATCCATCATATCAGAGTTTTGGTCCAGATTTATATCTTCACTATATAGACTTTTAAAATGAAAGGAGGCTGCTTTTTTGATTTTTGTATTATCCTTGTGGATAGTAGTGCCATCTTTGATTTTGAAGATGGAGTTCATACATTTCCTTGCCTGAGCTTGTTTGTGAAAGAAGGAAGAGTTATTGTCCCCTACTTTAAGCCAGAGGCTACGTGACTTAAGCCTCCAGTATTCTTCCTTAGCTAGACAAGCCTTGTGATAGTTTCGCTAGAGCTGGGCTTCTTTATTTAGAATCTCTTTTGTTATATCAGCTTTTTCAGCCTGGAGATGGTGAATTTCCAATGTGCGTTGAATTTTCTTTCTTTCGTTGGCTGGATTGGGCAGAGATTTGGCCCAACTTTTCAAAGCCCTTTTCACTCTTCTAAGCTTCTCCTCCTAGATGAAAAAGGGGGAGCCTTTGACATGTTGCAACCATATGTCCTTAACTAATTGCATGAAGCCAGATTCCTTAGCCCGGAGTGGGCTAAATCTTAAGGGAATAAGACCGAGATCAAGCTGAGACACGAGTTCCAGCTTGATGGGTTTATGATCAGAAGTGGTGCATGGGAGAATGTGGACTCTAGCCTCTAATCCAAGCAGAAGAAAAGAGCTTTGAAGAAAGAATCTGTTCAACCTGCCAACGATGTGACCGGGTCCAATTCCTTTATTAGTCCAAGTGTACTTGCCAAAAATTGGTTTAATGTCCAGCAGATCCCAATCCTGCATAAGGTCCTCTACCCATTCCCTTGCCGGGTCGTGAACAATGTTGCCTCCTCTCTTGTCAGCTGATAGGAGAGTGAGATTATCATTTCCAGCAATGATGGTGTTCTCAAGATTAACGAGGTCTGCTTGGTTTCTTATGGATTCCCAGCAGGCCTTTTTTTCCCCAGCGTTCATAGGGACATACACATTGAAGAGACTAAAAATCTCTTTTGAGTCTAAGTGCTACAATTTTAAGAACAGCCAGTGAGTATTGAGGATCTCAGAAATGACTAAGAATTTACTTGCGTTCCAGAGGGTGCCCAACCCACCGGAAGCCCCTCAAGCTGAGATTCATTTCGCCTCACATTTATTCTAAAGTTTCTTACTTACCTGAAGTAAGACGGAGTCCTCCAGTTTGGTCTCCTGGATGAGGAGTATGTCAGGAGATTCTGTCCTTATTAAGCTTCTGATGGCTTCTTCTTTGATTCTGCTCCCCATACCTCTACAGTTCCAGGAGACAATCTTCATTATTTGTATTTCTGGTTGGCTCCCTTGGAGCTTTGGGGCTGATTTCTCACCATCTTTGGTTTTGATGCTAATAGCTTTTCGAGAGTTGGTTGGCTGCCTTGGAGCTTATCTTTGAAAGTTTCTTGCTCTCTTTTTTCCCTATCTGTTTTACAGCCTCTTGTGGATCTCCTTACCAAAGTTTGGGATTCTCCTATTTCACCTTCTTCCTCTGACCCTTCAGATTCTTGCTCAACTTCCTCAACTTCTACAGTGTTTCCTTTGGAGCTCTCAGCAAGGCTTGCCCCCTTGGGAGAAGAGGGGGTACCTTTTGCGAGGGGGAATTATTTTTGGGTATCTACTTCCTGTGTTTCCTCTATTTGCGAGCTTAGGGGGGCCAAATTTATTTTCTTGTTCCATTCTGGAAGGGGGTTGCTGAGGAGGGGCTTGTTGTGGGCCTCTTCCATTTGGACCGGCATTCTTTTGGGTTTTCTTGGCTCGCTTGACCTGGTTCCAACCTTCTTCTTTACCCTTATTTGATTTAGCATTGGATGGGCATCCTCTGGCGAAGTGTCCGTAGACATGGCATTTTCGACATTTGAAGGGTAATTGCTCATAATCTAGCTTCTGAAAATGGGTCCAACTTCCTACTTTGATTTTGAAGGCTTTCAGGAGTCCCACTTCTAGATCTACTTCTACTCAGATTCGGGCACAATCATATTGGTCTTTGTTATTTTCCATATCTATGAATTTCCCGAGGGCGTTGCTGATGTGCTTTAGCAAGTCCCAATTCTAGCAATGCACTGGAAGGTTTGGAAGACTGACCCACACCGGGATAGCTGTGGGAACGTTGACTGCAGGGTCGAAATCCGACGTCCATTTGTTGAGATAGAGACCCTGGGGTCCCATGAAATAGGGGCCATTCTAGAAGATCAAATCCTTGTCGTCCTTAGAGGTGAATTCAAAGAGAAAAAACCCTTGTCCTAAGAAATAAGAAGTGATGCTATTCTTGATCAAAGGTGCCTAGTTCTTATTTACCCAGATCTCAGTGGACTTAGGAGAAGGCCATAGATCGGTGAATTGGCCAACGAGGGCTCGCTTAGCCAAGGATAGGGCGACTTGGATCAAGGTTTCTGGCGGCAAGGAAATTTCAGGAATATCCTCGAGGCTCTCGACAAACTTGGTTGCTTCATTCTTTTTCTTCGGCGGAAAACTAGCCAAGAGTCGAGAGAAGGCTTCAGCAGATGGAGGCGGTGAGGGGGGGAGGTGGCCTGCCTGGGGCAAGCCCGGGGCCTCCATGGGGGCGAACCCTAGCTTACAAGCCCCTCTCAACAGCAAACGAGCCTGACCGGAGTGCAGGCTCTCAACCTCAGGGATAGTCGCAGCAAGGCAGAGGGCCGAGGTCCGCGGGGCCATAAGGCAGGAGGACCTAGGGCACAGAGGAGGTGCCGAAGCACAGGCAGAAGACTAGGTCTTCATGAGTTGCACCATCACTCCAAGTCGCGAAAAAACTTTCTCGAGAGTAGTTGTTAGTTGTTAATCAAGGACATAAATCTTCAACATGTTAATGTTGAAATAAGGTTTTTTTTTTTTTTTTTTTAGGATAAATTTTCAACATTTTGAAATAATGGCGTAACATATTTTATCATGACTCCGAAAAACATTAAAATTTGAAAAGAATAATGAAAACATAAATTTAAAAATAAAAACAATGAAAAAAAAAGTTCAAAGTTTAAAAAAAGTAACAAAACATAGATAAAAAAATATATTAATAAACAGAACATAAAATTAGAATAAAAAGACAAAAAAATCAATCATAAAAATGTTAAAAAAGAAAAACAAAATTAGTCTATAAAAGATAAGAATTAAAAAAACAAATATATATATATATATATATATATATATATATATATATAAAGAAATAAATAAAAAAAATGTAAAACAAAAATAAATAAATAAAAATTTGTTTTTTTTTTTAAACTAGAAAATTAAGTAAATAAAAATACAAAAATTTAAAAAACCATTAATAAAATATATATATATATATATATATATATATATATATATATATATTAAAATTAAAAACAATCTTGATTAGACAAAAAAAAACTAGAAAATTCACAAAACCAAAAAAAAAAAAAAAAAATTTAAACGTTTTAAATAATTAAAAAGAAAAAACAAACAAAAAACTACTAAAATTAAATTAAAACATTTAAAAAAAAATAAATTTATAATCTTCCTTCAGCCCATCTAATGACGTGAGGGCGCAATTTTCTTTTTGTAAGTTTATATATATATATTATCTTAATCGTAATATTTTTATTTTTATTTTAATTTTAATTTGATTTTTGTTCGTTTTTTTAGGTTTATTATGATTTTTTAAAAGTCTTCAATTTAATTTTAGTAGTTTTTTAATTTTTTTTGTTTGTTTTTTCATTTTGTTTTTAGATTATTTAAAATTTAATTTTTTTCATTTTTTTGTTAATTGTTTAGTGTTTTTTTTTTTTTTTTAAATCAAGTTTGTTTTTAATGGTTTTTTTGTATTTTTATTTTTTTTTAAATAGTTTTTTTAAATTTTTGTATTTTTATTTATTGATTTGTATACTTTTAATTTTTAATTTTTTTGTCTCTTATCAATACACATACACACACAGATATATATATATATATATAGATATATAGTAATCAACATTTAAAAACAGATAAATAAGACAACTATAAAATTTGTTAAGTAACTATGGTTTAAAAAACAATTTGACATAACCTAGAGTATGAAATGCAGCGACCGAAGAAAAGACCAAGTCAGAGAGGTGGCAGAAATCAAACAGTACAGGCACCCCCCACATGGATTTGTAAAACTGAATTTCGATGGAATGACAGAGGAGAAACCTTGAGAATCTTTGCGATGGACTGCGGGGAGGCGACAAATAACGAAGCGGAACTACACGCGCTGAAGCGCGGCTTGGAAATTGCGATTCAAGTAAGGGTCAAGAGTCTCCAAATTGAAGGTGATTCAAAATTGGTGGTGGATATGGTAAGGCAACTGCAGCAAAAAAAACCGGTGGAAAAAATAAGTAAGAGTTAGCGAACAGCGTGGCTCATCGGCGAAATTGGGAAATTACTTACCAAAATAGATTGTCTGATCCCAACCCATGTTAGACGATCAGGCAACCACCTGGAAGACCGGTTAGTGAACTGGGGCAGTCAGAACAGGGGAAGTTGATAGATAGCGAAGGAATGGAGTTACTGCTCCTGGAGGAGTGCGAACAATTACAACAACTTCTCGACGTCAATAAGGGTGGCCACGGCAATTCCGAGGTAAACGGCCAGGAAAAGCTAGTACGTGGCGGATGCAGGGAAAGATTACAGCGGGTGGGTATGGACAATATAATCGTGAGAAAGGACAGGGGTGGTATAAGTGACGGAGCAGGGAAGCTGACGGGGCAGGGAAGGATAGGGTCACCTGATGGGGAAGAAGAGAGAATCGAGGCATCATTAAGAAATGAATTGGAGGAAGTGTGGGGAGTCGGGAAAAGAGGGCGCGTTGGAATGACAAGTGGCATCAGTGGTACAGAAAGGGTACGGCAGGAGCAACCAGGAGAATGTAGTAGTTATGACGAGTAAAGCTGGTCAGATAGTTAGCGGAAAATTCTGAGGTAAGGACGCAGAGATGAGAACAACGAAATCTAATGGACAGGTGGAGGTAAGGATGGAAGGACAAAGGGGAGTATACAAGCAAAGGCTTGAGGTGGCAGTAAGAGTTTTCATGCAGCATAGCATGAAGCAAGGAAGAAAGGCGAAAGGTGGCAGCAAGGCGCAGCGACCAGTCCATAGCTCCGGTACCAACGAGGAAAGGTGGTATGTATATTCACTCCCCTCTCTTGCTGCTCTAAAGGTAGTTAGAGGTAGATACTTCTGTTATGTCTCAGAGATGTCCAGGAAAAGGAAGTCGAGAGCCAGTATTAGGAAGGGAGGAGGTTATCTTGGATATGGGAAGGAAAATCTTTATCATATCAAAAGAGATGATGTCCCAGGAAGAGTGAAAAACGGACCTCGGAGGAGGATAAAACCCAAGCCCAAGAATGACTGGTAGGTGGAGAGGGTCGATAAACTGAGAAAAGACGGGCTCCCTACTGGCCACAGGAACCACACCCATGTCTGCTATCCTGGGAAATCTCGGAAGGCTAAGAGCAAAACTCCATCAGTTTATCGGTGGGAAAGGAGTTCACCCCATCAGTCGGGTAGAGGAGGAATGATGGCGTTATATATAGATAGACACGAGGAGAGACAGCGAGGGAATTCCAGAGAAATAGAGAGGGGTGTGAGGGGAAGGGGCCGACCTGTAGGGCAAGTCGAGGAGTGGCCCGGGATCTCGTGCCAGAAAAAAAGCGGGAACATAATTCTAAGACAAGGGAGGTAAGTGAGTGGGTCGAAGTAGACTTTTGCATCAGAGGTACTGACTTGTGGTATGGTGTCTTGATAGGTAGGCAAGACATAATCAATCAGAGGTTCCAGGATAAAAGCAAGATGGCTCCGAAGAAAGAGAAATAGGTTCGAACCCAGGAAGAAGGATCGAGCAGCAACCCGAAGCGGAGAGGAAGGAAACCAGAGTCAGAAAAAAGAATGTACATGGTCAATGCGTATATGGCTGGGAATTCCCCTGAAATTTGAGAACAAATAAACGGGTGGGAACGTGAGCTGAGATCCATAAGCGAGAACAAGGAGATTCCCCAGGGGGAATGGGAGGATCTGGTTCTAGACCCAGGAAATACCAGGAGTCGTAACTCACTGTTTAATAAGTCGCTCCAACAGTACTGGATTATGAAACATGTGGTAGCTCGAGCCATGGAAATGAACCAGGCAATCTGGGAGGAAGAAGAGGAGGAAAGAAAGCAGAGAGAGGAGCAGCTAAGGAGCCAGACAATGGAGGAACTGGAAAATCTAAAGTCCATGTTCCTGAAAGAAATAGCGGCCGTCCAGATTCAGGCAGCGAGAAATAATCTGATGCTGGGGAAAATGGAACAAATGATGCAGGAAATGAAATGGGTTCTAGAGCAGAAGAATGTGAATCCAGGGTCAAGTGCCATGGCGCCCGCCCCAGTTAATTCGTCAGACGAGGAATGAAGAAGCTAGGCCCTTGCATAGTTTTGTTTAACATGTTTTTAGAAATGAACTGTGTATGGTTGTTTGGTTATAGACTTGTAGATAAAATAGTTAGCAGCATTCGAAAGCATAGATATGACAGTATTAAGGAGAAAGACATTTTTAAATTTTGGTCTGGGTATAACGCTGATAGGTGGCGACCTGGTTTCCTACGCACAGGACAACTACCTGAGCATATGTTTGATGTAAGAATTTTGTTATCGTAATATAGAAAGAAGTAATGCCTAAGTTTACAAAAAAAAAAACAATTTGACATAAAAACTTTTAAAGTGTCAAAAAATGTAACATTTAAAAAAAAAATATCCATACATAATACATTAGAAAATTTAAAGTGTAAAAAATAAGCCCTATAAAAAAACGGTTGATGGTGCATCAACACGTTTCAAAATCAACATGAAAATCACTAACATTTAAAAACAAATATTTATATTTGCTACATAAAAAAATTTCAAGTGTCAAAAATATGCTCTGAAAAAAAAAGTATATTTAGCATCACCACTTTTCAAAATCGGTTGACTTTTTGCTACCTCAATGAAAACGTGTAATTTTATCAGTTCCCATTTCAAAATTTACATTGTTCCACGCCGCGGCAGGTGTAGGAATTTACAGGGTAAGTTCCTCAGACAGAAAACCAAAGGACACCACTCACAAAAAAATTACAGATCAATACACCAGTATTCTTGATGTGGGTAAAACCCTCAAAGAGGGAAACATTCCACGGCCTGAGCCAATGCAACCACTTCAGGCAATTTATTAGTAAAAAAATGAAAATTTACAAAAGCTTCTCTCATGAATGGTCACCCTACAAATGATCCTCCATGCTCTTTAAATAGAGATCATGGCCCAATCAGGTGTTAAGCCACAGACCAAGTGTCGGTAACACCGAGGAGAGAATGAACCGTCGGATCACTTCATGTCTATAACATATCGTGACCATCGGATTGTAAGTTACAAAAGTACATAGTAAAAAAACACACTTTACCTAACTCTACACTAGACCAAGTTATACTTAACTATTTCCTATGTGTCGGAATATCTTAACATCCCCCCTTAAGAACAACTTGGGATAGGATTGAAGGATGTACAAGTATGACACAATAGGAGAAGGAATGAGGCATTAGAGCCTATCCCCCCTTAGTGACAACTTCCTGAACTCCAACAATAAATCGAAGTTTAGTAAACTTCGCCTCTATGAGAGCCTTTGTAAAGATGTCTGCAACTTGATCATTGTTTGAACAATATTTCACTTCAAGGACATGGTCATGGATGATCTTTCTGATGAAGTGCAGTTGTAGTTCAATGTGTTTTCTACGCTGATGTTGGACTGGATCTTTGCATAGTTGAATGGCACTTTTATTATCACACCAAAGTGTATTCGGATGTCGCTATTGAATGCCAAACCCTGATAGGATCTCACGAAGCCACAAGGCTTCCTTACTAGATTCTATGGTGCCACAATACTCTGTTTCTACTAAAGAAAGAGAAATGGCACTTTGTTTCTTACAAGGCCAAGTAATAGGTCCAAAACCAAGAGTGTAGACATAACCTGCAGTAGACTTCTGATCATCAGGGTCACCTGCTCAATCAGAATCACTGAAACCAACCAATAGAGGAGATGATTTTGCACTGTAATGTGTAGGAATTTACAAGGTAAGTTCCTCAAATAGAACACCAAAGGACACCGCTCACAAATAGATCACAGATCAATACACCAGTATTCTTGACGTGGTTAAAACCCTCAAAGAGAAAAACTATCCACGACCTGAGCCAACACGGCCACTTCAGGCAATTTATTAATAAAAGAACGAAAATTCACATAAGCTTCTCTCATGAACAGTTAACCTACAAATGACCCTCCATGCTCTTTAAATAGAGATCATGGACCAATTGGGTGTTAAGCCACGAATCAAGTGTCATTAATACCAAGGAGAGAATGAAGCATCAGATCACTTCATGTCTAGAGCATATCATGACCGTCGGATTGTAAGTTACAAAAGTACATAGTAAAGAAACACACTTTACCTAACTCTACATTAGACCAAGTTATACTTAACTATTTCCTATGTATCGGAATATCCTAACATCCCCCCTTAAGAACAACTTGGGACAGGATTGAAGGATGTACAAATATGA
The DNA here is from genome assembly GCA_031772625.1 of Pinus tabuliformis. Taxonomy (NCBI): domain Eukaryota; kingdom Viridiplantae; phylum Streptophyta; class Pinopsida; order Pinales; family Pinaceae; genus Pinus; species Pinus tabuliformis. The sequence goes on from CM062817.1 coordinate 666,535,545, forward strand.
CACAATAGGAGAAGGAAGGAGGCACTAGAGCCTATCCCCCCTTAGTGACAACTTCCTAAAATCCAACCATTAATCGAAGTTTAGTAAACTTTGCCTCTATGAGAGCCTTTGTAAAGATGTCTGCAACTTGATCATCTGTTGAAAAATATTACACTTCAAGAACATGGTCATGAATGAGCTCTCTGATGAAGTGCATGTGCAGTTCAATGTGCTTGTTACGCTAATGTTGGACTAGATCTTTGCATAGTTGAATGGAACTTTGATTATCACACCAAAGTTTAGTCGGATGCTGCTGCTGAAAGCCAAACTCTGACAGGATCTGACGAAGCCACAGGGCCTCCTTGCTAGCTTCTGTGGCACCATGATACTCTACTTCTAATGAAGAAAGAGAAATTCCACTTTGTTTCTTGCAATCCCATGTAATAGGTCCTTAACCAAGAGTGAACACATAACTTGCAGTAGACTTCTGATCATCAGGGTCACCAGCCCAACTAGAATCAGTGAAACCAGCCAATAGAGGAGATTCTTCTACACTGTAATGAATCCAAAATGAACTGTACCTTGAACATAATGAAGTATTCTTTTAGCTTCTTTCCGATGACTTTCATGTCGGCTTTTCATAAACCGAGCAATAAGGCCAACAACAAAGGAAAGGTCAGGACGAGTATGGGTCAGATACAGAAGTTTTCCTACAAGTCGATGATATAAGGTAGCATAAACTTCAAGGGAAGTACAAGTGACTGCAAGTTTGGCTCCAGACTGAAAGGGAGAAAGGGTTGGCTTACAATCTTGCATGTGAAAATGGCGTAGAAGATCACATGCATACTTGGACTGGGAAAGAGAAATACCTTCCTTAGATTGCAAGACGTGGAGACTTGTCCTAAGTATGTCATTTCAAACTTCTTTTTAAGGCTGGACTTCACATGGCTTATAAGGTTGGGATCACTACCAGTAAGGATAAGATCATCAACATAAAGAACAAGAATGATAAGAGACTTTCCCACTTTCTTGGTGTACACAATATTGTCAGAATGACACCTAGAAAATCCAGTTTCTAAAAGAAAGCTATCCATTTTGGCATACCAAGCTCGAGGGGCTTGCTTGAGACCATAAAGGGATTTCTTAAGGCGACATACAAGCCTGGATTCTATTTGTATAAAGCCATTAGGTTGTTCCATATAGATTTCTTCATGCAAGTCTCCATGCAAGAAGGAAAATTTAACATCCATCTGATGGACTTCCCATTTGAAAGAGGCAGCAAGGGAAAGAACAAGGTGGATAGAGTTCATTTTGGCAACAGGGGAGAAGGTTTTAGTATAGTCAATGCCTTCAACTTGTGAAAAACCCTTAGCAACAAGACGAGCTTTATGTTTATCAACTTTTCCATCTGGGCCATACTTGGTTCTGTAAACCCATTTGCATCTAACAAGTTTTCGTCCCTTTGGAAGAGGAACAAGATCCCATGTATCATTTTCCAATAATAAATGATATTCTTCATTCATATCTGCGTCCCAATCTGGATGGCCTGAAGCTTTTGCAAAGGTGTCAAGATCATAATTCGTTGAAGCTTAAGCGAGTAAAGAAGAGGCTCTATCGAACTGAGAATGTGTATGATGCTGATCTGTAGGATCACCGGCAAGAGAACCTGCTGCATCCCAAGTAGCACGGACCCATTTTGGAAGCTGAGGAGCTGAAGGAGGATCCTGAGAAGGTAGGGGAGGATTTTCATCCTCGTTGTCATCATCTGAAGAAGAAATATTTTCAGAAGTAGAAGGGATAGCGAGAGGTGGCACATCTACCACACTAGGCTCATAGGCCGATATATTTTTAGCAAACTTTACATCTCTTCTAATGATAACATTTTTGGACTTATGTGGAATAAGTCTATATCCTTTGACATCTTCAGAATATCCAACAAAAATACATTTTTCACTCTTAGGTTCTAAAGCTTTATGTTTCTCATTTGGAATATGGGCACATGCGTCACTTCCAAAAACACGAAAATGACTTACATCTAGTTTAATTGAGCTCCATGCTTCTTCTAGAGTGATGTTCTTTAAAACCTTAGTAAGAGTGAGATTTACTATGTAATTTGCATAGTTAATTGCTTCTGCCCAAAAACTAAGACTAAGTCCTTTAGATTGAAGCATACAATTAGCCATTTCCTTTAAGGTGCGATTCTTCCTTTCAGCTACACCATTTTTTTGTGGAGTATATGGAATAGTACGTTGCATTTGAATTCCATTCTCAGTGCAAAAGTTGATGAATTTGTTGTTAACATATTCTCCTCCATTATCATATCTTAGCTTAAGAATTTGATGTCCAGATTGTTTTTCAACAAAGGCCTTAAAGGCCAAGAACATGTTAAATACTTCACTCTTCAGTTTTAAGAAGTATACCCAAGTAGCTAGAGAATGAAACAACTGGAAGTGGACCACATAAATCACTATGAACAAGTTGTAAAGGGGCTAAGGCATGCCAAGAGGCATGTTTTTCAAAACTATCCTGATGATGTTTTCTGAGTAAACATCCAAAACAAGCACAATCTCTGAAAGATACCATTGGAAGACCTGTCACCATATTTTCTTTACATAGATTTTGAAGGGAGTTATAGTTTAAGTGACAAAATTTCTCATGCCAAAGTTTGCTCACTTCATCGTTATGAGCAAAAATACAGAGGGAAGATTTGATGACCCAAAGTTGTTAAACTTATACAACCTTGTAGAATCATCAGCAATGCCAGTAGCTAAAATCTGTCTAGGATCTCTTAGGTCCTTAATTACAACATTGTGAGGTGAAAATTCAATGATCTTACCTTCACCTGAATGAGTTATCTGATATACAGATAGAAGGTTGCAGGATAAGGTTGGAACACATAAGACATCATTAAATTGATCATTGTCTATATGAATAGTTCCAGTCCCTAGAACACTAAGACATCTATCATCACCAACATATATATTTTAGGTGTTACAATCATTTAAATAAGAAAACATGGCTTTGTTTTTTTCCATGTGATAAGAAGCTCCAGAATCAATGAGCCACTCATGAGAACGAGAAGAAGAAGATACATTTAGTTCATAGCCAAACTGAGATGCTTGACAACCACATGTAGAAAGTGCTATTTCTGAAGATGAATTTGAAGTTGAAGAGCACTCCAAATGGATGTCATGTTTCTTCATTGCTGCTTCCAAGGCTTCCATCTTCTTAAAGCATTTGGATTCTAAGTGGCCATGTCGATTACAAAAGTGGCAATGTCTATCAGTCTTCTTCCCTTTGTTTTTATTTTCCTTATCATTTTGTTGAAATGATTTTTCATTTTGAGATTGAAATTGCTTAGAACCCTTGTTTGGTTTAGGACCATTTTTTTAGTATACAGCTTCTTAGGATTCTTTGAATTTGGTTGTTTCTGAGTGGCTCAGGCTTTCTTAAAAGAGTTTCCAAGAATAAGAAGACCAAGATGTAAGAGATTTTCTTGTTCTCTTATTAAAGAATCACAGAAGGCATCAAAGGAAGGGAACTTGTAGTCTTGTCCTTGAGAAATGAAGGCTTCTCTTGTAGAATGGAAGGTGGAAACAAACACAGAGTAGGTTGTTCCCGACTTAATAAGAATGGAATAGATAAGGCTACCATATTCTTTCTTAACCTTAACACCTTCCAAGAGAAGTCTAAGGGTCTTGAACTTGGACAAAAAAATCTTCAATGGAAGAAAAATTATTGGGGTCCAATGTAAGAAACTCATTTTCAAGTTGATGGTCTCTAATTTTATTTTTAATTAAAAAAACTGTAGTGAGTTGTTTCATTGCTTAATTAGGAGCATCAAGTTCTGCGATATGGAATCTAAGGTTTGGAGAAATAGACATCCCTATCAACCCACATGCTTGATCTTGCTTATTTTCCCATTTAGCTGCCTTATCTTCAACTTGAGGTTTGGTTTCTTGGCTTTAGGCCATTCTGTATAGACCTTTACTTCTATGTAAATCCACAATATAGGACCACCATTGGAATTAGTTGGTGCTGTCAAGAATAACTTGGCATTGACTTTCCATTTTAACAGAAACTGGATCTATAGATGATAAAACTAAGTGTTCCAATGGAAAGGTCTCGAAAAATTAGGCTGATTCAAAAAAATGGCTTTGAAAACAACTTCTGGATGAACAAGTTATGGTTTTTTGAAAAAAAGTTGTTGAAGATACCCATGAAGTGCGTGAATGTGCGGAAATGAATGATAAAGTTATATTTAAAAAAAAAACTCCCCCTTTCCAAACATAAATCTAATTAGCTCACTTTCTAAAAAAAATCTTGTGACTCACTTTTATAAATAAGTGAAAGTCACTTTTACAATGGTATTTTATAAGCTACCCACTAAATTGTAACTTAAATAAAAGATAAAGAGACTTTAGAATTATAAGTGACTCACTTTTTATAATGGGTGAGAACACTTTTACATAAAGTAACTTTAAAACATAAGCTACATGCGCTTTTTTGAAAAAGTAACTCAACAAAAAGAAAGACTTGAACCCAAGACCTCTATGATCATAAAGTAACTTTGGACCAAGTGAGCTAGTTTAAAAGGTTAGTAATTTTTGGAAAGATGAAAGTTTTTTTTTTTTGTTAAGTCACTGATGCTTTGGGGTGCATGCTTACTTGAAAAGGCTCTTTTTTCCTACAAAACAAAAAACACAAAACCCAACACGGACATGCAAAAAAACAAATCTTAAGGCTTGAAGTTAGCTTTAGCCGGAAACTAAATATTTTCCTCAATGTTTCTGGTTTTCTGAGATCACACTAGGCGCAGCAGAAAAGAGCATACGCATGATAAAAATCCTTCCTTTTTGTTTCTGATTTGCCTAGATCACACAAAGTCGCAGGGCAAAGAGCATACACAGAAATGAAAAGTATAGATCCAGTAATAAAAAACAGAGAGCTAAATAAACTGAAACAAACAGAGAAAAAAAAAATTGCAAATAAACACTGTATACCTCCAAATCTTAAAAATGACGTAGCTAAGGCTACCAGAAACCTTTTCGCATCAAACGAAAGGGGTTCCTCACTGGAACAAATGCTCTTAATGCAATAGAGCAATCCCCTCAGCCCGAAAGCAATCAGAAATAGTAGATTTAGTAAATGACAATCAGATACAGTTCTACCAGCTTTAGATTTGGATCACCAACGGATGCGGCCCTCAAATAGGTCTGATACCATGTAGGAATTTACAGGGTAAGTTCCTCAAATAGAACACCAAAGGACACTGCTCACAAATAGATCACAGATCAATACACCAGTATTCTTGACGTGGTTAAAACCCTCAAAGAGGGAAACAGTCCACGGCCTGAGCCAACGCAGCCACTTCAGGCAATTCATTAATAAAATAATGAAAATTTACATAAGCTTCTCTCATGAACAGTTAACCTACAAATGACCCTCCATGCTCTTTAAATAGAGATTATGGACCAATCGGGTGTTAAGCCACAGATTAAGTGTTAGTAATACCGAGGAGAGAATGAATCGTCGAATCACTTCATGTCTAGAACATATCGTGACCGTCAGATTGTAAGTTACAAAAGTACATAGTAAATAAACACACTTTACCTAACTGTACACTAGACCAAGTTATTCTTAACTATTTCCTATGTGTTGGAATATTCTAACATAATGAATCCCAAACTGAATTGTACCTTGAACATAACGAAGTATTATTTTAGCTGTTTTCCAATGACTTTCATGTGGGTTTTGCATAAACCAAGCAATAAAGCCAATAACAAAGGAAAGGTCAGGACAGGTATGAGTCAAATACAAAAGTTTTCCTACAAGCTGATGATATAAGGTAGCATCAACTTTAGGGAAAGTACAAGTGACTGAAATTTTAGCTCCAGACTGAAAGGGAGAAGGGACTGGCTTATAGTCTTCCATGTGAAAATGGCGTAGAAGATCACAAGCATACTTGGACTAGGAAAGGGAAATACCTTCCTTGGTTTGCAAGAATTGAAGACCAAGAAAATAATGAAAGTGTCCTAAGTTTGTTATTTCAAACTTATTTTTAAGGCTAGACTTCACATGGTTTATAAGGTTGGGATCACTACCAGTAAGGATAAGATCATCAACATAAATAACAAGAATGATAAGAGACTTACCCACTTTCTTGGTGTATACAATATTGTTAGAATGACACCTAGAAAAGCTAGTATCTAAACAAAAGCTATCCATTTTGGCATACCAAGTCCGAGGGGCTTGCTTGAGACCATAAAGGGATTTCTTATGTCGACATACAAGGCTGGATTCTGTTTGCATAAAGTCAAGAGGTTATTCCATATATATTTCTTCATGCAGGAAGGCATATTTAACATCCATCTGATGGACTTCGCATTTGAAAGAGGCAGTAAGGGAAAGAACAAGGTGGATAGAGTTCATTTGGAAACAGGGGAGAATGTTTCAGTATAGTTAATGCCTTCAACTTGAAAAAAACCCTTAGCAACAAGACGAGCTTTATGTTTATCAACTTTTCCATCTGCTCCAAACTTGGTTCTATAAACCCATTTGCATCTAACAAGTCTTTGTCCCTTTGGAAGAGGAACAAGATCCCTATATCATTTGCCAATAATGAACGATATTCTTCATTCATAGTTGCATCCCAATTTGGATGAGCTGAACCTTCTGCAAAGATTTCAGGATTATAATTCGGTGAATCTTGAGCCAGTAAAGAAGAGGCTCTATCGAACTGAGAACGTGTACGTCGATGATCTGTAGGTTCACCTGCAAGAGCACCTACTGCATCCCGAGTAGCATGGACCCATTTCAGAAGCTTCGGAGCTGAAGGAAGATCCTAAGAAGGTGGGGGAGGATTTTCATCCTCATTGTCATCATCTGAAGAATAAATATTTTTAGAAGTAAAAGTGATAGAGAGAGGTCGCACATCCGCCAAACTAGGCTCGTAGGCCGATATATTTTCAGCAAACTTTACATCTCTTCTAATGATAACATTTTTGGACTTAGGTGAAAAAAGTCTATATCCTTTGGCATCTTCAAAATATCCACAGAATATCCAACAAAAATATATTTTTCACTCTTAGGTTCTAAGGCTTTATGTTTCTCATCTGGAATATGGGCCCATGCTTTACTTCCAAAAACACGAAAGTGACTTACATCTAGTTTAATTGAGTTCCATGCTTCTTCTGGAGTGATATTCTTTAAAACCTTAGCAGGAGTGAAATTTACTATGTAATTTGCACAGTTAATTGTTTCTGACCAAAAATTAAGACCAAGTCCTTTAGATTGAAGCATACAATTAGCCATTTCCTTTAAGGTGTGATTCTTCCTTTCAGCTACACCATTTTTTTGTGGAGTATATGGAACAGTATGTTGCATTTGAATTCCATGCTCAATGCAAAAGTTGATGAATTTGTTGTTAACATGTTCTCTGCCATTATCAGAGCTTAGCTTAAGAATTTGATGTCCAGATTGTTTCTCAACAAAGGCCTTAAAGGCCAAGAACATGTTAAAGACTTCACTCTTGAGTTTTAAGAAGTATACCCAAGTGCGTATGGAGAAATCATCAATGAAAGTTAAGAAATAATTGTAGCCAGAGAATGAAACAATTGGAAGTGTACCACATAAATCACTATGCATAAGTTTTAAAGGGGTTGAGGCGTGCCAAGACGCACATTTTTCAAAACTATCCCGATAATGTTTTTCAAGTACACATCCGGAACAAACACCATCTCTGCAAGATACCATAGGAAGACTTGTCACCATATTTTTTTTACATAGATTTTGAAGGGAGAGATAGTTCAAGTGACCAAATCGCTCATGCCAAAGTTTGGTCACTTCATCATTATGAGCAACAAATACAGAGGGAAGAGTTGATGACCCAAAGTTGTTAAACTTATACAACCTTGTAGAATCATCAATAATGCCAGTAGCAAAAATTTGTCTAGGATCTCTTAGGTCCTTAATTACAACATCCTGAGGTGAGAATTCAATAGTTTTACCTTCACTTGAATGAGTTATCTAATATATAGATAAAAGGTTGTAGGATAAGGTTCGAACACATAATACATCATTAAATTCACCATTGTCTAGATGAATAGATCTAATCAATACGACACTAAGAGATCTATCATCACCAACATATATATTTTTGGTGTTACAATCATTTAAAGAAGAAAACATGGCCTTATTTTTGGCCATGTGATAAGAATCTCCAGAATCAATGAGCCGCTCATGAGAAGGAGAAGAAGAAGATACATTTAGTGCATAACTAGACCGAGATGCTTGAGAACCACATGCAGAAAGTGCAATTCCTGAAGATGAAGTTGAAGTTGAAGAGTGCTCCAAATGGATGTTATGCTTCTTCATTGTTGCTTCCGAGGCTTCCATCTTCTTAAAGCATTTGGATTCTAAGTGGCCATCTCGATTACAAAAGTTTCAATGTCTATTAGTCTTCTTCCCTTTGTTTTTATTTTCCCTATCATTTTGTTGAATTGATTTTTTATTTTGAGACCAAAAGTGGAGCCTTGGTTGGTTTAGGACCATTCTTTTTAGGACACTGCTTCTTAGGATTCTTTGAACTTGGTTGTTGCTAGGTGGCTAAGGCTTTCTTAGAAGAGTTTCCAAGATTAAGAAGACCAAGATGTAAAAGTTTTTCTTCTTCTATTATTAAAGAATCACAAAAGGCATCAAAAGAAGGAGACTTGCAGTCTTGTCCTTGAGAAATAAAGGCTTCTCTAGTAGAATGGAAGGTGGAAACAAACACAGAGTAGGCTGGTCCCAACATAGTAAGAATGGAATAGATAAGGCTACCATCTTCTTTCTTAACCTTAACACCTTCCAAGAGAAGTCTAAAGGTCTTGAACTTGCACAAAAAATGTTCAATGGAAGAAAAATTATTGGGGGCCAATGTAAGCAACTCATTTTCGAGTTGATGGGCTCTAATTTCATTTTTTATTCCAAAAAATTTAGTGAGTTGTTTCATGATTCATAAGGGGTATCAAGTTCTGCGATATGGAATCTAAGGTCTAGAGAAATAGACATCCCTATCAACCCACGTGCTTGATATTTCCTATTTTCCCATTTGACTGTCTTATCTTCATATTTAAGTTTAGTTTCTTGGCCTGAGGCTATTCTGTAAAGTTTTTTATTTCTAAGTAAATTCACAATGTAGGACCACCATTGAAAGTAGTTGGTGTTGTCAATAATAACTTGGCATGAACTTTCCATTTTAACATAAACTGAAGTTGTAGAAGCTGAAACTAAATGTTTGAATGAAAATATATCGAAAAATTAGGCCGATTAAAAAAACGACTCTGAAAATGGCTTCCGGATGAAGAAGTTATGGCTTTTTGAAGAAAATTTGTTGAAGATGTTGACGAAGTGCGTGAATGTGCCAAAGTGAATGATAATGTTATATTTAAAAAAAAAAATCCCCCTCCCCCACCCCTTCCAAACTTAGCCTAATTAGCTCACTTAAAAAAAAAAAAATTATGTGACCCACTTTAATAAATAAGTGAAAGTCACTTTTACAATGGTACTTTATGAGCTACCTATTAAATTGTAACTTAAATAAAAGATCAAGAGACTTTAAAATTATAAGTGACTCACTTTTTATAATGGGCGAGAACACTTTTACATAAAGTAACTTTAAAACATAAGTTACATATGCTTTTTGAAAAAGTAACTCAACAAAAGGAAAGACTTGAACTCAAGACCTTCATTCTCATAAAGTAACTTTGGACATAGTGAGCTAGTTTAAAAGGTTAGTAATTTTTCGAAAAGAGGAAGGTTGTTTTTTTTGTCACTGAAGCTTTGGGATGTGTGCTTACTTGAAAAAAACATTTTTTCCTACCAAACAAAAAACACACAACCCAACACAGACATGCAAAAAAAACCAAGCCTTATGGCTTGAAGTTAGTTTTTGCCAAAAACTAAATATTTTCCTCAATGTATCTGATTTTCTGAGATCACACTAAGGCGCGACGGAAAAGAGCGTACACATGAGAAAAATCTTTTCTTTCTGTTTTTGATTTTCCCCAATCACACAGAAACGCGGGACAAAGAGCATATGCAGAAATGAAAGGTATAGATCCGGTAATAAAAAACAGAGAAAAAATAACTAAAACTGCAAATAAAGACAATATACCTCCAGATCTTAAAAATGACGTAGCTAGGGCTATCGGAAACCTTTGCGCTGAAACGAAAAGGGTTCCTCACTGGAAGAGATACTCTTAACATAATAGAGCAGTCCTCTCAGCCCGAAAGCGATCAGAAATAGTAGATCTAGGAAACAAAAGTTGGATGCCATTGTATCGGCTTTCGATTTGGATCACCAATGGTTGCAGCCCTCAAATAGCTCTGATACCATGTAGGAATTTACAAGGTAAGTTCCTCAGATAGAAAACCAAAGGACACCACTCACAAACAGATCACAGATCAATACACCAGTATTCTTGACGTGGTTAAAACCCTCAAAGAGGGAAATAGTCCATGGATTGAACCAATGCGGCCACTTCAGGAAATTTACTAATAAAGAATGAAAATTTACATAAGCTTCTCTCATGAACGGTCACCCTACAAATGACTCTCCATGATCTTTAAATAGAGATCATGGACCAATCAGGTGTGAAGCCACAGATCAAGTGTCAGTAATACCAAGAAGAGAATGAAACTTCGGATCATTTCATGTCTAGAACATATCGTGATCATCAGATTGTAAGTTACAAAAGTACATAGTAAAGAAACACACTTTACCTAACTCTACACTAGACCAAGTTATACTTAACTATTTCCTATGTGTCAGAATATCTTAACAGTAGGGAAGAGACCAAGATGTTCCGTAGTTAACAAATTTTTTCCATACCTTTCGCATGAAGCTGGGTATCAATGTTTCTGAGCAGCATTTGGTACTCAAGTACCACGACTGTCTACACAAGTACATCCAAGATGAATGAAGTTCCTAGAAATCTCCTCGTTTGACACTGCCTATCAATATGTTGTCAAGATCGCACATAAATTTAAATAGAAAAAGTGAGACTTTGGATTTGTGAATATAAAGAAAGGGAAAGGCGCCCCCAAACTACATAACAAAGGACAAAGCCAATGTGGGGTGACCCTAGACGACTTGTCAAAGATGCAAGAAAAGAAAAACGCCATGAAGATAAATAAGGACACAAGGAAATGGTGTGAGTTCCATAAGAGACCCACTCACAACACAAGTGAGTGTCAAGCCAAGTAGTCACTGTTGGCCGAGCTGAAGGCTTCCAAATCATATGCATGTTTCGACTCTAAGTTAGAAATCGAAAAGGAAAATGACAAAGGGAAGGAGATTATCGATACAGAGCCTAATTCCACTATTGCCACCACCATGATCTAGAAAGATGAACACAAAGATATAGAGGAAGGAGATAAACTCTTCCCCTCATAGATGTGGTGAAGGGTTCTCCGTTGTAGTTCATTATCGACAACGGAAGCCAAAAGAACCTCATTTCAGCAGAGGTCATGAAGCGGTTGGGTCTACTATCCACAACATAGCCACAATGGTACACCATTAGTTAGATTCACCAAGGGCGAGATATCTACGTCAGCCAACAATGTCACCTTCCCTACAACATCAACCCCTTCATAGATGAGGTATTATGCAATGTTGTTACTCTTGAAGTTTGTGATGATTTATTAGGCCAGCCATGCTTATGGAAGCAGGATGTTGTGTATGAGTCTAGGCCTCACACTGTTATTATTACTTTTGGCAATAAGTTGTATAGTATATCGGAGGTAGCACTACCTACTATCATTTCTTTGATCATTGTAAAGCAATGCAGTAAGATCATTTCCGAGACTGGGAAATTTGTTTTCCTTATGATTCTCCCTTAGGGCAAGAAGAATATTGTAGCCATGGCCTCCAAACAGAGCTCCTCCACATGATAGCAGTAGATGGACAAGGTTATAGAGGAGTAGATGGACATTTTCACCTCACCCACAAATATACCTCTACAATGTAAGTCTAAAAATTGATTTCATTTTCTTTTGTAAGCTTGGTAAGGCTCCATCTTCATCATGTCCAACTTTTCACCCCGATCAGAAGATAACACAAGATTTAAACCCAAAACAAAATTTGAACACAAAACTTCTGATTCCGTGAAACTCCATTTCCACAACCAATGTTACTTGATTTTTTATTTTTTCAAAATAATAATTTTTTTTTTTTTTTTCACCTAGGTGGAAAAACCTATCTACTCAGGTGTCAAAACCAACAGTGAGGACAGCCATCTCTGGCTGCTATCCGCGAATGTCGGTTTGACTCATCACAGTTAGATAGGAAAACCACGCCACCTGAAATAACCCGCTGGTGGTCCGTAAGGGAGCAGGCTCATCACTCCTGCCAGATGCCTCTGGGTCTTGGGCCGTTAACCTGTTTCCTTACGTCCGAGGAAGACGAGCTCTTAGCCAAGCAGAAGCAGTTTTACGGCATACTCCAGGCCGATTTCAAAATAATAATTATATCCATATTTTTTTATCTTTTCTTTTACTTTTTCCGATAAATAATTAAATAAAAGTCTCATAGAAAATTTCTAGGGATATTACATCATTTTATCTCCCTTCAAAGACAATCAAATCAAACAAGAATCTCTAACAGGCTCACGCATCCACGCAAGAGTCTTTGGGCTTGTGCTTGATACTTACATTTAGCATTCTACGTTTATATCGATTATTTGATGGATGACGAGTTATTTAAATAACAGTTTGTGTGGCTTAAATTTTAATTTACAAGATAATTTAACTAAAATTTATATTTTTCAATACTTCAATTTATTTAACTTTTTCAATGATAGTAAGTACAATAGATGGGTACATTGTTTTACTAAATAAATTCAATAAAATTTAAAGATTAATAAAAATAAATATTAATAAATGGGGATGGTTTTATGATTAAATGATATTGGAATTTTAGAAATTAAAAATAATTTAAATAATATTTTTTCTTAAATAATTAGTTTGATTTGAATATATGATTTAATTTTAAATTTTATTTACCATTTATTTTTAATTATTAAGAAATAATTTAATTTATTAAATTATTTTTGAAGAATTAACAATTTTTAATATATATAGTTTTATTTTTTAAATGTTAAGATGAATTTTCTATTTTAAAAATAAATTATTACAGTCTGAAATAAATAGATAATCTAAATAGACATCAAAACACATATTTCAATTCATCACACGTTTCATATTGTAATTACTAAAAAAAAATCATAAAAAATAATTAAATTATAATTTTATTTTAAATTATTAGTATTATTAATTATAATCAATGATTAGTATTATTAATTATAATCAGAATAATATATGACTTAAATATATATACATTTAAAGAAACATCTAAAGAGGTTTTACCGTAAATCTCTTTATCTTATAAATAGGCTTGGTTACAATACCATGGTCCAATATCATGGCTGACTAATACCACATGCCCAAAAAACAATAACTCGTATTTATATGATTTTTTTTAATTAATCTGATTAATTAAAAGGGAAAGAAATGCATAACTACATTTAAGATAAATTTCAATCTTTCATTTGTGGCTACTAGTAATAATGTTTTAGAATATTATGTGGAGATTAAAGCTCTACCATCTATATAATAATTATTGATAATAAAATTAAAATTATAAAAATCTTATTCCAAAATAAATATGCCTATAAAATAAACAAGTGAATTAAAATACTTTCACAATGATATTAATTTCACTTTTTTATTTTCTTGTTTTTCTTCTAATAATTTTAAGCTATGTTTTTGGGCTTATCCATGAAATAGGTAGTCATTAGGTATAAAGTAAAAAACATAGATAAATAGCAACTCAATAATACCCCCAATATTGACTCAATTAAAAAATAAAATATATAGCCAACTAAAATTAAGCTATTTTCTTTTTAAAGAAGAGAGTAAGTGTCATATAAGTCTACCTGATGGTCAAAAATGGATGATTATATAAGTAGCCTTTATTGGTCAAGAATCATTTTAGAATAATATAAATTAGACATTTTGGAGACATATGTATTTGGTTAATTTTAGACTCATTTGTTTTATATAACTCGTAGGCAGAGGAATCGATCCATAAACTGGACTCCCAAAGAGGAAAAATAGTTTGAAGCATAGTTATAAAATTCGCCCAAATCGGGGCAAAAATTTGGGAAATCCGTCAGTTCAATTCAAAAAGCAAATTGTTCGATGAAATTCAATTCGATTCGTTCACAGTTTTGTTCATTTGAGCTTCGTAACATCAGAGTTTTCAAAGGAGTTAGCAGGTGACGCACCATTCCCTGCTTGCAGGGATATAAGTTTTCGACCTCTCTGAAACTGGCAGGCGAGTCTTTTGACATGATTCTTCATTACTGATTAGATTCTTTAGGCGAAACAACACCTTTTAGTTTTTAGATGACCTGTATCTCAATCAGTCGTAAGGGATGGTAAGTGAAAAATAATGCGGCCTAACCCTGTTTTAGCCACGGGTATCCGGAAAACTTCAACCCAGACTGGTTCAACTCTTCAGTTCGAGGTTCTCACCTAGTGCTCCTCTATTGAATTGATCTAAAATCCTGCCGTCCTACGGTTGGTTTATGGATTTGTGTGGTTTCAATATTAGTTGATAGCTTTGTTTGATTACATTCAAGAGCTAATCAAAGGGAGGAACAAAACTGCTCTTCATGGTTCTAGGCCCCTCCTATCTATAGTGCGCCCTACTAGATTACTAGATCGTTGGGATTGCATTAACAAGTTCCCTCTGCTAGATGGTTGGTATTGCATTAATTGATGTGTGGTGGGGCGGCTGGGTTTGTTGGGTGAAACCTGGGTTAGAGTTTAAATCACATTGAGTATATTATCTTGTTATGGTGTGCGGCTCAAGGACTCATTGAGTATATTATTCTGTGATGGTGTGGGGCTCAAGGACTGAAATTAGTATATGTGTTTGCAGGTTGTTGGATGTACTTTTGTTGTTATAGTGGCAGCTACTAGAAATTAGTATATGTGTTATAGTGGCACTCTTAGTGTTGTAGTGGCAGTTACAGGAATCTGGGTATTCCTTACATTGGATATACTCTTGGTGTTATAGTGGCATCTACCAAAATTGATCATTCACTACATTATTAAAAAAAAAGTTCCCCTACTATTATAACAAAAATGGTTTTTTCATTAAACTTATAAAAAAAATCCCTTAAGGAAATATTTTTCCGAAATGGAGGAGGAAGGAATAGTTAGAAAGTGTGACGACAAACCGACTTTCCCTAAATTGAGTGGGAAGGAATAGTTAGAAAGTGTAATGACAAACCGACTATCCAACTATAGACAGATTATTGGCACGGCTGGGATATCGCTATGAGGAGGAGCACTAGTAGAAGAATGAGGAATCAGTCAGATGAACAATTAGATGTGCTTCAGCTCTACGAAGGGATCCCTTTTGTCACGCCCCCAATTCTTTTTTCCTTAAATTGGCTGGGTGTGGCACCGCCTAAGTTACCAACTCTTTCCATAGTTAGATTAACTTTACGAATTACGCTTTCAACAATTCATAATAACCATGAATTAACATTATTAATGTGCGGAATCCATTAATAATACATGAACAGCAATAATGACCCAACAATATGCAAGAGGAAATCTTCTTTTATTATATATGAAGAAATATTACAATGACCGGGAGCGGCGCTCCACCGGCGTTCATAAACGAGGTTGGGCGCCCGCTCGTGCAAGAGCACACGATAGTCTTGCCTCAACCTCAACCGAAATACACAATACAACATACAACCGAGTTCTTTGTCGAACAAGCGGGCGCGCCCTTGCACGACCCACGCCCAACACAAACCCAACTCCGTGTATACACTTCGGCGGGCGGGCGCCCTTGCATGCCCACCACCCACACCTCCAACCGTTGTGCGAAGTCTAAGAATCGTGCCTGGCACCCGGGCACATCTCTCGCTCTTTGCTACAGCTATTCCCCTACTCGCACTTCTCCTCTTCGTTGAGGATCGAAGCGATGATTGTTGGTTGAAATTCCAACTCCCTTCGCGCATATATACGCTACCTCCGTGTAGCGCTATGCTCTGGCCGACACTCCAAATAAACTTCCAACCGCACGCCTTTGAATGATATGCGATGCCTTTACATGGTTGGCCCGCCCATGGTGCGGGACCGCCCCACCAGCTCACCCTACATTCGCCATCGCACCTCGGTCGGCTTGCCTAAACGAGCCCTTCCTCAACTCGCCATATAAGTGGAATGCCATTCTGCTCGCGCATATTAGTATAGTGCCTCATCCTTGGTCGCCCCACGCATTGTTTCATACCTTAGTCGCATTTGTGGAGCGGGTGGAGCGTGCGCCCGGTTGGTGACAACCGCAAGGCGTTACATCCTCCCCCACTCAAAATCATTGTCGCCCTCGACAATCCCGACTACCTCAGTATCTTCCGTTCATACTTCGCAATCTTCTTCTTCCATCTCCAAAGTGAGTCCTCCGATTCCCAGCCTTCTTCCTCTGGTGCATTCTTCCATCTGATAAGATACTCCCATTTCATGTGGCAACCAGTCCCTGTAGTTCGATAGCTCAAAATCTTCTCCAACTCCAGTCCTGGCTTGTCCATAATCCCAGCTAGTCCTCTCGGCAGTTCAACTCTCTCTCGATGGTCTGAATCAAGTCTACATCTCTTCAGCTAATTCACATGAAAAACTGGATGCTTCATGTGCATATGGTGTGGAAGCTACAGCTCATAAACAACTTCCCCCACTCTCTTCTTCAGTCGGAATGGTCCCTCATACTTCCGTGTCGGTTCGCTTGTAGTCCCCTTGGCTAGCTGAAACTACTCCCCGGTAATCCTGAGAAACACTATATCTCCCACACTAAAGTGTGCCTCCCATCTCCCACGATCAGCATACTTTTTCATCCTCCTTGCAGCATCGTGCAAGCGCAACCATGCTAACTCTGAGGTCTCATCCCAAGCCTTCATGAACTTCTTCGCATGAGGACTCCTCAAAAAACCTCCTGTCACTACGGTATGCAGTACAACTGGCATCTGTCCATTCACCAACTCAAATGGACTATACCCCGTCGTAGAACTCTTTTGAATATTGTATCTAAACTGAGCAATATCCAAGAGTTCAGGCCAATTCTTCTGATCAGCCGTCACATAATGTCTCAAGTAGTCCTCCAGCAATGCGTTGATCCTCTCGGTGTGCCCATCTGTTTGCGGATGGTAACTCGAACTCATCAACAACTTTGTCCCAACTAACTTGAACAATGTGGTCCAAAATATGCCTGTAAAACGCGGATCTCTATCTGACACAATGCTCAATGGCATCCCCCAATACTTCACTATATTCTTAAAGAACTCTGCAGTTCGCTCGACTCCACACGGTATCTTTGTTGGAACAAAGACAGCATACTTGGAAAAATGATCAACCACGACCATTATCCCATTATACCCCTGAACCTGTGGCAACTGAGTGATGAAGTCCATCGAGACACTCATCCATGGTCTCTCAGGAATCGGTAAAGGCTACAACAGTCCTCCTTGTCTTTGAGTGTCCAATTTGTCCTGATGACAAATGATGCACGTATGTACATACTCCTCTACATCCTCTCGCATCCTCTCCCAAAAGAATCCTCTCTCCAACAATGCCAAAGAATGACGCATCCGTGGGTGGCCAGCCCATGGCGAGTCGTGGCACTCCCTCAAAAGGTGCCTCCTGAGCCCAGATGACTTTGGAACATAGAGTCGATTTCCAAAGAACAAGAACTCGTCTTGTAGAAAGAACTTTCGTGTCCTCCCCTCCTTTATCTGCTTCACTATATTCTGCGCCAAAGTATCGGTTTCAACACTTTCCTTGATCTTATTCTGCATCTCTTCTGACATCTAAACTCGACTCCTACTCCTAGCTGCCCGGTCTTCTCCCTTCAATGCCGCAAGTTGTTCCTTCCTGCTAATGGCATCTGCTACCGCATTGTGCCTTCCCGGTCTATACTCAATAGTCATGTCGAATTTTGCCAAGAAGTCCTGCCAACGAGCTTGCTTCGCAGGAGGCTTTGGTTGTGATGCAAAATAACTTGCTACAACATTGTCAGTCTTGACAACAAACGGCTTCCCAATCAGGTAATGCCTCCACACATGAAGACAGTGGATGATGGCAGTCATCTCCTTCTCATGAACCGGATACCTATGTTCTCTATCTTGCAACTTCCGACTCTTGTACGCCACCGGATGCCCATCCTGCATAAGAACCCCTCCTATGGCAAAGTCTAAAGCATCTGTGTGTACCTCAAACGATCTCTCGAAGTTAGACAACTTCAGTATCGGTGTTGTAACCATCCTCTTCTTCAAGTCATCAAATGCCTTTTGACATTTATCCATCCAACTCCACCTCTTGTCTTTCTTCAATAGGTCTGTCAGTGCCGATGTCACCTTGGAGTACCCCTCTACAAACTTCCGTTGGTAGTTGGTCATGCCCAAAAACACCCTCATCTCATGGAAATTCCTCGGTTCAACCGAGTCCTCAATTGCCTTCACTCTACTCGGCTCCATCTGTATGTACCCTTGACCAACAATATGCCCAAGGAACGGAATCTCGGTCTGAGCAAACACACACTTAGACTTCTTCAAGAAAAACTGATTTTCCCTCAGTGCCTCGAACACCATCGCCAAGTGCTTCTTATGATCCTCCATGTTGTCACTCAACACCACTATATCATCCAAGTATACTACTACGAACGAATCCAAGTATGGTCATAGGACATCATTCATCAAAGTGCAAAATGTAGCAGGAGCGTTACACAACCCGAATGGCATAACAAGGAACTCAAAGCTACCATACCTTGTTACTATCACGGTCTTCTTCTTGTCTCCTTCAGCTATCCGCACCTAATAATACCCATGCCTCAAGTCCAGCTTGGAAAACACTTGGGCTTTCGCAAGCTTGTCAAAGCAATCAGCGACCAATGGCAAAGGATACCTGTTCCTTACCGTCTGCTTGTTCAATGCATGGTAATCACAGCACATCCGTAATTCATTCGAATCCTTCTTCCGCTGGAATAATATCAGAGCTCAATAAGGGGACCCTGAAGGTCTGATGAAACCTGCATCAGTTAACTCCTTTAACTGTCATTTCAACTCCTCCAACTCAGGTCCTGACAACCGATAAGGTGCTTTAGCCAGGGGTTGCTTTCCTGGCTCAAGCTCAATGCTATGGTCCACTGCACGCCTTGGTGGAAGCTTCTTTGGTAGCTCATCAGGCATCAAATCTGCATAATTGGTCAGCACCTTAGAAATCTCTGCTGGAACAGGCGTCCCCACTCCATCACCTTCGACATCCTTGAACATCACCGCATATGTCTCCATATCTGATTCCTTCATAACCTTCTCCAAACTTAGTGCAGAAACATACTGCACCTTGACACCCCTCCTTTGCTTATGAGTGGGCAAAGTCCAAGTTTGTGACTGTCCAACCAGCACCACCTCATCACAGAAGGGGACAACAATAGCCTTGTTGCCCTTCAAGAAATCCTGTCCGAGTATCATATCAAAGTCGTTCATCTCCATCACTGTGAAGTCCAACTGACCCTTCCAGTCTTTTATCTGCACAGGTACTTCGTGTACCAAACCCACCACTTTAGCTCTAGAGTTCACTGCCTTGACTTCCACATTCGATGGGAAGATCATCAGTCCAACCTCTTTTGCCAACCGTGTCATCATGAAGTTATGAGTGGCCCCCGTGTCCACTAGAGCTTGAATGGTCTTGCCATGAACTATCAAGTCCATGAAACCCAGACTGTTCATCCATGATTTCTCCATAACTTTTCCCTGCATACATGTATGTTCTCTGCGTTCATTAAGCAACGGCTTCACCACCTGTGAACCTGCTCTGATACCACCTGTCACGCCCCCAATTATTTTTTCCTTAAATTGGCCGGGTGCGGCACCACCTAAGTTACCAACTCTTTCCATAGTTAGATTAACTTTACGAACTACGCCTTCAACAATTCATAATAACCATGAATTAACATTATTGATGTGCGGAATCCATCAATAATACATGAACATCAATAATAACCCAACAATATGCAAGAGGAAATCTTCTTTTATTATATATGAAGAAATATTACAATGACCGGGAGCGGCGCTCCACCGGCGTTCATAAACGAGGTTGGGTGCCTGCCCGTGCAAGAGCGCATGGCGTCTTGCCTCAACCTCAACCGAAATACACAATACAACATACAACCGAGTTCTTTGTCGAACGGGCGGGCGCGCCCATGCACGACCCGCACCCAACACAAACCCAACTCCGTGTATACACTTCGGCGGGTGGGCGCCCTTGCACGCCCACCACCCGCACCTCCAACTGTCGTGCGAAGTCTAAGAACCGTGCCCGGCACCCGGGCACATCTCTCGACCTTTGTTGTGGCTATTCCCCTACTCGTACTTCTCCTATTCGTTGAAGATTGAAGCGATGATTGTTGGTTGAAATGCCAACTCCCTTCGTGCATATATACGCTACCTCCGTGTAGCGCTATGCTCCGGCCGACACTCCAAATAAACTTCCAACCACGCTCCTTTGAATGATATGTGATGCCTTTACATGGTCGACCCGCCCATGGTACGGGACCGCCCCACCAGCTCACCCTACATTCGCCATCGCACCTCGGTTGACTTGCCTAAACGAGCCCTTCCTCAACTCGCCATATAAGTGGAACACCATTCTGCCCATGCATATTAGTATAGCGCCTCATCCTTGGTCGCCCCACGCATTGTTTCATACCTTAGTTGCATTTGTGGAGCAGGTGGACCACACGCCCGGTTGGTGACAACCGCAGGGAATTACACCTTTGCTCCGGATTCATGGGCATATAATGAGAAGGTATCAACACATATAGATAATTGTGTGTATTCATGAAAGAAAAGAAAATAGAAATATTTGTGAAATAATTTTTTTTTATTTTATTATTTCATTCATATTTTGTAGGTGGAAAAGATAAAAAAGAAGAAAGAAAAAATGGTTAAAAGTGAATTGTTATTCATATTCTAAATATATTTCTATTTTTGACAGATTTTACATAAATAATTTTAGAATGATGATTTTCTAAATATTTATTTATCTATTAAATAAAAAAAATTGACAAATAAGTTTTGAAACTAAAAGGTCATGTTAGACATTTTAGATTTAACTTTTTTAATGGGAACAATAAGTGTGGATTTTTATTTTGGGTGAATTGTATTTCAAAAGATGTTAGATTATCTAGAATCATAAGAAATTATTAAAAATTTTACATAAATTAGAAATAAAATGATCAGAATATGTTATGCTCTTAACCTGCAAAGCGATACCCAAACAGAGAATTTGCGAAGAAAAGATACCGAGAACACAAAATATGCGAAGAAAAGATACCCAGAGCACAGAATAGCAATGATTTTATTATCCAGAGAGAAATGTTCACAGGCCTCTTCGAGGGGGCAACCTCCAATAGAGAAGAGCTCGATTACAAAACAAGACACAATACTCCTCGCAGGGAGTCTCTATCCTTTATATATGACTCATACATGCAATACCACGAGCCAATATCGTGGATTTTATTAATACCATCTATCTAATACTACCGCCCATTTACCATCTAACTAATACTTTTGCCCATTTGCAACTAACTGTGGTCCCGTCATTAATTGCGGGTTAACCACTTACAATTATTAATATGGGCTTTATTGACTCTTGACTATGACGTGATCCTAATAAGGGGGTTAGGGTGGGACCCTAACATGCCCTCCCCCTTAAGACTAGCCTTGTCCTCAAGGCTGAAGCTGCGGAAACTGCTGAAGAATAGCGGCTGGTTCCCAAGTTGCATCTTCCGGCGAGGTGTCTTTCCATTTGACTAGGACCTCCTTAATCACGCGGCCACGCAGGTGCTTGTCTCGTGTGTCTAGAACCTGTTCAGGTTGAAGCCAGATTGATCCTTCTTCATCCAATTCAGGTAGACTGGTTTGAACTCGGCAATTGTTCCCAATCACTTTCTTGAGGCACGATACATGGAAAACTGGGTGGATTTTTGCTGTAGGTGGCAAAGCCAGCTTGTAAGCCACTTCTCGAATGCGCTGAAGTACTTGATATGGTCCGTAGAATTTTGGAGAGAGCTTTTGACAGCCCTTGTCTTTGAGTGATGTTTGCTTATATGGTTGTAGCTTCAAAAAGACCTGATCCCCTTCTTGAAATTGGCGCTCTGAGCGATGTTGGTCAGCCTGTTGCTTCATACGGTTCTAAGCTTGATGAAGATTCTCGCGCAAGTGGGCCAGCATGGTTGCACGGTGTTGTAAGAGTTGATCCACTGCTTGTACTTTGGAGCACCCCGTGAGATAAGAAGTAGGGGACGGCGGAAGTTGTCCATAGACTGCTTCATAGGAAGTCATTTTGGTGGTGGCATGATAGTTGGTGTTATACCACCATTCCGCCAGAGGTAACCACTGTGCCCAAAGGTGTTGTTTTTCTGAAGTGAAACACCTCAGGTAGGTTTCTAGGCATTTGTTGACGGCTTCGGTTTGACCATCTGTTTGCGGATGATATGAAGTACTGAGTTTGAGTTGAGTGCCTTGTAGTCTGAAGAACTCCTGCCAAAAATTACTGGTGAAGATTGGGTCGCGGTCGGACACAATCGAAGTGGGCATGCCATGCAATTTGAAGATTTGATCCATGAAAGTTTGAGCAACCAAAGTAGGTGTGAATGGTTGGGGTAGAGCGCAGAAATGAGCATACTTCGATAGTCGGTCCACAACCACCATGATGACTGATTTGTTCCCAGACTTTGGAAGACCTGTAATGAAATCCATGGAGACCTCCATCCAAATTGACGCCGGAATGGGCAATGGTTGTAATGTGCCTGGTGTGTTGACGGTTTCCCCCTTGTGGCGTTGACAGACGTCACATTCTGCTACAAAAGTAAGGATGTCCTGTTTCATGCCGGTCCAAAAAAATGATCTTCTGGTGCGAGCGTATGTCTTCTGAAAGCCCGAATGTCCTGCAATGGGAGAGGAGTGCAATTCTGCCAAAATGCGACTTTTGAGGGTGGATGTTGGTGATATGACAACTCTGTCCTTGTAGCGAAGAATATCATTCTGCCACGAGTAGCCCTTGCTGGAATTAGGATCTGCCTGTAATTGAGAAATGAGTTGGGAGAGCTCAGGATGTAAAAACCATTCCCCGCGAGCCTCTTCAATCCAGTCTGGAATGGGGAGGGATATTGCGAGCAGAGTACTTTCCTCCTCAAATTGGCGTGACAATGCATCTGCTACCCTGTTGTCTTTCCCTTTCTTGTAAATGATCTCATAATCATAACCCAGCATTTTGGCTAACCATTTATTTTGTTGGGGGGAAGATAGGCGTTGCTCCAAAAAATATTTAAGACTGTGATGATCTGTGCGGATTTGGAAACGTCGCCCCAACAAGTAAGGTCGCCAGGTCTCAACTGCATGTAAGATGGCCATCATTTCCTTCTCATAGGTAGATTGGCCCAAGTTCTTCCCACTTAGTTGTTGGCTGGTGAAGGCCAATGGTCGCCCTTCCTGCATTAAGACTGCTCCAATACCTGTTCCCGAAGCATCAGATTCAATGAAAAATGTTTTGGTGAAGTCCGGTAGTGCTAAGACCAGAGTGGAACACATGGCGGTTTTGAGAGCGGTAAATGCCTGTTGTGCTTCTTCGTTCCAGAAGAAGGAATTTTTCTTGAGAAGTTGCATCAGGGGCTTCGCTATG
This sequence comes from Pinus tabuliformis, assembly GCA_031772625.1. Lineage (NCBI taxonomy): Eukaryota > Viridiplantae > Streptophyta > Pinopsida > Pinales > Pinaceae > Pinus > Pinus tabuliformis. The sequence continues at coordinate 666,559,314 of CM062817.1, forward strand.
CGGCCATAGTTGCGGACAAATTTACGATAATAGCCTATGAGACCCAAAAATCCTCTCAAGCTTTTCAAGGTCTTAGGTTGAGGCCATTCTTGCATTGCCTGGATCTTTTTGGGATCAACCTTGACACCTTCACGGCCCACAATGTGGCCTAAATACTCAACTTCTTCCATGCCAAACGCACACTTAGACATTTTGACAAATAGTTTATGCTTGCTGAGCAGTTGCAAGAGGATATCTACATGCTTAAGATGTGCCGCCCAAGTGCCACTATAGATGAGGATGTCATCGAAGAAGACCAGGACAAATTTTCTGAGATATGGTCTGAGGATGTGATTCATAAGGCTCTGAAAAGTAGAGGGGGCATTACAGAGACCAAATGGCATGACCAAGAACTCATAATGGCCTTCATGAGTTCTGAAAGCTGTCTTGGGAATGTCAACTTCCTTCATGCGAATTTGGTGGTAGCCTGAGCGAAGATCCAATTTAGTGAAGAATTGAGCCCCATTGAGTTCGTCCAGCAAATCGTCAACCACTGGGATGGGAAATTTATCTTTGACTGTTAACTTATTGAGGGCCCTGAAGTCTGGACACATCCGCCACTCCCCATCTTTCTTGAGGACCATGACGACTGGAGATGAGTAAGGACTAATACTAGGACGAATGACACCTACTTCCAACAATTCCTTGATGATTTTTTCTATTTCATTCTTTTGGGTGAACGGATGTCTGTATGGCCGCACATTTGGGGGTTGGGCCCCTGGGACCAATGTGATGCTATGATCATGTTCCCCTCGCGAGGGTGGAAGTTCATGAGGTTTGTCAAAGACCGTCCGATGTTTATTCAAAATCTGTTGCATCTCAGGATGAATTGGCGAAGACATGGTATCTACTACCTGGATGGCATTAAATTGAGCTACTACTCCATGATGGCCCTTTTTTAGCAATTTTTCCATACGATGCGAGCTTATGATAGAAGGGGCTCCCGCTTGTAGCCCACGGAGGGTATGTGTGTAGTCGTTCTGCTTAAAACTCATATATAACTCCTGGAAATCCATTGTGATTGGCCCAAGAGTGCGGAGCCATTCCGCACCTAGGACAATGTCGCAACCCCCCATGTGTATTGCAAACATGTGGGTTTTCAATTGATAATCCCCCATTTGAATTTTGACATTTTCACAGCGACCTTCACATTTCATTGTGCCTCCATCTGCAATCTGGACTTGGAAGTTAGAAATTGCTCGGACATAACAATGTGCTGCTTCAGCGATCTTTTGGTGGATGAAATTATGGGTACTTCCACTATCAATCAAAACTATTACTGGTCGATGTTTAAGAAAACCCCTGATTTTGAGAGTTTGAGGTGAAGAAATTCCTGCCAATGCATGTAGCGAAATCATTGGTTCATCAGATACCATCTCCTGTTGGTTATCTTCTTCGGTCGCCTCTGGTTCCTCAAGTGGTGGATCTTCCTCGGTGGAGCTGTAGTCAGTGGCATCTATTTGAAAAAACTTGTGCTCTTTGCATTTATGACCCGGGAAATATTTTTCATCACAGTAGTAACATAGTCCTTGCTTCCTTCTTTCGGCCATTTCTGCAGGTGACACCTTTTGAATCTTAAGTGTTTGGGTCATATTGGGAGCCTGTGAGGGACGACCTTTAGCGGGAAAGTTGGGGCGGCTGGACTGAGCTGCTAATGCCCGTTCCACCTTACGGGCTACCTGGCAAGCCTCGTTCCATGTGGGGGGATGGTGGAGTAGAACCTGAGCTTTGATGGCTTCTTTAAGACCGCTGATAAAACATTCCATGTAGAATTCATCTGTGAGACCCTTAGTGCGGAAGGCTAAGGCTTCAAAAGCGGTAATATATTCATACACTGTACCCGTCTGTCGGAGCTTAGTGAGACGCCCCAAAAAAGAGTCTTCCTGTTCAAAGCGATTTCGAAGAGCTTTGGTAAATTGGCCCCAATTCTTAAATTGTCCATTGCAACGCTGATACCATTCCTTCCATTGCCATCGTTCACTGTCCAAGTACATGGTGCCCACCATAAGCTTAGTCCCCTCATCTATGATATGATTCAATTGAAAATACTGCTCCATTTGTGCTAGCCATGCGGACGTGTGAGAACCGTCAAATTTATGCATATCCAACTTGGGAGGTCTCTGATTGGGTGGTGGATGGGTGTGCCAGACGTGAGGAGAGTGGCTAGACTCCCCCTCATGGTATTCATGACCCTTATACGCCTCCTCGTGGGCTGGCTCCTTGCCCTTGTCCTGTAGTAGGCAATCTAATCCTTTAAGATGATTTTCGATCCTTTCCACCACAGAGTGGAGGGAGTGCACCTCTTCTTCTAGTTTTTCTACCCTTTCATTGGCCATTGCTTGAGCGCGAGTTTCTACCATACACCCGTCTGACGAAAATTTGGGACCGCCGAAAATTTTTTTACTAAGAATTGAATGGTACCACCTTGCTCAGCTCGTCGTCCTGATTCTGATGGGCTAGGTCACCAATAAGCGCCCTGGAAGATCTCAGACTTTTTTTTTTTTTTTTGAAAACTCCTAACGGAGTTTTACTCCTTTCTGATCAATACTGCAGTCGCCAAATCCTCAAAATGTCAATGCCACCAAAAGTCCTGCGAAAATTATATCCAGGTACAGGAACCCTTTCCCACTACTCCCATCTGGCGAATCTGGGAGATCTGAATGGTGAAACAACTGCTGCTGCTGATCTGGAATGTCCGATCTAGCGAATCTAGGAGATCTGAATGGTGGAACAACTGCTGCTGCTGATCTGGAATGTCCGATCTGGTGGATCTGAGAGATCTGAATGGTGGAACAACTGCTGCCGCTGATCTGGAGATGATGTGTGATCCCTCGAGAGAAAGGGAACTATGGTCTTGGGGAGTGTCAGGTGCTACAGATCGCAATATACATAAGGGTCTGACAGTAGTACTCGGCCCAATGTTTCAGGGCTCTAACTAAGGAGGATCGACCGTACCCTTAGCCGTACAACCCGACTACCCTATCGTATGGGCGAGTAATCTCTCCGAGTGCTGTTCTCGGTGTACTGTAGCCACAAGACGACCGAAGTTTTTATCTATGGCGAGGTTTCAAGGGAGCTAGGGGGCTTCCTATATACCCAGAGGGTACGTGGAAGACAGTCCGTGCGCGGTTCTGTCTAATGCGCTACTACTCGAAGGGGTACCCACAGGGGTTACAAGGGAGTCCAACAGACGTGACCACCTCTTGTATTTCCTGCGTGCATGCCTCCCCAAATCCGCAGGTTTATGCGCTTAACGACAGATCCCGTGGTTTAAAGACGCCGGAACACGTCTCTAGCCTAAAAAAATTTTGCTAAAATTTGGAGATCCCACGGAGCCCTGGAAAGTGCTCTGATACCACTTGTTATGCTCTTAACCTGCAAAGCGATACCCAAATAGAGAATTTGCGAAGAAAATATACCGAGAACACAAAATATGCGAAGAAAAGATACCCAAAGCACAGAATAGCAATGATTTTATTATCCAGAGAGAAATGTTCACAGGCCTCTTCGAGGGGGCAACCTCCAATAGAGCAGAGCTCGATTACAAAACAAGACACAATACTCCTCGCAGGGAGTCTCTATCCTTTATATATGACTCATACATGCAATACCACGAGCCAATATCGTGGATTTTATTAATACCATCTATCTAATACTACCGCCCATTTACCATCTAACTAATACTTCCGCCCATTTGCAACTAACTGTGGTCCCGTCATTAATTGCGGGCTAACCACTTACAATTATTAATATGGGCTTTATTGACTCTTGACTATGACGTGATCCCATGACATAAATAAGGGGGTTAGGGTGGGACCCTAACAGAATATCTGATTATTAGAAAAAAAGAAATATATATAGTAAGTTTTTAAGATATATATTATCACATTTTTCAAAATTAAAATTTTATCATTCAAATTTTTATCGTATCTATCAATCTAAATTTGAATTCAAATTCCAACTTGATAACTAGAAGACAATCTTTCTATGTTACATTTTTCCATCTAACTGCATTGTATGCCCTTGAAGATGCTTTGGCGTCTATGATAAAGAGAATCCAACTGCTGGGAGAAGGTAACATCCAAGGTGACAGAAGTACTGAAATCACACTGTAATATTTTGATTGAGGATATGAAACAACGTGAGTTAGGCATAGCATCTTTTTGTAACTACGTAGGGTTCTAAAATTTGGAGAGCTCAAGAGTGGGAGCCAACCTCTTGATCCAAAATGGATCTAGAATAAACGTCTAAGTCTAAAAATTATTCCTCACAAAGGAAAATGAAAGTCAAAGGATGCTTTTGGAAATAGTCTCATTGCAAATATCTCTTCAATCTGAATCTAATGCAATTTGAATGGGCTAAAATGGACTTCGGATGATAGAGTTATTGTAGAAAGAAGGTTTCCCATTGTCCTTTGAAAATGAGGCATTTTCTTATAAATGCGACTTAAGAGAAATAAAGGCTTTCTATGGAAAGATCGCATCAGAAGGTTCAAAGGGAGGACTTAGAACAAAGGCCTTAAGGACTCCCGATTAGCGATCTCCGATATATTGGATCGGAGGTAGGCTGCCATGCGATATCGGGACCCTGGGTGTAAGGACTTGCAGTCCTTATGCGCACGCTCTGGCTTGAAGTGCGATGCGTAGAGGAGCGAGCCTTGACTTAGCACGCGAAGACATCATGTTATAATGAAGTGCAGGAGGAGGGCGAGCTGTTTATAGGCGTGGGAGCGTGGAGGAGCACCCACGGGCCAACCTACGAACATGAGAAAGGCCGACACATATTAGAGGTGTTTGCGATGGAGTAGGGGCATTGGGCAAGTCGGCTGGGCAGCCAAGACTTCGCCCTACCTTTGGTATATATTGGAGATGCGTTGGACTCATTTCAACCATCGAACGACTTCGCTCAACAAAGAGGGGTGCGCAGAACTAGAAGGTGGACGCAGCAAGATAGGGAGGCACAGATTTGGGAGATGCACCTGTTCTTGGGCGAAGCCACACAGATGTGAACGTACATCCTGGTTTTGGGTGAAGGGCGCGAGCAGGGTTGCCCGCTGGTTGGAGAAAGGCGTGCACAGAATGTGTGGCGCCCGGGTGATGTGTAGGAGCGCCCAACAGTGAAACGTTGGTGGGTGCCTAGTTTGTGCGATGACTTGGCACAGGTTCTTGTGTGACTCGGGTGAGCGCCCACCCATCATGCAAGTGTGCACGGTGTGACTTGGTGAAGTGTTGAGATTGTGAACAAAGGTGTGTCTCGGGTAGAGGCGCCATGTGTGGCGACTTGGAGGCATGCCCAAGTTGGGCAAACAACATGATCGTGCGACGAGGTGAACGAAGGGTTGGTGAGTCGTGTGGCGACCGTGCGGAGCCGCCAACGAGCTGGGCAACCGAGTTTGCCGAAGTTGAAATTTAACTAAGTGTAAATTTGGGGTTTCCCAAGATTTAACTTGTAAAGCTTTGTAACATTGAATATTGTATAATATATTGATTCGGGAAGACTCATATTGCAGGGAGTTGCCCCTCCCTTTATACTGTTGTGCATTTCTATTGTATAATGTTGTTTATGTGAATGTTATGGGCTTTCACTTGTATAAAGGAACACATTAATAATACCTGGTAACGAAAATAAAACTAAGTATGGAATGTTAGGCGTAGTATACAATCGTAAGTATTGGTGAAAAGAAAATGATTAGTAGTGCCGCACCTCGCTATAAGCGGTTGAAAGACTACTATAGGTGTAGGGGCATGACAGGTGGTATCAGAGCTAGTGTTGGGGAGCTGATGCTGGTGTTGAAGCGTTGAAGCTAATACACACCTGCACTTCGTGACAGGTGGTATTAGAGGCTGGTGAACTGAATCAAGGAGCTGATTCTACGAAGACTGAAGACTTTGCAGGGAGTTCAAGTTTTGCAGGTAACAGGTGGAATATCACGGTGATTCAAGTAAAAGGTGAAACAGGTTTAGCAGAGGTGAAGCTTAGTGCTTGGACTAAGCTGAACGACAAGGCATGGCAGGTTTGGAAGAATGCGAAGGGAAGCTCTTGCTTACCTTATACAGGTTGAAGCGGTTGAAAGAAGAGAATCCCCGAATTCGAAAGGAGGTTGAAGTCTTGGAAAAGAATGTTGAAGAAGAACAAGATGAAGTTGCAGATTGTGCTGACAAGGAAGAGGAAGCCGTGATCATTGAGGATGTTGCAGATGTGACAACAATGGAGGATGAACTTGAGATTGATCAAGTTGGACCAGGATCGTGCAATTTGCAGACATGGATGGATGAGGATACTCACATGGAAGAGCTTTATGATGATGATTTAAGTACTGTTGATACTTGTGTTTCACTTGAGCATTTGGGAGATGGGCCGTATGCAGGGAAGAGCAAAGTTAGTTTGCTGATGCAGGGGAGAATCTTACCATGGATGTCTATGATGAGACCTTGTATGGAGAAGCAAGGATTGTTGACTGTTTCAGGGCTTGTTGGGGTTGTTTGTGACCTTATGGTAGAAGGTACAAAGGCCCGTGACAAGGGAGGAACATGATGATCGTTGCGGAGGAGTGGGTCATGGTTTAGCCACATGGAGAATTGGCTAAGTGCCTGGCATGACTCATGGACAAATTGAAGAGGGCACACACTTGAGGCATGATGATGCTTGGGTGGACTTCTCATGGCTGAGACCAAGAGCAAGTCTTGGTGGAACCTTCAGTGGGGGAGCTATGATGAAGAGACACATGTGCTGATGATATGGTTAGATGACCGAGTTCACTAGACCGAAGATTACAGACTTGGATGATGATGACCAATTGTTGTGATGGGTCTAAATGGTTTGACTACATGGGCAACTCAGTCATGGACATCAGGTTGGAGACATGGAGCATGGCAATGTTATGCAGGGACATTATGCAAGAGCACTAGTAGAGGTGTCATTTATGGGCATCCAATGAGGAGTGACAAGGCAAGGATGTTGTGCAGGTGGATTTGCTAATGTAACATGGAGATGTTTTATTTATGAGCCAATGGACAGGTTGTGCACTCTTGTACAACAAGGCCATGGACTTGGATGGAGTTGTGAGCAGGCTATGGAGCATTCCTACTACATGGAGAGCTGAGGCATCTTGCAGAGACCTTTGGGCTGAGACTTGTATGCTTGCTGAGATGTTGGTTGGAGATGACTCATGGAGCTCATGATGACATGAGGTTGTGACTTTTAGGGACTTCATATATGGTGGACTTGGAGGATCTGATACATTGAGGCGCTGAGGTTAGAGACTTTGATGCAGGATGGGGTGCATACTTTCGAGTACATGTATGGGTGTGGCTTGAAAGAGTGACTTGATATGGAGGATCGATATGAGACACTTTGGAGTGATGGAGCTACAACGATGATGATGCCTTGGTAGCAACACTTGGACATGGGTTGAGCCGAGACTTAACCACTTTTGACAAATGGGAGCTGATTGATCTATGATCATGGGCAGCACATGGATAGATGAGACAGGTGTATACTTGTTTCTATGGCAGACTTGAGGGATGGCACATTGGAGATATGATGGAGGTTGCTTCATGGACCTAGATGTGGCACATCGAGAGTCGGAATTTGATGAGATGATCTCTTCATATTGAGGAGATACACATATGGATGATGATGTTGGGGTAGATGTGGCTGATTTCGTGCAGCACATTAGTGCCAAGCATCATGGACAGCATGTTGCAGATGAGATGAGGACTACTTCATGGACCTGAGCATGGCTTACACTTGTATGGAGATGGATTCTTGATCGAGTTGAGGATGTGACGGGATGTTCTAAGAAATGACTGATGGTGGCATGAGGATGTGCATTCTCATGGTTTAGACGTGACAGTTGGAATGATCACCCGACTAGTTTAGACATGGGGTCGCGAAGTGTACAGAGATGTGTTAGCATTTGTTGAAGTATCGTGGCAGCAGTTCACACAAGGACGACACATGATGAGGTCGACACGAGAGGTTGCAAGAAGCATGTAGCTTGAGATGGAGGGACCAGGCCTCCACGATGGAGAGCAGCATGTGGAGATTGTGACCAGATGGTCAATGGTCATGGATTGAGGTGATTTCCGATATATGACATATCGATGGGGGTATACCTTGGTATGGTGATCTTGGTGATAGATGGTTGCTGGGACGAGACATGATGGAGACGATGGTTCTACATACGTTGCAGAGATGTTTGCAGTATGGGGAGGAGTTGACATCATGGATGAGACAGATATTGATGATCTTGGTGGATGGCTAACAGGATGGTATGTTGTCGAGGACGAAAATGAATTCAGGTGGATGAGGATGCAAGGACCTGCAGTCCTTATGCGCACGCTCCGGCTTGAAGTGCAATGCGTAGAGGAGCGAGCCTTGACTTAGCACGCGAAGACATCATGTTATAATGAAGTGTAGGAGGAGGGCGAGTTCTTTATAGGCGTGGGAGCATGGAGGAGCACCCACGGGCCAACCTACGAACATGAGCAAGGCCAACACATATTAGAGGCATTTGCGATGGAGTAGGGGCGTTGGGCAAGTCGGCTCGACAGCCAAGACTTCGCCCTACCTTTGGTATATATTGGAGATGCGTTGGACTCATTTCAACCATCGAATGATTTCGCTCAACAAAGAGGGGTGCGCAAAACTAGAAGGTGAACGCAGTAAGATAGGGAGGCGCAGATTTGGGAGATGCACCCGTTCTTGGGTGAAGCCACACGGAGGTGAACGCACATCTTGGTTTTGGGTGAAGGGCGCGGGCAGGGTCGCCCGTCGGTTGGAGAAAGGCATGCACGGAGTGTGTGGTGCTCGGGTGATGTGTAGGAGCGCCCAACGATGAAACGTTGGTGGGCACCCGGTTTGTGCGACGACTTGGCACTGATTCTTGGGTGCCTCGAGTGAGCTCCCACCCATCGTGCAAGTGTGCACAGTGTGACTTGGTGGAGTGTTGAGATTGTGAACAAAGGTGTGTCTCAGGTAGAGGCGCCCGTGTGTGGTGACTTGGAGGGGCGCCCAAGTTGGGCAAACAACACGATCATGCGACGAGGTGAACGAAGGGTTGGTGAGTCGTGCGGCGACCATGCGGAGGTGCCGACGGGCTGGGCAGCCGAGTTTGCCAAAGTTGAAAATTGACTAAGTGTAAATTTGGGGTTTCCCAAGATTTAACTTTTAAAGCTTTGTAACGTTGAAGATTGTATAATATATTGATTCGGGTAGACTCATATTGTAGGGAGTTGTCCCTCCCTTTATACTGTTGTGCATTTCTATTGTATAATGCTGTTTATGTGAATGTTATGGGCTTTCACTTGTATAAAGGAACACATTAATAATACTTGGTAACGAAAATAAAACTAAGTATGGAATGTTAGGCGTAGTCTACAATCGTAAGTATTGGTGAAAAGAAAACGATTGGTAGTGTCGCACCTCGCTATAAGCGGTTGAAAGACTATCGCAAGTGTAGGGGCGTGACACTGGGTGTCACGCCCCCAAGCTGACGATAGTCTTTCAACCGCTCTTAGCGAGGTGCGGCACCACCGAACACTTTCTTTTCACCAATACTTATGTTTGTGGACTACGCCTAACCACTTACTCCTACTTAGTTTGTGTTTCGCAACCAAGTATTATTATGTTATCCTTTATACCAATGAACACCCATACACATTCATTATCATCAACAATTATAAATGAAGAACACAATTTCACAGTATAAAGGGAGCGACAACTCTCTGAACAATGAGTCTGCCCGAATAATATATTATACAATCTTCAATGTTACAAACTTTACAAGTATACTTGGGAAACACCAAGTTTCATACTTAGCCAAATTTACAATCTTGTCACACCTCCGTGCGACAACCAAGATTTCCTTGCCCAAGGCGGGCGGGCATGCTCTTACACGAGCTATCCTCCACACTTCCCAAACGAATCTTGTGTTCACCGTGCACACTTACACGATGGGCAAGCACTCACCCGAGTCACCCAAGAACCGGTGCCAAGTGGCTGCACAACCGGGCGTTCACCCTTTGTCTCACCATCAGGCACTCCTTCACACAACCCACACCCGTGCACACCTCACACCAACTAGCAGGTGACCCTGCCCACGCCCTTCACCCAAAACCAAGACAAGCAGTTCACCTTCATGCGGCCTTGCCCAAGAATGGGCACATCACCCAAATCTGCGCCTTTCTCCTTAGCTTCATCCACACTCTTGTTCTACACCTTCTTTACATGTTTGAGCGATGAGTGATGGGTTTTCAAATGAGCTCGAATGCTCCTCAATATACATGAGTGTAGGGTGAGGTCACAGCTACCCAGCCGACCTGCCCACGCCTTCAACCATCTTCGAAAACACTTCAAAACTTTAAGTCAGCCTCCCTTCAAACGTATCACCCATCGTTGACTTCACCATGTTTGTTGGTCAGCCTCCATAAGTTTCAAACCATGTCTCCACGCATATATAACCAGCTTGCCCTCCTCTTATGCCTTCTCATTATACCATAATGCCATCGCATTAGTCTGAGCTCGCTCATATGCTGTTCATTCAACCTCCAACCGCGTGCGCTCTCCATCCGGTTGCGGTCACACTTCGGGTGGAATGCGTTCGGGACTGCAGGTCCTTACATCCTCCTCCACCTGAAGTCATTGTCATCCTCGATAACATACCATCCTGGTAACCATCCACCAAGATCAACAATGTTTGTTTCATCCTCGGTCCATGATGTCAACTCCTCCACATACTACAAACATCCCTGCAACATATGTAGAATTACCATCTCCACCATGTGTCATCCTCATCCTGTGAACTGTCCTCCTCATCTGCTTGATGTCAACATCTCTCTGGTACACTGCTAGCCCTCATGACTTGAACTAGTCGGGTGATCAGTCCAACTATCACGCTCAAATCATAAGAATGTCCATCCTTATGCCTTCACCAGTCTATCTCGGATTCTGCCACATCCTGGACTCACCAAGAATCTCTCCCATGTTCAGGTCCATGGAAACTCCATCCCATCTGCAACATGTCATGATGCTTGATGCCAAGCCATCCCTGCACCATCTGTCATACCTACTCAACCTGTTTTAAGGACTCACTGCCATGAGCAGCTAACAATGAGCCCCATCTTCTTGTCATCTAAGAAGATGTGGAGGGGGTAGAGCCTAAAGGCTCACCCTCACTAATCATCTCAATCCATTTGTCAGGATTCTCTATCTCCATCCTCTGTAGCTAAGTGACCCGATCCTCCTCTCGGACATTCGGCCTCACATATGCCTCATCATCATCATCATCATCCTCAACCACTTCTAGCCTTCTTGACAAATCCAAGATACTATCTGAAAGTGTCTTGATGATCAATGACTGCTTGGTAAGCTTTGCCTCGACCGTAGACAACCGCTTACTCATGTCTTCCATCCGCTTTTCATCCTCCATCTGCATCACTTCCAACTTACAATTAGGCCTTGTCACTCCAATGGTTGGAACACCAATGGGTACATCTTCCCTTCCATCATAAATGTACAGCTTCTTCAAATGTGGAACAATCATAGCATCAAATTGTTTCATGAATTCCATTCCCAGCACAGCCTCATAGTCATCAATCTGCACTATAGTGAAGTCGAATTTCCCGGTCCACTCACCTAGTGTTGTGTCCACTTTTTCAGATACACCAAGAACATTGTCAGGAGGAGAATTTACTATCTTCATTTATGCCTCCACCGGTATAAATTTCAGCCCAATTCTTCTCGCAGTATCTTCACCAATGAAGTTGTGAGAAGCCCCACTATCCACCATAGTGAGTATATCAGCACCTCCAACCTTCATCCGAACATACTCCAACTTGTTCCTCTCAGGATCCCTTCGAGAGATCACCTCTGTAGCAGTAGCACCACCAAGTATCTACATCATCCACACAGAAGCTTCTCCATTCCTCACATTAGATTGTGCAATCACAGTCACTTTCAGTCTAGAAGGGAAATTCTTCACCGTGTGTGGTCCAACATATATCCAACACTTCAAGGCTTTCTTCGTCTTCGAATTATCATCCAATTTCGAAGCATCATCCTTCTTCTTATCTTTTGGCTTATCGGACTTCTTCTTCCTATCATCAGAAGTCTCATCATAATGCTCCACCAACCTGTCCACAGCAACAAAAGCTTCCTCAAGTGTTCTAATCCTCTACCTCTTCACTTCATTGCATGCCCAAGGCTTCAATCCAATAATGAAACTGAACACCTTGTCCCTGTCCGCAATGTCAGGAAGTTCCAGGATCACACTTGCAAACTCTCGTTGATATGTTGAAGGTTCCTAGTCTGCTTTATGAACTTAATTTTCATCCTTGCTTCCCACATTTCATCCTGAGGACTGAAATGGGCCTGCAAAGCTTTCTTCATCTCATCCCATGAAGTAATGTCACCAGCACTGCCATTGGCAATCTGATCCATCCTCCTTTTCCACCACATCTTAGCATCCTTTGTCAAGAATTGAGCAGCTACCTTGACCTTTGTCTCATCATCAGATAGACCCAACCATTCCAGGTACTACTCCATGTCCCATAGAAAGTTTCCAAGAGTCTTTGCACTCCCTGTACCATCATAAGATTCCGGTTCCTTGACCTTCACATGAGGCACTCCTCCACCTGAGTTATGCCTCATGGCCTTCTTCAACACCACGATCTCATCTCTAGCTTCGTCAAGAGATTTTCGCAAGCCTCTTCAACCTCCTTGACCCTTACTTCAAGTTGTGGACACATAAGATCAGTGTACTCGTGTTGAGTCCAGAGTTCCTTGAGCTCTTCCCTCGTCTTTGAATTGGCCTCTTGATCCTTATTGACCAAGTCCATCTTCTTAGTCCAGTAAGTCTCTAAGTCCTCCATCTTTTCCAACACTTTCTCCATGAATGCCATAGTAGCATCCTTCACACCATGACTAGACCCAGCTTGAGATTCAGCTACCATTGCTAACAACTTCCTTCTTCTTTGCAATCTAGTTTTGACCATCCAACAGCTTCACCAAGATGCCTACAACTTGAACCAGCTCTTGTTCCACTTGTATGTGAAATAGCTTCCTTCACCTGCAAGTACCTGCTTCACTGTCTTCAATTTCCAAGTGTATCCACACCTGCACTTCGTCACGAGCAACCCTGCTCACCAGCTCCAACCGGGCTCTGATACCAACCGTCACGCCCCCAAGCCGGCGGTAGTCTTTCAACCGCTATTAGCGAGGTGCGGCACCTCCGAACACTTTCTTTTCACCAATACTTATGTTCGTGGACTACACCTAACCACTTACTCCTACTTAGTTTCTGTTTCGCAACCAAGTATTATTATGTTATCCTTTATACCAATGAACACCCATACACATTCATTATCATCAGCAATTATAAATGAAGAACACAATTGCACAGTATAAAGGGAGGGGCAACTCCCTGAACAATGAGTCTGCCCGAATAATATATTATACAATCTTCAATGTTACAAACTTTACAAGTATACTTGGGAAATACCAAGTTTCATACTTAGCCAAATTCACAATCTTGTCACACCTCCGTGCAACAACCAAGATTTCCTTGCCCAAGGCAGGCGGGCGCGCTCTCACACGAGCTATCCTCCGCACTTCTCAAACGAATCTTGTCTTCACCATGAACACTTGCATGACGGGCGGGCGCTCACCCGAGTCACCCAAGAACCCATGCCAAGTCGCTGCACAACTGGTCGTTCACCCTTTGTCTCACCGTCGGGCGCTCCTTTGCACAACCCGGGCGCCACACACCCATGCACACCTCACACCAACCAGCGGGCGACCCTGCCCGTGCCCTTCACCCAAAACCAAGACATGCGGTTCACCTTCATGCAGCCTTGCCCAAGAACAGGGACATCACCAAAATTTGTGCCTTTCTCCTTAGCTGCATCCACACTCTTGTTCTGCGCCTTCTTTACATGTTTGAGCGATGAGCGATGGATTTTCAAATGAGCTCCAACGCTCCTCAATATATATGAGCGTAGGGCGAGGTCGCAGCTACCCAGCCGACCTGCCCACGCCTTCAACCATCTTCGCAAATGCTTCAAAAATTTAAGTCGGCCTCCCTTCAAACGTATCACCCATCGTCGGCTTCACCATGTTTGTTGGTCGGCCTCCATAAGTTTCAAACCATGCCTCCACGCATATATAACCGGCTCTCCCTCCTCCTATGCCTTCGCATTATACCATAATGCCATTGCATAAGTCTGAGCTCGCTCCTATGCTGTTCGTTCAACCTCCAACTGCGCGCGCTCTCCATCCGGTTGCGGTCGCACTTCGGGTGGAATGCGTTCGGGACTGCAGGTCCTTACACTGGGCTAGCCAATTGTGATATGCGATGGTCAGCGATTGGCGATCAGCACAGTTAAAGGAAAGAGCCCAGGTCCGTTGCAATTGCGATATGTGACATGCGATTGGGGCCGATAGCGATGCACCAATATCGGTGATCGGTGAATCCCCGATACAAGGAGGCAATGCCAATGTGACTTGCGACAAAGCACGGACCCGATGAGGTTTATGGGAGTGATTCTATATTATTTGAAGTCTAGTTAAACACTCAATGATGTGTTTTCATCAGTTTTCATGTGTATTGCATTACGTGTTCGAACGCGAGATTTCTGCAGGAGGAAGGCCAAATGACCGGGTTTCCTACCCACCGATTCCTTTCCAATTGCAAACTGATTCTTGTGATGAAATAGTAAAGTTTTTCAATGATGAAGGACTGTAACCAATGTGTTACAAAAACACAAAGAGCTCAATTGACAGGGCAGCGAAAGGTTGTTGAGATTCGCTTGGAGGTCGAGCGAACCTTTGATAACACGGAGAGGCAAAGTTATGCTCAGGAGAAGCACAGAGAAGCCCAAGAGGCTCAGAGATGCTTGAATGCTGAGTGTAAGCCCAGAGGAGGTAGTCTGCAGAGTCGGGGTGACTCATAAGCAGAGGGTTGCTTGGAGGTCAAGCGAAACCAAAAGCTCGTAAGAGCCAAGAGCCAGAGCAAGAGCTAGAGCCGAAGCTAGAGCCAAAGCCGAGAGAATAGAAAAGAGATCAAATGATCCAACTATTGCTGATGTCTAATGTGTGCTGAAGACAGAAGAAGGAGTTCCAGAGATAGTAAGAGAATTCTGAGGGAGTTGGTGCAAGCTAGAGCTCAAGATAGCTCAGAGCGCTGATTGAAGGAATCTAGTCCAGAGAAGCCTAGATCTGTCTACAGAGTATGGACAGCCAGTGGGATAAGATGGTATTCTAAACCCATAGGTTCAGTTTTAAACCAATGGAGTTGAGCGTGGAGCTTGTAAAAGAATTTAAGCCATAATCCCAAAGAGCCTAGTCGAGTTGATTAGAGCTCAAGGAGACGTAGCCTAAGATATCAAGGTGAACTCCATATTACATTGTTGTCTCATGTGTTTGCTTAAGTGCTGCTTTTATTTACTATTATCTGAGTTTTATTTCAGCATAAGAAAATGAACTCAAAACACATAAAAAGTTAAGGACAAACACAAGCATACACCTATCTCAAGTTCTTTTAATTTCGCATTTATCAATTATAAGCATAGATCTTGGAAATATATAAGCTTTGGAGTGGGAGAGGTTCTTGTAAGCTTGACAAGAAGCCTTTAACACCCCATTTCAGATCAGGTGGTATCAGAGCGGTTATATCAGAGTATCAGGTTCATTAACCCCACCTTCAAAGAAGGTGATATTAGAATTGGTTATACTAGAACAAATGGTATCATGATGTAGGTGATATCAGATCAGGATGCTTGATTGACAAAGCAATGTATTTGCTTGTTTGACTTGAAAGGTGTTCAAATAGTAGCAAATATTTTGTTGTTTGATAGTTTGTAAACTGACTATTGTTTGAGTTTGCAAAGGTTCAGGGAAAGTTGCTATTAGCTAAGTCCAGGAGAGGACAAGAAGGAAGAAGGGCTGAAGGCATTCTTCTTATCCCAAAGGACCTTGAAGCAATTCTTGAAGCACAAGAGGTTTGTTGCAAAAGGTTGCTTGGATAAGCTCTTTATTAATCTTGTTTCAAGTTCTTTTGTTCATTTTGATAATGAAAACTTCTACAAGTGAGTCCTCAAATCCCTCATTCATCACAAGATTCTTCGATGAAGACAAGAAGCAAGACTTGTTCATCATGATGGATATGGTGAGAGAAATGAGTGTTGGACTTCGAGAGCAGTTGAATTCCATGGAGGAAGAGAAGAAGTTGCTTTCTAACAAATTGCAGAAAGTGGAAGGACAACTTCATATTACAAATATGAGCCTAGAAAGGATGAATGAGTTTGAGACACAACTCCTTGTTACCAAAGCAGCCTTAGTCAAGTATCAGCTTGAAGAAGAGGTAAATAATTCCAGTTTGTCTTCAATTTCCTCTAAGAATGATTATATTGGTTCTTTTGAAAAACATACCAGAGGCATAGGTTCCAAGTTAATGTCCAAGATGGGCTATGAAGGAAAGGGCTTGGGCAAACATGCACAAGGTATTGTTGAGCCAATAATGGTTGACGATAGGCCTAAATATTTGGGTCTTGGCTATGGACAATCTTATGGAGAAAGTTCCAAAGCTGCCATGAAGACAATTGAAATAGTTCCAAGAAGGAGTTTCATTTTAGGTCTTCTACCTCAAAAGTGTAAAGATTGTATTCATAGGGAATGCAATTGCTTGAAACATCATTTGCAGGATGCTGGTGTTCATAAGCATACACTTGAACCAGAGAGTTGTGGAAACTCTGAAACCATTGAAGAGGTTGATGGTGTTCCAAAGGGAGCTACTTCTTCATTCAATTCACCTCCTCATGAAGGAAATAAAGGTGAAAAAGAAAGGTATAAATCTAGTTCTAACCATATTCCTTTTGATTATATAAAGCATGATAAATTTCCATATAAGCATGGGAAAAGAATTGCATGTTCCTTTTGTGGTTTGGCTAACCATAATGTTTCTAGCTGTCGGAAGAGAATGGCCACATGCATGAATCTTTGGAAGGAAAAGAAGCAAGAAGCCAAAGGTCCATTGGACAAGGAAAATCATACTGTCAAGAGGATGCACATGTGTTGCACTTACTTCCATAAGCAAGGACATATTGATGCAAAATATTAGATTCTGAATCCAACAATGCTTCCACAAAACTTGAAGAAGGTGGAAAGAGAAAATGGCAGTAATGGAAAGAAAGATTCCATGGTTGATGTGTTTCAGGATGATTCACATGTTGATGCAGATGTGCAGACAAAGGTAACACCTTTGAAATGGATTGGTAAGAAATGGTTAGAGTTCTTATCCAATTAAGGTTGCATGTCTTTTGAAAATGCATCAAATCAATAGAATGCATTTCTTTGTTAATGAGATGCAAGTTGTAGGAATTTACCAAGAAGGTGAATGGAAAGATTGAGTATGAGACTCACTTTATTTCTGCAACATTATATTCATTTCAGCTTTGAAAGTATAGTGCGCTTAAGTGAAAGTTGAAGGATGAAATGCATGCATGAGAATGATGTGCATGAACACAGGGATGTTGATGATTTCCTTGTATTTAAACATGTATGTGTGATTAACTTGAAGGGTCGATTACTTTGTTGTAAACATGGATGTAATGCAATATTGACTTGAGAAAAGTTGATTTGGTCTCCAAGATGGAGATTATGATGAAGCGTTTCATCTTTGAAAAAGAATTCTAAAGATCTTTTTCTACATGCTTGACTTAAAGGGTCAATTGTTTTAAAGGCATGTTTTGTTGGCTTGTTATCTAGTCAATCATTTGTATGCAGATGTAAAGACATGGAGGTGTTCACAAGTTGTGAAATCTGTTTCTTTTGATGAAGAAAGAGTTTAGGCCATCCAGTTGTTGTCTGTAATCCTGTTGTTGTTAACAGTCGTTGTTGACAGTATGTCAAACAGGTACAAATGAAAATTTTGTGAAGCAAATGTAACTTCACATTGGTTTGGGCCACCTTGGATCAATGATCAAGGCAGAGAAGTTCAAACTACCCTTTGTGACCTTCTCAACAGGAGTTCTGCAAGAAGTCAAGGAGGAAGACAATTCTTCCCAGGCGGACAAGCACATCCAGGAAGGAAGTGTTCAAAGGCTTTGGCTCAGAGGCACTATGCAAGGAAAGTGTATGGAAGCTGAAAGAAGAGGGTGAGGTACTCACAGTTACAGTTCAGATCAATATATCAGTCTTTTGGAGACCAAAATTTCTTTTTAGTGGGAAGGTGTGATCCAAAATGGATCTAGAATAGACTTCTAAGTCTAAAAATTATTCCTCACAGAGGAAAATGAATGTCAAAGGATGCTCTTAGAAATAGACTCATTGTAGAGATCTCTTCAATCTGAATCTAATGCAATTTGAATGAGATAAAATGGACTCTAGATGATGGAGTTATTGCAGAAAGAAGTTTGCCTATTGTCCTTTTAAAATGAGGCAATTTCTTATATAAATAGGACTTAAGAGAAATAAAGGCTTTCTATGGAAAGATTACATCAGAAGGTTCAAAGGGAGGACTTAGAAAAAAGGCCTTAAGGACCCCCAATTAGCGATCTCCGATGTATCGGATCGGAGGTAGGATTCCATGCGATATCGGGACCCTAGGCGAGCCGATTGCGATATGAAATGGTCGGCAATTGGTAATCGGCACAATCAAAGGCAAGACCCCGGGGCCGTTGCGATTGCGATATGTGACATGCGATTGGGGCCAATAGTGATGCGTCGATATCGGCAATCGGCGAATCCCCGATACAATGAGCCAATGCCAATGCTACATGCAGTTGCGACTTGTGACAAAGCGCAAACCCGATGAGGTTTATGGGGGCGATTCTATATTATTTGAAGTCCGATTAAACGCTCAATGATGTGTTTTCATCAGTTTTCCTATGTATTGTGTTACATGTTCGAACACGAGATTTCTGCAGGAGGAAGGCCAAACGACCAAGTTTCCTGTCCGCTGGTTCCTTTCCAATTGCAAACTAATTCTTGTTATGAAACATTTGGGTTGTTCAATGATGAAGGACTGTAACCGATGTGTTACAAAAACACAGAGAGCTCAATTGACAGGGCAATGGAAGGTTACTGAGATTTGCTTGGGGGTTGAGCGAACCTTTGATAACACGAAGAGGCAGAGTTATGCTCAGGAGAAGTGTAGAGAAGCCCAAGCGGCTCAGAGATGCTTGAATGCTGAGTGTAAGCCCAGAGGAGGCAGTCTGCAGAGTCGAGGTGACTCAGAAGCAGAGGGTCGCTTGAAGGTCAAGCGAAACCAGAAGCTCGTAAGAGCCAAGAGCCAGAGCCAGAGCTAGATCCAGAGCCGAGAGCCAAAGCCAGAGCCAGAGCCGAGAGCTAGAGCGAGAGCCGGAGATGAGAGAATAGCAAAGAGATCAAATGATCCAGTTGTTGCTGATGTCTGATGTGTGTTGAAGATAGAAGGAGGAGTTCTAGAGACAATAAGAGAATTCTGAGGGAGTTGGTACAAGCTAGAGCTCAAGATAGCTCAGAGTGTTAATTGAAGGAATCTAGTCCAGAGAAGCCTAGATCTGTTTGTAGAGTATGGACAGCCAGTGGGATAAAATGGTATTCTAAACCCATAGGTTTAGTTGTAAACCAATGGAGTTGAGTGTGGAGCTTGTAAAAGAATTTAATCCATAATCCCAAAGAGCCTAATCGAGTTGATTAGAGCTCAAGGAGACGTAGCCTAAGATATCAGGGTGAACTCCATATTACATTGTTGTCTCATGTGTTTGCTTATTTGCTGATTTTATTTACTGTTATCTGAGTTTTATTTCAGCATAAGCAAATGAACTCAAAACACATAAATATTTAAGGACAAACACAAGCATACACCGATCTCAAGTTCTTTTGATTCCACATTTATCAATTATAAGCATAGATCTTGGGAATATATAAGCTTTGGAGTGGAATAGGTTCTTGTAAGCTTGACAAGAAGCCTTTAGCACCCCATTTCAGATCACCGCTAAAAGGTCAAAATCCACCATCACAATCTTGCATTATTGTTGATTTTTCTATTAAATATCAATGAATCTACATTAATTTCACACAATTTCAATGGGGACATTAAATATTTATGGGATTTTTAGTATACGCATTCATGTTCATGGCTTATTATATTTATGTGTTGTAGTTAGATTTTAAATAAATATTTATGGGATTTTTAGTATACACATTCATGTTCATGGTTTATTATATTTATGTGTTGTAGTTAGATTTTAAATAAAATTCTTTAGTTAAAGTTAATATGGTTAGTATAAATTCTGTTTGGGGTAGTTTAAGTGACGATGCCGGTGGAATGAAGTCTCCCAACCGGAGATCTTTGGTTCGAATCTTGTGCTACGCTCCCCCGTAGCGGGGTGAATAATGGACATGTAAACTCGAAAATGGGGGAGTCCTACCAAGCTTACAAAAAAATATGGTTAGTATGAAAAAATAAGTTCAACACTCTTTAAGAAAATAACACCTCCCATTTTTTAATGAATCCAATAATTCTTTTGAAGTGTGCTTAAAGGGATTATCAATAGGGCATTTAATTGGGATAATTAATGGTACAATGTGGAGTATAAATTTCAAGATGGAAGGAAATAAAGAGGGATATTTATAGGAGTAGAGAACATATCTAAGAAGAAGAGAATAAGTTAAAAAGGAATAAATGAGGAGAAATAACATAGAACATCAAGAGTTAGGGAAAGTTAAGGAGATGGAAGTAAGGCTATTAGGATAAATAAACAAGATAAGGCCAATAAGAAAAAGGGCTTGGATATAGAATAGATAATATAGTAAATAAGAAGAGGATGTAGCATCTACAAGTAAAGGAGTTAATTTTATGTTGGTAGTAGTGGGAAATTTTATTTAATGTAGTGATCAACTAATACTAATACAATAGGATTGTCATGATTGTAGATACTAAAAAATACTTTGAGACCTAAAGAGGAGAGAAACGTACTAATGCATTTGTAATTACATTTTATTACCTTAATTTTTTAAGTTAATGAAGAGGACCACATATCAAGGGTTTTTATCCTTTCTTATATTGAATTAATGCTTAATTGTCATGCATCTATGTTTGATTTTTTTCAAGTATTACAACATTTTTTCTTCTCATTCTTGAAGATTGTTATGATATGTGAATGCAAAGACAATAGTGCTCCTAGAGCTAGTACATTCTTATTTGTATTAGTTCAAATGGAAGGGCCCATTGAGCTTTGAAATTGAAGCAATGGTTTAATATCTGTATTGCTCAAATCAGTGAGACTCTACTTATCAGAATTGGTGGTTATGAATGTTTTCTATAAAGATCTGAGGACCTAATTCTAAACATTAGTAATTGTATTAGATTTGGTAGCTATCCTATAAAGGAGATGAAATTGTAGCACCATAGTTGATATTAAGAGTAGAGTTATAAAATACGAGTAAAGGTAGCTCTAGTTGAGGTTAGATAGAGGTTATTTATTGATTGTGGGTAGCTCCAGTAGTGGATGTTGGTAGACTTTTCAAATAGAGAAGTAAAAATCCCATTTGATGATTTAGTTGATTTGGAAGAGAGATTGAAGTATGAGAGTATTGATATACTTCGACGATGGAATTTTGGTAGAGTCGTCAATGAGGAACTTGAGAAATAAATAGTTCTAGAAAAAGTGGAAGTAGGATAGAACTATTGTGGGAGATATAAGTGAGTTTTAAGAAGGGACAAAGATATCTAAGATTATGTGTGGGGTCGAGGCCTGTACGTAATCATAACAGCCATGGAAGCAATTATAAGGCTATTTAATCATGTGAGGAATTTCATGTAGTGTCTACAAGGATAAGTAGCATTAGGCTTAGAAGATCAAGTAGAAGCATTTTGTATGAAGAGGAGTCCTCAAAGAATGTATGTCAATGGTTGAGGAAATTTATGGCTAGTGTTGAAGCAATGAAGGGAACATAAGGTATTGATAAACCCTTTGATGATTAGGATAAGTTGATGAATAATTTGATGGGAATGAGAAGTCCCATCATAGAAGATAAGTTTATGATACTCAATGCATATATTCAAGTTGAGGATAGAAATTGTGGGGTAGGTTATGAATCTTTTCCATAAGAAGAAACCACCAAATCAACATTATCAGTTGGAAGAGGATAAAGATTAAAATTATAAAAAATATAGTAACAAAGACTATGAATATGATAATGAATAGTTTGAAAATGATATTATTATGAAGGAAAAATCATTAAATTTGCAGAGTAAAAACTTATATTATTTTCAATGGCTAAGTGTTATGGAATTTTGTATGAAATTTGAAGAAAAAGATGAAGATGATACTAAAATCATTAATGGTGAAGATTAGAATGGAGGAATTATAATTATTCACATTGACTTTGATATTTTTGCATGTGTAGATATACATGTTATTGCTACCTATGAAAAAGAGGTATAGGTATACATGTTATTGCTACCTATGGAAAGAGGGTAATAGTACTTTTGTAGAAACATAGAATAAAATTTAAAGTGTTTAATGAATGTCGTGAGAAAAAGAATATCATATTTTATGTTCATTAAAAAAACATAAATTCTAAAAAGATATTATAGGAAAAATGATAGTTTGAGAGGAGTCCTTGGAAGAGAAAATCAACCCAGTAAACAAAGTAAAATAATTTGACATTGATGTTATACAAATATGAATTCATTAATGAAGTTGAAATGGTTAAGATTCGTAAATGAATGAAATTGGTTAAATATTTAATGCGTAGAAAATACAATGATGATTATGAGGTTGTTGAGATAGTAGATAAGGATGAGAAATTTGTAGTAGTGGTGGGGCTTACAATGGAAATGGGTAATGTTGGAAAAGAAATATCCTTGAAATACGTATATGATGAAGGAAAATACAGAAACTTTCATGATATGCATCGATCAAAAAACACATTTTATTAGTAATACATATATAAGCTTATATCTGGTAAAATTTTATTCTAAGCATTATGTTGCGTATACATTGTTTCGAGTGATCAAAACAATATTGAGAATCGTAAGCTGAGAATGCATTGGGTGTAGTTTTGGGTCCAGTAGCTCTGGACATTACCCATATTATTCTATAAATATTGTAAAGAATGTAATCAAAAAAATATATTATATTATAAATATTTCAAAGAAAAAATAAAATCTATGGTGTATAAAGTTATATCTTAGTTATTTTTAGTTTGTAGAAAAATTCATAGAATAAACCGTGCTTAATTGTACCATAGTTCCAAACTACACAAAGACATTACAAAGTATGATTGTTTGAAATGAAAATTGTCAAAACAATTGAATCTATTATGAAGTTTTCTATATAATTTAGATTATATATATTATTGCGTTGAGAGGCATATTCTACATTCTAGTATGAGGGAATGTGCAATTTCTTTCATGCTCAATATCAACGCTACACTTGACCATTTTAAAATAAAAATGAAACATGTTCTAGATAAAAAGCATATCAGCTGTATAAAAACTAAAATGAATATACATATTTGGTTACTTTTAATTAAAAGCCTTATAAAATCTTGATATTCTTACTCTCACTATGTTGGATCTTTTTCATTGTTAATATTGCAACCTAGCATGAAAGAGATGTGGTAATGTGGAAAAAAAAATTCATCTTCAATTTCACTCATTAAAATATTTCTATACCTACATGAAATAATATAGTTTTATATCAAATTTAGAAAGAGATATAATGTAATTAAGAGTAATATATATATATATATATATATATATATATATATATAATTATAATTTAGTACAATATTTAAATAAATTATTTAAATATCAGTGTTAAATAATTTATTTCAGTATAAAAAGAGAAAAAATGTTTATATATATAAAGGAAATTATTCTTTCTCTTAATATATAGATGAGAGTGAGGGTCAATACAACAACAATATTTATAGGCATGTAGCCATTACAATAATATTTCTCATTATCATGTCATTCACAGGTAATTAAACCTAAGTTGGAGAGATCACAACTATTTAGTACAAACACTTGAGGTAACCCCAATTGATTTATTTGTATGTAGTTCAATCTTGACCATAACCATAATAAAAAATTTCAATGCTCGAAGAGAAAAAGTAGCTGAAAGTAATAAAATTAAATTACTTTTTAACAAAAGTAATACAAAATTAATATATGGCATTTTTTTATGCTAAGAGAAATCACTGATTTTAGTTGGTAAGAAGTGCCTTAACATTCCACCCATTCACTATCAATCAAAGGCCTCATGGATAATATGTTTCATTTTAAAAGTATTAATAATAATAATAAAAGAAATCAATGTGGGCCATAGATAGAATATCTCAGTGTTAAGTAATATTTGCATGTATTTAAAAATGTATTATTAATAATAATAAAAACATTTTAACGTGGACAATGTGTTCTATAAATAAAATATTTCAATGCACATGTTAAGAAAAATATTTGAATGTCAACCATGTAAAGATTTCTATATTTTGGCCCTTTTTCAAGAATTTTTTTTGTTCTATGTTGTCTTGAATCCAAGAATTTTAGGTTGTGTTTTCTACACAATCTACATGCCCAAAGTACACACACCATGTGTAAGTTTTTATTATTTAAAATGTATTTTTGAATGCATAAATGAATTAAATGACTTTAAAACCTCTTTGGACATGTAGATTGTGTATATCCATTTTAACCACAGATGTATCAAGTGCTAAGAGGGATTAAACCTCCCAAAATACAATTTTATTGTTAATTTTGAAACTGTAAAATAAATTTCTACCTTAATAGATTTAATCTCTTAACATATACTAAATCCATAATTAATATGAATGTATACTTTCATATCTATAATAATTATAAAATATGAAAAAATAAATAAATAACTGAATATTTCCAAAATTATTTTTAACTTAAAATATGACGAAAATGATGGTGAAAGCCTTTAATGTAAAGCAATTTTATAAATACTAATATATGGGTTGTAGAATATAATTAACATAGTGTTAAATATTAATATGTACCAAGACAAACTCAATATCAAGATTTCCCTAGCCATGCCAAATCGTAACTTATACGCTACCACCAAATGAGTAAAACATGGAGAAAGTAATTTCCCATAAAAATATGTTCAAGAGATTCCACTCTCTATGATGAAAAACAAAAATGTACATTAGATTATTTTCAAGAGATTCCACCCTCTTATAATGCAAAACAAAAAACAAAAATGTACATTAGGTCATTGAGGGTGAAATCTAAATAATCAAGAAATATGACCTATTTAAGGAACAACTTTAGTCAAAGCTATTTATTTACCCTTTGAAATGGGAGCCAATAAAGGATTTACAAATCTCTTAGATTACGATTACTAAAATATAAATGGAAGAAGTTCCAATACTGAAAGATAAAGGATTTACAAATCTCTTAGCTTACAATTACTAAAATATAAATGGAAGAAGTTCCAATACTGAAAGATAGGCCTCTTTAAGGGTGACATCTTTTTATAATAGAAAAATCTACAAGAATGAGATTAGATTATTTTAAAAATAGGTTTTTTTAGTATATAAATATATATAGCAGAGAAAGTGTACACTTATTACTAAAGGGTTCAGGTAACAATAATAATAAAAATATAACTCAATACTCAAGTAAATATAAGAATGAAAGATAAGCCTTTTTATGGGTGACATCTTTTTATGATAGAAAAATCTACAAGAATGAGACTAGATGATTCTAAAAATAGGTCTCTTTAGTGTATAAATATATATAGAAAATAAAGTATACACTTACTACTAAAGGGTCTAGGTAATAATAATAATAAAAATATAACTCAATATCTAGTGCTTTACATGGGGCTTTGTCTACGACTTAACATTCCCCTCCCCTTCAAACATGTTTTGTCCTCAAGGTTTAATTAACTATAGATGTTTCTACATGAATAACTCATCTTCCCATGTTTCCTTTTCCATTGGTAGGTTCTTCCATTTGATGAGGTACTCAATAATTGCTAAATTTTACAACTTCTTAATCCTTATTTCAAGGCTTATTTCTAGTTCTAGTATGATTTCCCCTTCTTATTTATTATTTGGTAAAATAGTTTCGATTGAGATATTTTCACTAATACCTTATTTATTCAAGAAGCATGGAATATTTGATGTAAATGTGAAGAAAGAAGAAACTCAAATTTGTAAATCATACTTTGAAAATTTAAAAGCACCTTATAGAAGCCATAATGCTTGGGTGCCAATTTAATTTCCTTATTTTATTGGTCGAGGGATATCCATTTATATGATTGCAGCCTAAAAAATACCCAATCCCACACTTCAAACTCCCTGTCATTGTGTCATATATCCACTTAAAAAACAAAACTTTAATTGCATGGATCTATAGTAATTCCTATAAAATGTGAATCCAATACAATTATATATTTCAAATTCACTTTACATATATATCATAAGGAATCATTCTAAATATCTATAACCTTTAATAATTATTGTCCGAATTACCATATTTGACAATTGAATATCCCTGTACTTCGTATATTTGACATTTATAAACTTGCAGAATTTCATTAATTCTAACTTTAATCTTGGTGGTACTCCCGAGCCTTGGCGAGAGCAGTGTTCGATATTTCTGCTATTTTCTTACCAACTGGCTGTTCCTCCTCAACATCCTTGCTCCATCAATGGTCTCGCTAGATCAAACACATCTGACGGTGGAGACTCCTCCTCGCAGCTTGGGTTAAGCTAGGGGTGAGACTATGATTTCGACTGTTGAATTTTTGGTTATGTCATTGTTCGGTGGTGGCCTTAAGCTGTCAGGCTCATCTTGTGAAACCCTTACAGGCTTCCCCGAGCGACTCCTTTGTAGCTGGAGGATGACCCCAAGGCTTTATTCCTGCGGATAACCTGGTCTGCAGCGCAACCCTGACAGTTATCTATTCTTCTATGTTACTTTGACTGGAACGTAATGTTGTTTTGTTTTGTATCCTTGTTCACAACTCTAAAGAGAAATGTGTTTATAGGTTTCATTGCAGGTGCCTTTGAAGGTCCTCTGGTGCTCCGAGCTATGAAGCGAGGCACCGCCTCTGATGTACTATCATGGTGCTTTACCCTGCTCTTCTCAGTGGTTTCGGGTATGTGCATGCCATTCTTCACCATTAAGGGTTCTGGGAGAGGTCGGCTTACATTTTGAATGTTATAATCCAAAGAGGGTTATGTTTTAATTTGTTTTGGTTCTGCTTGAGCATTGAAATGCTACTAGACTTCTTGAGTTATTACAAGACCGGTTCATATATTGAGGTTTGCCTTTGTTGTTATGATTATTGTAATTTCAATGTAGAGAGGATTTTCATTGGATTTATGAGTTATACATATATATTTGATTTTAAGCAAAGAATGCAATAAACTCTTTTCTGAGTCTCTGGTTTGTTGATTTTGTCTGGTCCGGTAGCTTGTACTTAATCATTCAATTCTATATTTAACTTTATTTCTAAAGAAAATGCTTTCGTTGTTTTTCCTTTTACGAAGGCTCTGTTCACAAAAAAAAAAATGATGAGGGTTTTACCCCTGAGGGTCTAAAAACCTTTCGGTTCGTCTGCTGCTCTTTAAATCTTGGTTAGCAAGGTGGAACCAATTTATTTCTTACTTTCTGAACTAGTAAAGTCTATATCATTTCTTGCCAAAGTTGCTCTGTTTAGCGGAATCAACCCACTCAGTTGTGGTTGTGCTTCCTCCGTGTTGTTATATCTTGTTGGTTGTCTGCAAATGGGTTGAGGCTAGAAAGAGAATCCCTATTGGGGTGGTCTCTGCTCAACGACTCTATTTCCTTGATATCCACTCGGAATTCTTATGGCAGCATTGCCCCTTTTCCATGCAGGTCGAAAATGACCCTTCAAGAATGGTTTTAATTTTAGTTATAATATTCTGTTGGTAACTACGTGCTTTGGAATGTTATAACCCTAGCCTTGGCCTCGAGGGTTTTTCTTTTCTGTCTGATGTACTTATTAAAGAGGACACCTTGCGGTACATTTTTTCTAAATTCAATTCGGATAAATTCCTTTGTTACAAAAGGTTTATTTTCCAAAATTCCTGACTTTGTAATTGTAACAGTTGTCTATATTTTGTTATATGGAGTTCCCTGTCATGGTGTGGTTTCTAGAAATACTATTTTAATGTTTTAGATATTTAGCAGTTGTTATATCATTCTTTTATAGACACAGTAGCTAGTTATATTTTACAGTGAAAGGCTTTCATACTGTAAATATCATAGTACTGTATCTTTCTGTATGAAAACTATTGAAAATGGCAACAAGAAATTGCTAAAAATAGAAGTGCTAAAAATAGCAGTTTGGGTACCAGCGCTAGATTGGGCAACAATGAATGAAAAATGGAAGTGCTAAAAATAGAAGTTCTATTTTTCATTCCCTGTTCTATTTTTAGCAATTCAGTGTGGATTCCTATTTTAGTCAGTCCCTGGACTAGAAATAGGAAGTAAAATTCAAATTTGATATTAACAGCAGATTGTAAATTAATTAATTAATTCAGTTGAGTTAATTAGTTAAGGAATTATGAACTTGAAGTCTATGTGAGGACATGCAACATTTTCTCCTTTGATTGAGGGATTTAACCATTAATTAAATGATGAGGATGAGTTGTCATTAGTTGGCTTAGTTAACTGAGTCAAGTCCAGTTAGATTAATTTAACAAGTTGTTAAATTAATGTGATTCAATTTGTTAATGCTTGTATGCATGTAACAACTGATATTTCAGATGACTAAGTATTTACTCATGGATAACTCATGCATGTCAGTTCAGACAGAGACCCAGTTGAGATCAGATGGAGGGATAGTGTATTATCGGTTGCTAGGATATTCCTTGTGAATATTCCTTACATGTAGAAGGAATATTATTCCTTATGGATTTCGTAGTTGGACCTGAGGTTACAACAGGTATGATGTGGCCAATTCACACATGTTATGACATTGGACCCCAATCAAAACTACGCAAGGAAATAGGGGCTTGGAGGACTTGTGTAGCCTATATATTCAAGCCTTGGTGGTCCATTAACTCAATAATCAGAGTACAAAGAGAGCAGGATAGATTTTGTGCTGTTTCTTTTTGTATGTTGTGGAGGATTTCCACTTGATTGATAATACAAAGATGGGGTTTTAGGCTAGTGCTTTCTCCAAGTTATATATTCTATGTTATGGTTGATTACTTCTCATTCTCAGTTATATCTGTTCATGCTTGATGTTGCTCATGTTCAATTGAGCTTCCACAAAGTTTATGGTAGATGTAGATCTAGTATTATGCTTTAGTACATTGCATATATAAGTTTGATCTGCAGGTGAAATTTTTACATGATATCAGTGAGCTAGCTGATTTGTAGAGAAAATTATACATGGTATCAGAGCACAGGTGATCAAGGAAGAACAATATACAAGAAGGGAGAAGTTGAAGTTTGTGGTTTTTGGATATTGAATTGAGTTCTTATCACATCTATTTCACCGATGGCATTCTATGGTTTGAGACTCGAATATGCCCTTAATGGCAGTTCAAATTATATAGCCTGGAAGGATCGCATGGAGGCAGTATTAGAAGATAATGGCCTTAAGGACTTCATTGATCAAGAAGTCCAAAAGCCGACTGATGCTACTCAACTGGCGGAATGGAAAAAGTGTGTGGCTAGAGCAAGGAGAACCCTCCTAGAGGGAGTTCGAGATCACATTGTCTCAAGCCTCCATGGGAAGGAGACTCTGTTTTCGATGTGGAAAACATTGAAAGATTTTATCATAATAACAGTGATCAGAGGAAGCTGGGACTGAAGGACAAACTTTGAAAGATCAAGTGTGAAAAGGATGACACGAGCTCTATGTATCTGAACAAGCTCACCTCATGCAGGGATGAGCTTGGAAGTGTAGGGATCATGACAACTGATGATGACATGGTGAGTCTTGCACTCCTCGCTCTTCCTAAGAGCTGACATAGCTACCAGGACTCGGTTAATGGAAGAGAGAAACTGCCAGATTGGGAATGACTTTGGTAGGATTTGATGTAGGAGGAGATAAGAAGAAGCACCAGAGATGGTTCTTCATGTATGGAGGATGAAGAAAACTATGCCTTAGCGAGTAATGCGAAGAAGGAGAAGGATAAGGTTTCTCTTTCTGAATCCGGTTCTTCCCATGGTGGGAAGAAGTTTGACAAATAGAAAGTGTGATGCTTTCGTTGTCATGAGGTAGGCCATTTTGTTACAAATTGTCCACTAAGGAAATCCAAGAAGGGATCCAGGGAAGGATCTGAGGGTGAGGCACTTGCTTCATAGTTCGAGTTAGATTTCACACTCTTCACATGCATGGTTTCATACATGGTGGGAAGTGGTTGGTTTCTTGATAGTGGAGCTTCTTTCCACATGATCGATGACAAGAGTTTGTTCAATACTTTGGAGGAGAAATATCTCCAGATACTCATAGCGATGGGTAATGATGAAAAGTATAGTGTCTCAGGTGTAGGCATGGTTATTTTTCAGAGGGAGCATGGAGCCCGCCTTACCTTGACCGATGTCAAGTATGTTTCAGGATTGAAGAGAAACTTGGTGTCAATCGCGATGCTGGAAGACAAAGGCTATGATGTAGTCTTCAGTAAGGGAAAGGTTTTCCTTAGACACATCATCACTAGACAGGTGAAGCAGATTGGTTCATGGGTCAAGAACCTATATGCTCTCGAGGTTCAAGATGCATGCAAAGCCTTGAGCAGCAAGGAAACTGATGGAGACTTGGTGGTTGAGAGGGAGAGTATATTGCCTCTCAACATGCAACGCCATAAGAAGTCTCAGACGATTGTAGAGGAGCCACGATTGGTGCAATAGCTTCAGGAGGTTGTGGAGTAGTCGCAACAAGGGAAGCTGAGTGGAGATTGAGTAGAGACATCTACTCATGTAGAGACCACCAGTAGGGGGAAACTTTGAGCCAGGTGGGCAGAGGGATCACATGCAGCCATACCTCTAGGTGGGAGGTGGGGCAATGTGGAGTGATCGTCCCAAGGAGGAGGGGTGGGATCCTTGAGGTACCCAACCTCTTTGATTCGACTTTGCTATGAGAGCCCTGATGAGGAGTAGTAGAACTGACTGATTGGGTAGATACAGATGCAGATGGAGCGGCAGAGAGAGCTACAGTGCATGGAATCCCAGGACAACGCAGAGTTGGTAGGCTGCAACAATGTGAGAGGCACAAGTGTGTTGCACTAGTGCAGGGTAGCACAGAGAGGTGTGCAATGGTGCGAGATGCATGGAGATGTTGCAATAGCACAGAGGTTAGAGAGGGAGCACTTGTCAGCAGCACGTAGAGCTTCAGCATCAGAGTATGTTTTTAGCCCAACGGAGAGGTCAGTTGGTGTTGGGTTGTGTTGTATTCTTTCCATGACTAGCCCACGTAGTTAACTGGGGGTTAGAGGGGGACAGAGCCCCCCTTTGTTGTGCCGATTGTGTAGAGGGGGGGGGGGGTCACAGGGGTTTGAGGCATACCCGTAACCCCACTTTATGGGTTCCAGGGCAGCGCCCCGAAAAATTTTGGTTTTGGACCCTATGTTACGATGGGCAGGCCCACCTATGGTTTTGTGCATGATTTTTGCACATGTTTTTGGACGCGATGGTTTTCGGTCCATGGTATTGGATTCTTCGGCATGTATAAATATGTATTATAACATTGAAAGGAAAATAATGCAAAATCAAGCTAGTAGTCCCGGTTTTGGGATCCAGGGGAAAATCTCTGTGTATATGTGTTATGCTCTCACATTGTTTATTTTCTATGTTTTAGAATTCGTATGCAAGTAATTTATGTACGGGGTTAAAACCTACATTTGGTATCAGAGCTGTTTTTGGCTTCAAGGGGATGCCTTTGTTGCTGAGGGGTTTCGCTCAGGCCTATGATAGACCGTGTTCAGTGGGAGATCTGCGAGATTGATTCTGGTGGTAAAAGAAGATGGTGAGCAGTGGAAAGATAGAGATAGAGAAATTTAATGGTCAGAGCTTTGAGTTGTGGAAACTCAAGATGGAGGATCTGTTGGTGGATAAAGATCAGTGGATCATGGTAGATATGGGTACTAAACCAACGAGAGTGTCCGAGGAAGAATGGAAGAAGTTGGATCGAAAGGCAAAGAGCACAATACGATTGTGTGTCTCAGATTTAGTATTGCTGAATGTATCAGGGGAAGCTACGGTGAAGGTTTTTTGGGACAAGTTAGGGACTTTGTACCAATCTAAGTCTCTGGTGAATAAACTGTTTCTGCGGAAAAATTTGTATAACCTAAGGATGAAAAATGGAGACTCGGTGACAGAGCATCTGAATGCATTTACTGTGGTAAGCCAATTAGCGTCTGTTGATATTAAAATTCCAGATGAATATAAGTTCATCAGTTTGTTGTGTTCTCTACCAGATTCGTGCGATAGTCTGGTTATTACAATAGGTAGCAATGCATCTGCCTTGCATTTTGATTAAATAGTCTCATCCTTACTGACAGAGGAGATGAGATGGAAAAATATAGAGAGCTAGAATGGTGATACCTTGTCTGTACGAGGATGGTCCAAGAACAGAAACAAAAATAAGTCATCGAGTGGGAGATCTAAATCTAGAGGGAGATCTAAATCTCTAGGAAAACCTGTAAAGGTGGTGTGTTGGAAATGCAGAAAGGAAGGGCACTTCAAAAGGGTCTGTAAATCTAAAGCTCCTGATAAAGGAAAGGGATCTGATGATGCTCCTTCTGTAGAGGTGAAAACCACCTCAGATGAAGGTGGGGGTGTGTACTTAGCTTCTTCAAGTACACATGTAGATCATGAGGCATGGTTGATTTACTCAGGTGCATCCTTTCACTTCACTCCCCATAGAGAGTGGTTTTACGAGTATGAGAAATACGATGGTGGTAATGTCTTCTTGGGGGATGACAGGAAGGCTAGAATCATTGGTCACGAAAAAGTAAAGTTGAAATTGCAAGGTGGAAGTGTTAGAACACTTCCGGGTGGTCTGAATATTCCTGCATTGGCCAAAAATCTTATTTCTGTAAGCAAGTTGGATGATGCAGGTGTAAAAACATTGTTCGAGAAGGATACCTGCAAGATGTTTCGGGGAGCACTGGTATTGATGCGGGGAGTTCAGACTAGAACTCTGTACAAGCTGCAAGGTAGCACTGTTGTTGATGGGTGCAATAGTTCTGTGGTTCCTGAAAGTGGAGCAGAAAATCTAGTGGTCCCTAGAGAGAAGACCATGCTGTGGCATCAAAGGCTTAGACATATTGGAGAGAAGGGCCTTCGAATACTTCATGATAAAGGTATGGTAGAAGGTATGAGTAATAGCTCTCTGGACTTTGATTTCTATGAAAATTGTGTATATGAGAAGCAAAATTGGGTGAGTTTACCCTCTAGTGGTAAGAGGGCAAAACAAATATTAGAGCTTGTGCACAATGATGTGTTTGGACCTGTGAAGGTTCCATCACTGGGTAAGTCTGTGTACTATGTATCATTTATAGATGACTTCTCAAGGAATACATGGATATGTTTCCTTAAGAAGAAATCTGAAGTCTTTGACAGGTTTAAAGAATTTAAGGCTTTGGTGGAAAACCAGATAGAGAAGAAGATAAAGGTGCTGAGGACAGATAATGGTGGAGAGTTTTGCAGTAAGGAATTTGAAGAATTATATAAGAAGTGTGGTATAGCATGATAGAATACTGCTCCATATACACCTCAGAAAAATGGAGTTGCAGAAAGAATGAACAAGATGTTGATGGAAAGGGCAAGAAGCATGCTCAGTGGTGCCGGGTTAGGACATGAATTCTGGGTAGAGGCGGTGGAGACAACATGTTACCTGGTCAATAGATCACCTTCATCAGTGTTGGAGGATAAGACTCCACAAGAGGTATGGACATGTGTTGCATATGTACATGTTCCAAAGGAGAAATGAACCAAGTTGGATAGTAAATCTGAAAAGTGCATCTTTATTGGGTATAAGGATGGTTTAAAGGGTTATAAGCTTTGGAACCAAATCACACGGAAGGTTGTGTACAGCCGAGATGTGGTGTTCAAAGAGGTAAAAGATGTTATTAAACATGAAGTCCAACCAAAGGAACCAGAGAAGATAGAGTTTGAGCTTAAGGAGGAAGAATTAGACTCTACAGCAGAGGAGGAATCAGAAGATGAAGAGCCATAAACTCTGAGTGTGAGAAGATCAGTTCGAGAAAGAAGGCATCCACAAAGGTATAGTCCATCTGCTTTCTGTTCAAATTTTGCTTTATCTATTACTGATGATGATCCCAGAACTATGAAGGAAGCAGTAGATTCAGAGGATGGAAAACTTTGGAAAGCAGCCATGGTTGATGAAATGGCATCTTTGCACAAAAATGAGGCTTGGGATCTGGTGGATTTTTCGGCTAAAAGGAAACCCATTGGCAGCAAATGGGTGTTCAAGAAGAAGACAAATGCAAAAGGAAAGGTGGAGAAATACAAAGCTCGGTTGGTAGCAATAGGTTATTCCCAGGTGCCGGGAATTGATTTTGGTGATATTTTTTCTCTTGTTGCCAAGTTAACTTCTATTAGATTAATTTTATCTGTTGCTGCTACTTTTGATTTTGAGGCAGAACAGATGGATATGAAGATAACATTTCTTCATGGGGATCTAGAAGAGGAGATCTACATGAAGCAACCTGAAGGCTTTGCGATGAAGGGTAAGAGATAACTGGTACACAAGTTAAAGAAGTCGCTGCATGGGTTAAAACAATCACCAAGGATGTGGTATCAGAAATTTAATACATTCATACGGGGACTTGGGTTCACCAGAAGCAAAGCAAATCACTGTGAGTATTTTAAATTAATTGGTGACTGTGTTATTTATCTGGTCTTGTATGTGGATGATATGTTGTTGGTTGGAAATGACAAAGAAATTACCCAGGATTTGAAGACCCAATTGTCCTCCAAATTCAACATGAAAGATCTTGGTGCTACAAACTATATTGTCGGCATGGAAATTAAAAGAGATCAGGCAAAGAGGAAGCTCTAGTTAAACTAGAGGAAGTATGTCAAGGCAATACTACAGGGGTTTAATATGCAGGATAGTAAACCAGTGAAGGTTCCTATTCCTATAGGTGTAGAGTTATATGTTGAATAGTGTCCCAAGACACAAGAAGAGGAAGAGGATATGTCCCGTGTTCCATATGCAAGTGCAGTCGGTAGCCTGATGTATGCAATGGTCTGTACTAGACCAGACATTACACATGCAGTGGGAGTATTGAGCAGGTTTATGTCAAAACTAGGGAAGGAGCACTGGACAACAGTGAAGCGGGTTTTTAGGTATTTGCATGGCACTAGTGATTATGGTTTGTGCTACCAAGGAAGACTTGGATTGGACAGAGCGTTGGATATTCGTGGCTTTGTTGATGCAGACTGGGCTGGAGATCTGGATCAGAGAAGATCTACAAGTGGGTATGTGTTTAACCTATTTGGAGGTGCAGTCAGTTGGATGAGTAAGAAACAATCTATAGTGGCACTATCAACTACAGAGGCAAAATACATGGCAGCCACTCATGCAAGCAAGGAAGCAGTTTGGTTGCAGAGATTGTGTTCAAGTATGGGGTTAATACAGGGAGCTATAAGGATAGACTGTGACAGCGAAAGTGAAAATTTCTTGGCAAAGAGCCTTGCTTACCATTCAAAGACAAAGCACATTGATGTTCAGTATCACTTTGTGAGGGATATGATAAAAGACAAAAAAGTGTTGCTGGTAAAGGTGGACACTTTGAAGAATACTGCAGATGCATTGCCAAAATCTGTGAGCTTTGAGAATTTCTCTGGGTGTAGAGAAACAATTTGCATTTCAGGGCTGGAAAAATGACTAAGCTCTCTTGTGGCCCCCTGTGGAAAGAAAACAACAAGTGGGAGAATGTTGGGTTGTGTTATGTTCTTTCCACGACTAGCCCACGTAGTTAACCAGGGGGTTAGAGGGGGCGGAGCCCCCCTTTGTTGCACCGATTGTGTAGCGAGGGGGGGTTTACAAGGGGTTTAAGGCGTACCTGTAACCCCACTTTATGGGGTCTAGGGCAGCACCTCAGAAAATTTTGGTTTTGGACCCTATGTTAGGATGGGCGGACCCACCTATGGTTTTGTGCATGATTTTTGCACATGTTTTTGCACGTGATGGTTTTCGGTCCATGGTATTGGACGCGATGGTTTTCGGTCCATTGTATTGGACGTGATGGTTTTTTAGTCCATGGTATTGGATGCTTCAGCATTTATAAATATGTATTATAACATTAAAAGGAAAATAATGAAAAATCAAGCTGGTAGTCCTAGTTTTGGGATCCAGGGGAAAATCTCTGTGTATATGTGTTTTATGTGTTATGCTCTCGCATTGTTTATTTTATGTGTTTAGAATTCGTATGTAGGTAATTTCTGTACAGGGTTAAAACCTACAATTGGGAGCTTTTTTTGTTTCGAGAGTTGCTGGAGTAACCACACTTGGTAGAAGTGTTGCATGCAGAACATTCTGAAGGTACAGGATCGGGTTCGAGAGGAAGCCTTTCTTGTTGAGAGGGAGTGTTGAAAATGGAAACAAAAAATCGCTAAAAATAGAAGTGCTAAAAATAGAATTTTGGGTACCAGTGCTGTATTGGGCAATAGGGAATGAAAAATGAAAGTGCTAAAAATAGAAGTTCTAATTTTAGTAGTTCATTGTGGATTCCTATTTTAGTCAGTCCCTGGACTAGAAATAGGAAGTAAAATTCGAATTTGATATTAACAACAGTTTGCATTAATTAGTTAAGGAATTATGAACTTGAAGTCTATGTGAGGACATGCAATAGTTTCTCCTTTGATTGAGGGATTTAACCATGAGTTAAAGGATGACAATGAGTTGTAATTATGAGTTGTAATTAGTTGGCTCAGTTAACTGAGTCTAGTCCAGTTAGATTAATTTAAGAAGTTGTTAAATTAATAAGATTCAGTTTGTTAATGCTAGCATGCATGTAACAACTCATATTTCAGATAACTGAGTATTTATTCATGGATAACTCATGCATGTCAGGTCAGACAGAGACCCAGTTGAGATAAGATGGAGGGACAGTGTACTATTAGTTGCTAGGCTATTCCTTGTGAATATTCCTTGCATGTAGAAGGAATATTATTCCTCATGGATTGCGTAGTTGCACCTGAGGTTACAACAGGTATGATGTAACCAATTCACACATGTTATGACATTGGACCCCAATCAAAACTGTGCAAGGAAATAGGAGATTGGAAGACTTGTGTAGCTTATATATTCAGGCCTAGGTAGTCCATGAGCTCAATCATTAGAGTACATAGTGAGCAGGATAGCTTTTGAGCTGATTCTTTTTGTATGTTGTTGAGGATTTCCACTTGATTAATAATACAAAGATGGGGTTTTAGGCTGGTGCTTTCCCTAGGTTATATCTTCTGTGTTATGGTCGATTACTTCTCATTCTCAATTATATCTGTTCATGCTTGATGTTGCTCATGTTCAATTAAGCTTCCGCAAAGTTTATGGTAGATATAGATCTAGTATTATGCTTTAGTACATTGCATATATCAGTTTGATCTGCAGGTGAAATTTCTACATGATATTAGTGAGCTAGCTGATTTGTAGAGAAAATTCTACAAAAACTTCTACAGTTTATCCTTCTTAACAACTAGAATTTAGCCAGTTTCTCTTACTGTGGTTTTCTCTATTTTAATACAATCACAGACTATCACCCACACACCAATTTATTTAATTTAAGAGCTACTACGTGCACTTTTTATGCTTAATGCAACATAAAGGACTCAGTACTTTCCTGTATACAAACTTATATCAGTCAACTGGTGAAGTCTCTACTTCACTTCATAGATTTATCCTCCCAACCATGAGACTTGCCTTCAGGGCCAAGTCTCCCCCCGAGTTCTTGCTCACAAGACTGATGCTTTATTGCAAGACTTAGCAGTCACAACATCCAAAGCTATCTGGTCATCACTAGACTTAGTTCACCTTTCCTTCTATCCTTGCAACATAGAAGAAATTCCCTTCTTCTCCAAATTTTCATTTTCTCAGGTACTTTCACATTACTCTCTTGATTCCTTCTTGGAGAATTCATAATCGGGGAAGTAGTTAGGGTTAGGTAACTAGATATTCCCAACTTCTTGATATGAAAGAGAGTTACAAGATTTTTTAACACTCCCAATTGATTTTCATTGTCAATTAACAAAATTTAGTATAGAATTGAAATGTTATAAAATAATAAAATCCAGTCTTTTGTTTTTACTTCAATGAATAAAATA
This sequence comes from Pinus tabuliformis, assembly GCA_031772625.1. Lineage (NCBI taxonomy): Eukaryota > Viridiplantae > Streptophyta > Pinopsida > Pinales > Pinaceae > Pinus > Pinus tabuliformis. The sequence goes on from CM062817.1 coordinate 666,597,649, forward strand.
ATTACAGTTTTTCTGGGGACATCACATCTCCCCCTCCTGAAATCAAACATTGTCGTGATGTTGTCTCGCTATAAACAGACCAGGAAAAGCTTCCCTCATAACCTGCTCATCTTCTTTGGTAGCCTCTTTCGGCCCAAAGTGTTGCCATTGCACTTTAACCTGGGTGATAACTCATTTCCACAACATTACTTCTCTCTGATCGAGTATAACTAGAGGTTCAACCAAGAACTCGCCTTTCAGTTCGACCTACAAAAAAAGAATATTTATTCAGTTCCTTTAACTATTAATGCTTTACTTTTGGCAGATTGTAAAATCATTTACCTGTATGTCTTGTCAATTAATTATATGTTTAGGATCGTAAACATATTTTTTTAACACTGAAACATGGAAGATATTGTGCACACAAATATGGCTGGACAAGGCGAGCTAGTAGGCCACTGGTTTGTCTTGGGCCAAGACCTAAAAAGGGCCACAAAATCAAGGTGCCAATTTGGCACACCCGCTCCATTGTAATGTACTTTTCTTTGGTCGTACCCTTACATAGACATGATCTCCAATTTGGAATTCCCTGAAACTCCTCTTTCGATCAGCAAAGTTCTTTTGTTGATCTTGAGCGGCTTTTAAATTGGAACGAACCTTCTTGACCATTTCCTCCATTTCTTTTAGCATCTCGGGTCCCAACATCAATTTATCTTCCGGTCCTCCCCAACTAGAAGGGGTTCGAAACTTGCGTCCATACAGAACTTCAAATGAGCTCATTTGCAATGACATATGATAGCCATTGTTATAGGAAAATTCTACCAAGTGTAGGTAATCTTCCCATTTGGAGGGTTGTTGCATAACATAAGTTCGCAGCATGTCCTCCAACACCTGATTTACCCATTCGGTTTGTCCATCCGTTTGAGGGTGGTATGCAGTGCTGAAATTAGCTGTGTGCCCAATCCTTCAAATAAGGCTTTCTAGAATGCCGATGTAAATTTTACATCATGATCAAAGATTATAAATTTGGCAATCCATGTAACCGGAAAATATTTTTCATGAATATATTGGCGATCTATACAGCCTTGTAGGTTGATTGCATGGGTATGAAATGAGCAGACTTGCTCAGCTTATCCACTACCACCATTATCGAGTCATTTTTCTTTTTGGACCTAGGTAATCCTGTAATGAAGTCGATGGAAATGGTCTCCCACTTCCATTCCAGAATTGGTAGTGGATGCAATAATCTGGCTAGATGTTGATGCTCTGTTTTCACTTGCTGACATTCTAGACAGCGAGTTAGATACTCAGCTACATCCTTCTTCATGCCAGGCTAAAAGTATTCCTTCCTAAGTGCTGTAATCAGCTTCTGGTATCCAAGGTGGCCTGCATATGGGCTTTTATGATATTCATCCAATATTAAGTCTTTAATATTTTTCTGGTTAGGCACACACAATCTTCCTTTATAAATTAGCATACCTTCATGGTTTATCTCGTATCCCAACTATTGTTTATGGTTGTTCAAAGCTTTTGCTTGCTGCCATAAAGACTGATATTCTAGATCCTGTCCAGTTGCCTCCTTGATCAATTCTTGGAAGGTGGTCTGTATCTCACTGTAAGAGATTTCATAAATGCAGTGTACCTTTTGACTCAAAGCATATGTGACTCGATTCTCCTTACCCTTCAAGTGTTTGATCTCGAAATCAAAACCACTTAAGAAGTCGATCCATCTGGCTTGTCTGGCATTTAGAGTGGGTTGTTTAAAATAGTTAGTTAAGCTATGATGATTAGTCATTAGGAGAAATTTCTTACCCATCAAATAATGCCGCCACATTTTTAGTGCATGAATGACAGTTGTTAGCTCTAAATCATAGGCAGAATACTTTTGTTCATACTCCTTGAGTTTCCTAGACTCATAGGAAATCACTTTACCTTCTTGCATTAAGATGCCACCCACTCCTTCCTTGCTAGCATCTGTGTAGACTACATAATTCTTATTTGGATTTGTAATGCTCAAGATAGGCACAATGGTTAGTAAATGCTTAAGTTGGTCAAAGCTTCTCTAGCATTTTGCTGTCCACTTGAAGGATTTTCCTTTCTTTTGTAGGGAGGTAATGGGGTATGCCACTCTGGAAAAACCTTCGACAAATCTCCTATAATACCTGGCTAGACCCATGAATGATCTTATATCTGCTACATCCTTTGGCACATACCACTCCATTATGGTCTTTATCTTTTCTGGGTCCACAATGATTCCATCTTTGGTAATGATGTGGCCTAAATACTGAATTTGTTCCTTAAAGAAATCACACTTGTTGTATTTAGCATACAATTGATGTTCTCTAAGAGTCTGTAGTACTATTATGAGATGCTCTTTATGTTCTTCAATACTGCGGGAATAAATCAGTATATCATCAATAAAAATTAACACGAATTTATCCAAATACTGATGAAATATGTTGTTCATGAGACACATGAAGGTTGCAGGAGCATTGGTCAGCCCGAAAGGTAGGACCACGAACTCGTAATGTCCATAATGAGTTCTGAATGTTGTCTTTTCTATGTCTTTTTCCTTTATTCTGATCTGATGGTACCCCAAACGTAGATCAATCTTTGAGAACACTGTCTCTCCCTTCACCTGGTCGAACAATTCATCTATTCGTGGTAGGGGGTATTTATTTTTAATAATCTGCTCATTTAGCTGGCGATAATCCATACACATGTGTAGAGTTCCATCCTTCTTTTTAACGAAAAGCATTGGGGCTCCCCATGGTGACACGCTGAGACGGATGTAATTTTTTTTCCAGCAATTCTTGTAATTGCATTTTTAATTCTGTCAACTTTGGAATACTCATATGGTAAGGAGCTCAGAACATCGAAGCTTCTCCTGGTATCAATTCGATGGTGAAATCTATATCTCTTTTCGGAGGGAGTCCCAAAATTTCCTCAGGAAATACGTCTGGGAAATTCTGTATTACAGGTATATTTTCTAAAGAATTATGCTTTTCCTTTGAGTTGGCATATCCTACTTGAATTGCATAAATTTGACATCCTTTTCTGATACATTTTGCTAACTGTGAAGCAGTTATTGGTCTTAGTTTTAGCGGCCTTAATATACCTTGTATTTCCTGCCTTTTTCCCTCCTCATCTACATAGTGGATAGCTTTAGTTTTACAGTTTATGAGGGAACAGTGTTTTTCCAGCCAGTCCATGCCTATTAAAACATCATAAGACCCTAGGGGAAACACGTTCAAATCTGCCTTCAGGGATTGATCTGCTATTTTCAGCGTGCAGTTGCTGACTTTGGCCAATACTCATCTTTTTTCCCCTGTGGCTAATTGTACTAACCCAGGATTTTTGAATTTGACAGCTTGCAAACAACATTGATCAACTATCTTAGGACTAACATAACTTAGAGTAGCTCCTGGATCAATTAAAATAGATATAGTTTGGTCAAAAATTTTACCTTCGAATTCCACCATGGTTGGTTGGTACTCCGCCTGGTGGTCTTCAAGGGTAGCATTGATTTTTGGAATGCTCCGGGCCACTTCTCCTACAGTGGACGCCTCCTGAATCTGTGAAATCTATTTCGTTCCTTTGCGATTGGGACAATTTTTAATGTAATGTGGCCCTCCACATACCCAACACTCTATTGGGCATCTTGTCGCAAGTTCAACTTCCATTCTACCTGACTGTTCGTTGGTCTTAGATTCATTGGGAACTCTAAATTTTGTCTAATTTCTATTAATATTTATGTTTATTTTCCCCTTGTGTGATCCTTTATTAATTATAGACTTGGTTCCCTTGCTGCCAACAGGGAATTTAACTCCCTTTTTATCAGTCCACTTTCTTCCTATATCTCCCTTCTACCTGCTTTGCTGATAACATATTTGGGCTTTCCTTATAACCTCATCCATGGTTTTTGGGTTGTCAAATTCGAGATGATCCTTCATAAACAATGGCAGACTATTGATAAATGGTTACACCTTTGCCTTCTCCTCTCATATGTAAGGTACATACCGAAGTAAGGATGTAAATTTGGTGATGAACTCGTCCATTGTCAGCTGTCCCAACCTTAAGTCATGAAACTCTTTTTCTTTTTCATCATAGAATCGTTCGGTTAAATATCTTTCCTTAAAATACCTCTGAAATTTTCCCATGTAATGTTCTATTCATTTACCCCACGCACAGTCTTTACTTCCTCCCACCACAGGGTGGCTTTCCCTTGTAGTTGGAAAATGGCGAGGAAAGCTTTTAAATTATGGTCATATTCATACAGCTGGAAGTACTTATTCATATTAATAAGCCAGGCTTTAGCTGCCTCTTCCTACTCACCATCAAAGAGGGGTGGTTTTATTTTCCAGAATTCTCCTTGCATTTCTATCCTTTGTCTTTTCTGTGTCTTGTGTTTTGATGCACTATCAGATTTTTCTTCCTCATTTTCTCCCCCCTTCTATCTCTAGATATTTTGTCCGATATTCTTGTTCCCCAATCATATGTCCATGTTCCATGCTGGGGATTGGGTGACATTGATTCTGTCTATCTGACAGACTTTTCATAATCTTCTCCTACTCCTGCATCAACCTTGCATTATCTGCCCTCAGCCGTGCCATCTCGCTTTTCAGCTCTTGTACTATTTCCAGAATGGTGGTATTGGTGTTGCGTGGTTCTTCTCCCAGTTGCACCCATACTTCAGGGTTAGTTTCTTGAAACGTTGCAGGTCCTAGACCCGTCATGGCTCCATGTGGTGTGTTGCTTGTTCTCTTCATGCTAGCTGTTTTGGCTTCTTTTACTATATTAAAAAAAAATCATCACTCAACTGTTAAACATTAGTTTCCAAAGGCCTCAGTTTTGTAACCTGAGTGCTCTGATACCACTTGTCATATATCCACTTAAAAAAAAAATTAACTCTAATTGCATGCATCTATAGTAATTCCTATAACATGTGAATCCTATACAATTATATATTTCAAATCAACTTTACATATATTTCATAAGGAATCATTCTGAATATTTATAACTTTTAATAATTACTTTCCGAATTACCATATTCGTCACATTACTCAACAATTGAATATCTCTGTACTTCGTATATTTGACATTTATAAATTGGCAAAATTTCATTAATTCTAACTTTAATATTTGTGGTACTCCCGAGCCTTGGAAGGAGAAGTCTTCTATATTTCTGCTATTTTCTTACCAGCTGGTCATTCCTCCTCAGCATCCTCACTCCATCAATGGTCAGGCTAGCTTGAATGCATCCGATGGTGGAGACTCCTCCTCGCAGCTTGGATTAAGCTAGGGGTGAGACTATGATTTCGACTGTTGAATTTTTGTTTATTTCATCGTTCGGTTGTGGCCTTAAGCTATAAGACTCATCTTGTGAAACCCTTACAGGCTTCCTCGAGCGACTCCTTTGTAGCTGGAGGGCGACCCCAAAGTTCTATTCCTGTGGAGAACCTGGACCGCAGTGCAACCGTGATAGGTATCGATTCGTCTATGTTTCTTTGACTGAAAGGTAATGTTGTTTTGTTATGTATCCTTGCTCACAACTCTAAAGAGAAATTCGTTTATGGGTTTTGTTGCAGGTGCCTTCAGAGGTCCTTTGGTGCTCTGAGATATGAAGCGAGGGACCGCCTCCGATGTACTGTCATGGTGTTATACCCTGCTCTTCTCAGTGGTTCCGGGTATGTGCATGCCATTTTTGCCATTAAGGGTTCTAGCAGAGGCCGACTTACATTTTGAATGTTATAATCCATAGAGGGTGATGTTTTAGTTTGTTTTTGTTCTTCTTTAGCGTTGAAACGCTACTAGACTTTTTGAGTTATTACGAGACCAGTTCATATGTTGAGGTTTGCCTCTCTTCTTATGATTACTGTAATTTCGATGTAGAGAGGGCTTTCCTTGGATTTATCAGTTATACATATATATTTAATTTCAAGCAGAGGATGCAATAAACTCTTTTCTGAGTCTGGTTTATTGAGTTTGTCTAGTTTGGTAGCTTGTAGTTAATCATTCACTTTTGTATTTAACTTTATTTCTAAAGAAAATGCTTCCGTTGTTTTTCCTTTTACGAAGGCTTTGTTCGCAAAAATTGTTTCGATGAGGGTTTTACCCCTAAGGGTTTAAAACCCTTATGGTTTGGCTACTTCTCTTTGAATCTTGGTTAGAAAGGTGGAATTGATTTATTTCTTAGTTTATGAACTAGTAAAATCTATATGGTTTCTTGCCAAAGTTGCTCTATTTAGCGGAATATTGACCCACTCAGTTGTGGTTGTGCTTCCTTCGTGTTCTTAAAGCTTGCTGGTTGTTTGCAAATGGGTTGAGGTTAGAGAGAGAATCACTATTGGGGTGGTCTCTGCCCGACGACTCTGTTTCCTTGATATCTACCGGGAATTCTTATGGCAGCATTGCCCCTTTTCCATGCAGGTCGAAAACGACCCTTTAAGAATGGTTTTAATATTCGGTTGGTAACTGTGTGCTTTGGAATGTTATAACCCCAGGCTTGGCCTTGAGGGTTTTTCTTTTCTATCTGATGTACTTATTAAAGAGGATACCTTGTGGTACATGTTTTCTAAATTCAATCAGATGAATTCCTCTGTTACGAAAGGTTTATTTTCCAAAATCCCCAACTTTGTAATTGTAACAACTGTCTATATTTTGTTATATGGAGTCCCTTGTCATGGTGTGGTTTCTAGAAATACTATTTTACTCTTTTAGATATTTAGCAGTTGTTATATCATTCATTTATAAACACAGTAGCTAGTTATATTTTACAGTGAAAGGCTTTCCTACTGTAAATCTCATAGTACTGTATCTTTCTGTATGAAAATTCTACAGTTTCTCCTTCTTAATAACTAGAATTTAGCCAGTTTCTCTTACCGATGTTTTCTCTATTTTAATACAATCACAGACTATCACCCACATACCAATTTATTCAATGTAAGAGCTACTACATGCATTGTTTATGCTTATCGCAACATAAAGGACTCAGTACTTACCTGTATACAAACTTAAATCAGTGAACTGTGGAAGTCTCTACTTCACTTTACAGATTTATCCTCCCAACCATGAGACTTGCCTTCAGGGCCAAGTCTCCCCCTGAGCTCTTGCTCACAAGATTGATGCTTTCTTGCAAGACTTAACAGTCACAACATCGAAAGCTATCTGGTCATCACCAGACTTAGCTCACATTTCCGTCTGTCCTTCCAACACGGCAGAAATTCTCTTCTTCTCCAAAATTTCGTTTTCTCAGGTACTTTCACATTACCCTCTTGATTCCTTCTTGGAGAATTCATAATCAGGGAAGTAGTTAGGGTTAGGTAACTACCTATTCCCAACTTCTTGATATGAAAGAGAGTTACAAGATTTGTTAACACTCCCAATTAATTTTCATTCTCAATTAACAAAATTTAATATATAATTCAAATGTTATAAAATAATAAAATCCAGTCTTTTGTTTTTACTTCAGTAAATAAAATAATTACAGTTTTTCTGGGGACATCACACATTGCAATGTTTATTTGATTTTTGTTTCATCCTATTTTATGACCAAGTTATGAGTTGTGGGCCAATTTAGTAATCAAACAAGAAAATAATTTGGTCCAAATTTTTTGCAAGAAAATTGGATCTTTATCACTTGCAATAACATTCGGATTCCATATAGATTTTGAAATTTATTACACTAATGCTATGAATACTATACTTGCTTTAAAAGTATAAGAGAAAGAGAGGAAAAATAGACATACTTTTTCAGATGACATTCTTTTCTTTATCTATAGGTAAATTTATGATAAAAACACATTGAAACTTTGCATAGTTAATGTATGTACGAGACCCGTAATCATGATTTTATCTCCAATATTTAGTAAAAAAAAAATAAAAAATTGAACATCAATTTTAAGGCCTTCCTAGGAAGAATTATTTTTGATATTTTGGTATGTTTTTAACCCTAAATGTCCTTCTATAGGAGTAGTGTGAAATTCCAAAAGGTCCTACGTTATGAATTCTTATCTAAATATAAGTGATGCTGATACCAAATATCATTTCTCCACACAAATTTATCTAATGCACTTTGTTACTCTTATGGTTGTTAAATAATATCTCAAACCTTCTTATCTTACCTGTATTCTATTATTTGTTCTTCCACAAAATAAGAGTGTGAAATAGAAATAGCACATAATAAACTATTTATTTCTTTTTCTTTCTTTGAGAGTGTATTTATCAACATATTATGTATTCCCCATTTTGTAGATAATTTCATAGTCATAATATAACATTTTCGTAACCTATTTTTGTTTCTTTTTTAAAAATAATATCATGATTTATTCTTACTATCTACAGGATAAAGGTGTCATTTCCTAACTACACGCAGTATTTCCAACCTTCCATTTTCATATAAATAAGTTTGAGTAAGTTATTTCCTTGAATTAACTACTTCCAACTCCAAGCAACCTCGTTCCTAGATTAAAACTACACCAATTCCTTGGTAGGAGGCATTACACTACGCGATAAAGGTTATTTTTAAGTCAATTTTTTTGAAAGGAGTAGAGTCAAACGCATATCATGTAATCAACCAAATATAGTTATATAAAGTTATATAATATTTATTATAGGAGTAGTCTATAATGCGACTACTTTTTGAAGATGAATGGGACATTGACATTGATAATTATCAGACATAACATGGTGATTTTCTGGCAGCTAGTTTTTCTCTGTCACACCTGATGCTACGTCTCTCGGAGGTCTGGCAATGAACAGAGCTGCCGGAGGTATGACAATGAACAGAGTCGCTGCCACTGTCCTGGAGGACGAATCAATTAAAGCATTGCCTATACATACCAGGCGCGGCCCATTCCTTTATTTGAAATTTGAGCGCGCCCAACAAATCACTAATGAATGCCCATGCCAGGGAGGCTGGCCCATTCTTTTATTTGAAATTCAAAATTTGAAATTTGAGCTCGCCCAGTAAAGCACTAATGAATGCCCATGCCAGGGACGTTGGCTTCCTGGTGTGTTTTTTCTTTGTAAGGCTGGGTGCTACTGGACGAGTGCGCCTTCAGTTTCTTCTTCCAGAGATGTGGTAGTAAACGCGGCCACTGGAGTATGGGTGCTCATTTATATGCTTCAACAGTTGCCACAGGAGAACCAAAGACTGAGCATGGTAGTTCATCTACACGGTGGAGTGTTTCATTTTATATGAAACACGTAGACTGGCAAATGTATTATCAATTTTACAGTCTAGAGAAGGCGTCAAATGTAATATAGTTTGGTGGATTTCAGACTCTCTGGAGCATCACCTCCGACAGCCTACGACGACTCATTCGGGCGTCTTCTGTGGATCCGTTCTGTAGCGCCCAGAGAGAGCGAGGAGTTGTGGCTCAGCCGCTACCCGGATTTCGGGTGAAGCGTTCTAATGGGCGATGGCACTGGGGAAAGTTGAAACCTCGTCCACGAGATTATGAAGGAGATGCTAAACCTAAGTTTCTGTAATTTAAGTTTTTCTATTGAAAAACTCTATAGTGCATACTTTGATTTACCAATGCACTCTTAGCAGATTGAAATGGTATGCTTTATCATGTCTTTTTATTCCTAAGCCCTGCTATTGCATTTTGCACTTTATTTTTGTTTCTAAAACGGTTTTTGAGTGTAGAAAGCATATTAATTTACATTGCTATAAACCGATAAGCAGTGCTGGAGGAATCTAAGATTCGTTTTTAAAATTCCTTCAAATAATATTTTGTTGCGTCTGACAATAATAATATTTTTGCTATACGTAAAAGTAAATTGATCCAAATTCCATAGAACTTCAATTTTTATCATGAAACTAATTAATCTAAACTACATATTTATGGTAAATAGTCAATCACCTTAACATATTGGCTTTTACCTAAACTAATTAATCTAAATTACGTTTATAGTAAATAGTCAATCACCATAAGATATTGGCCTTTATAGATTGAGTTGAGATTATACAAAATTATTGCTCTTTTTTTTTTTTTTTTTTTGGCTATTAATGTATTAAGAGTTTTGGCCCAACCCTTAGTGTAGGTTAGACGTTTTTCTTCTTTCTTTCTCATATAGCAATCTGCCAAATTTAAATACACAGTCGTAATTGTTTTGTTTTGTCATCTTTATTTTTTTTAAACATTTCTCTTTGAAACATTTCTCTAAAATCTGGTTTTCTATTGCAAATTTGATGAGTAAATTTTATGCAATTCAAATGCTTCAGGATTTTTCAGAATTTCTGCAGCAATTAAATTACATTCCACTTTATAAATTTTCCAATTTAAATAACAAGATACAATTTTATTTTATCAAATGAAATAATAAATATTTAAACCAATGACTTATTTTTTTGGAAAATATACTTATTCACTATTCATTCAAAATCTATATAATTCATCAACTTAAATTACTCTAAAATATTCACAATATTTAACTAATCAAATAAAAACAAACACAACAAAAAAACAAAGTTAACAAAAACTATTTTTATAACTTTGATAATTTTTATTATAATGATTTTAAATTTTGGTGAAGAAGTTAAAGCTACACCACAAACTTGATACATTAATAATTAATTACGTAACAACCACTTGAAATGAAAGAATTACATAGAATTCATATTTATATTATCTAAATTACGTGATTGGGTTAAAAATATCAGACTATTATGAATCTCATTTAATTAATTTTAATATATTTGTTCATCAATAAGTGCATTATTCTCCATTAGATGGTTAGTTCGAATTTATATCAGGGTTCTTTTGTGATTTTTTCCATAAAAATGATTTTTTTGGTGTGCATATGAGATATTTTATTGGGCATGTCATATAGAAATCTTCATTTTTTTTAATGAGGAATTTTTATTGAAGATCTAAAAAAACTTTATATTATTATTAAAATGATAATTTTTTGGTTTTTAATGTTTTTGATAAATTTTGTTTAAAATATAATTAAAAATGATTAATATAACAAATTTGAGTTGTTAATTCTATATAGATTAAATATCATAAAGTTTTTAGACACTCTAAATTCATTTGTGCATTCAAAATATCTAAAAATAATAATTATATTAAGAAAGATATTTTTAAATTTCAAGAGAAAAAACAAGAATAATTAAACTTTCCAAAACAATAATTTATTTCCCTATTAAATTTATATATAATTTATATATTTTCAAATTAATAATCTACTTTTCAATAGGAGTGTGAATGATCTTGAATTTAAAATAGATTTTCAAGGATAACAATTTGAATTGTCATGAATTTAATATAGTTTTCAAGGATAAGAATTTTTTTGAAATGAGAATTAAGATTAAAATTTTAAATAATATTTTTTTGAGGTGTAGATTAGTTAGTTTCTATGAGATTTAGACTCTATTAGGTTATTGTTTCAAATTTCATGACGAGAAATTGAGAGTGTAAATCAGTTGTGTGGGGATAAAAATTGTCTCGAAAGACATTCAAACTAAACCAAACCTCACACCATCATTGTAATTACATTTTATAATTAGGTAAATCATTTTTTTATTTAACATTGAAACTAACCTAAAATCAATTTAAACTTAAAAAAAACAAAAACAAAAAAACAAAAAAAAACATTTTAAAAAAATAACTAAATATATAAATTTAAGTCATCAATAAACATTTTACAATATTTGGCAAACAATAATGATAATTACACTTATATATTTACAAATAAAAAATTAAAACAATAATTACAATAATTAATTAGTCTCTTTCTATATATATATATATATATATATAAATCCTTTGAGTGAAATCCATGTATAATTCTTTTAATTTTTTTCTAGTCAAATTATTTCATTCAAGTAGTATCTTTATTATTTACAAAAAAACATGTATATGAAGGGTGGGTTTGTTTAATACAGGTATGTTTCTTAGTGCGATTATATATATCATTTTTACTATGTCAATATTGACAACTTAAAATGAGAGATGTGGAATTCTTTGGTACTTGATTTGAATTTGATACATGTCCTTTTAAAATAAAAATAAAAATATTTTTTTAAATAAACATAATGTCCACTATTAAAATATATCCCTTGATGAGGTTGTTAATGTTGAGGACGTGAAAGTCACTGTGTGTGTGCGTGTGTGTCTATATATATATATATATATATATATATATATATATATATAATATATTATATATATATATATAATATATATATATATATATATATTTATCCCTGATGAGGGTGTTAATGTTGAGGACACGAAAGTCTTGGTGAGAGTGTTTGCCACCCCATTGTAGGTGATGGGCATTTATGTTATTGATGACATTTTTTAGTGCATGCATGGGCATGCAAGATTTACACTTGGGCTTGCTTATTAATTTTGATAGCATGGTGGTCTCGGGTTGCATTGTTGAGGGTTTATATGGAGGTGAGGTTAAACCCTTGACCTCCGACAATAAGAATTGTCTCTTGCTTGGCTTATATATTTCCTTAGCATGGAGGTTAAATTCCATAATTGAAATAGCAAAAAGTAGAGACAAAAGTTTGCAAAGGTGGGAGAACTTGTCCTTTTTCCCTAAGAGAATGACTCAGTGTTTTGTGGAGGTCAACGAGTAAGGAAAATGTTATGGTGTCTTTTTTCATGGCACATTAGGTCGTGTTCTCTTACTGCATGGTTATTTTGCTTTGTCTACTATTAATTAGTTTCCAATTTAGTTATGGGGCTTTAGAATTCTGTCTTTAAGTTTGAAAGAATAGCGTAAAGTTGAGCCACAAGGCAACAGTCTCTTATTTTCTTGCATGTGGTCTTCGGTCTTGAGTTTTTGTCAACATTTGGCCCTTGGGTCTTTGGATCTTTGGCATTAGTTCTATCTGGTTTTCCAAAAGCTATCTTGCAAGTCGAGGTGGCCTTAATTTTTTGTATGTGCATTTGACCTCATAGCTTACGGTGTTTTCCAAATTCTAAACGAAGGTCTCTCACCGGGTTGATGGAATCTACTAGTTGTTATGCCATGTATGCAAATATTTTGATTCAGGCTTTTGTGTCAATTGGTTGTGATTGTCGTTTTACCTTCTAGGATGTGTGATTTTATGTGGTCCTTAGTCTGCATTTAATGGTAGTAGGGTTTGTTTCACACCTTAAGGTACTTGTGCTTGATTCCTCTCTTGATAGGGTCTATGTTGAGTCAGGTGTTTGTACCTTAAGTGATTTGGATGATTATCTAGGACTATGTCCTAGTCCTATTGTTGGAGAGTTTGGTTCATTCTCTTGCTTCTTTGTAGCAAGGGTAATTTATAAAAGCCACCCAAGGTGTGCTCCCAGGGTGGTAGCCATGCTGCCAAGGCAAAGAATGAGATGAAAACGAGGAGGAGGTGGAAGAACTACTCAAACTTAGGGAGGAGCTAGACTATTTTCCCATGACTCGGTTGCCACCTATTTTAATGCAGTTCCGCCAGAGAAATGGAAATAAATCTATAAGATGGAGACTCAAGCAGGGATTGAACATTAATATCATTTAGATTCAGAGATTATGGAAGATATTTCGACATGGGTTATTGACCTTGGTCATACCTGGGATAGGAAGAAGCAATACTTAAATTTAGTGGCTCTACATTGGCAGTGAAGATCCTCTCAGGTTTGGTGTCGAAAGACAAGCAAGTTGAAAGATATAATGTCTTCACTTCCCTAGAAGACATTAAGAGGATGCTCAAGAATCAAATGTTTTGTCTAGGAAAATTTGATTATGGTCTACTGCATATAGAAAAACATATTGTCTACGATTTAGATAGTGGAGACTTGATGGATCCCCTAGGCTCCAGTGCAAGGGTCCCTGCTACTATCTCCTCCTTTGATAATGACAAGTGAGTGTGCAGGATCGTTTTCAGTAGCTAATTTATCAGTTCATGTTTCCAGATGTGATGCTATGATATATAATGTTTTTCCTTTGGCTAATTTTGAGTACACTATTAAAATTAGAGTTTGATAAGGTAATTTATTGTGATATTGAAAAGAGATGATGGATAATATTCAATATACCTATGAAGAAAATAAAAAATATAAAGAATATTGAAGACCATGAACTAGATGATGAGGAAAGTCCACTTGTTACTCATTGTCAAAAGAACAATCCATATTTTCAAGTTGAAAGTGAGGAAGCTACATAAGAGTTGAAAACTAATAGAAAGTTACATAATCTTTCTTCTACTTGTTTGTATAAACCTTTTGGTAGTAGTATTTATAAAAGGGAACAAGAGGATCAAAGAAGATCACATGATAATATTCTATCTACTAGCTTACTGGAAGAAGATAATGGTCAAAAGAAGATATCAGACTCTGAATGTGAAGTAAAGAAAAATAGAAAGAAGACATTTTCTTCATGGTCATGGATGCAAAAAGAAGTTAGAAAGAAGAATCAAGTAGTCCACACTGTTTCAACAATGGGAAAGGTCATTATTCCTCCAAATGTTCATATGCAGTCACTGATGATGAAGCTATTTTTCCTGTTATGATTGAGTTTAACTACTCAAAAGTGGAAGTATAAAGAGAGGTATATTTTGAAGGAGAACGTGAAGTGCCTTGGAAGAATTAAAAGTCTTAAGGAGAAGGATTCTCCAATTAGAAGAATGTCTCCAAATTTATGAAGGCAAAGAGAAACTCATAAAGAAGCTTTCAAAAGAAGAGAAAAATTGAAAGGAGATTTTGAAGAAGTACGAAAGTCAAGACCGAGAAAATGCTACTCTAAAGGCCCATTTATAGGATGCAAGAATGATGGAAGAAGTGAGACAAAGCCAACTAAAATAAATAGAAGGTCATTGTGAGGCTCTAGAATATGAGATTATTTATTTCAGAGTTGATCTAGAAAAACCTAATAAGCAACTAATAGAGTATAAAAGGAAAGATAAGAAGGAAATCCTAGAAAATAGGGACCATGATCATTTGAAAAATCAACTATAATAATCTAAAAGGATTAAGGATGCTTTAGTAAATAAAATTAAAGAAAAATTGCAGGAATATGGAAAACTAGATGAGGAATTTGTCTCTACAAAAAGGCAATTAGAGGAAGCAAATAAGAATTTGAAGTTGGCCAAAGAAACTGAAATCCTGGACACAATTCTCAACAAGAAAAGGTCTCATGTCATTATGACATGTCTTTGTTATAAGTAATTCATGGGGCACCAAATGGAGAATAATTCAAGAGTTATGTTGATACATTCATAAGATCCAACAACAATACAACTGAAAACACCAATCAAGTAAAGGATCAACATAAGCATTTTCATTTCAATAACATGAGCGCCACTCAAGGAGAAATAAAGAATAAACAAGATCCTCATAAAGCTAGCCAAAGCAATGAAAGGAAGCAAGATAAGTTAAAAACTGTTACTACAATGTGAAGTCATTCTAATTCTCTCACTGGATCTATAAGAAGTAGTGGAATAGGACAGATGGATCAAAAAAGAGATGAATAATTTCAAAGATAGAACAAATTCATAAGGAATGATTCATCAAGATAATTCCACTCAACAAGGTATCAAAATATATTTCTTGGTGATTATTTTTCATGTACAATATTTGGACATAAAGCAAGGGATTACAAGACCTGCGCAATGAATCATGATTTCATAAATAAAGGTTATTATCAGAAATCCAGGAACAAATATATGGGAAATCAAATCACAAGTTACAACAACATAAAATCTGAACCATTTTTGCCACCATTCAAGTTCAACACATAGTGCTATAAATGTCACAAGGTTGGACATATAGCTTGTGATCGAAGAATTTACATGAGAAGCTTTTCTATATAATCAATGGAATGAGTTTCCTCATGCAATTATGAAAGGAAGACATGGAAAAGAAAGGAACAACTTTGAGTGAAATGCAGCTAGTGTCGTGTGCTCAAGAAAAAAAATGATCAATGGCATATAGATAGTGGATGATCTCATCATATGACTAGGTATAAGAGAAAATTTCTCTCTTTAAAGAAGATCAAAGGTGGCAATGTTATTCTTGGGAATGATACATCAACCAAAGTGATAAGAAGATGTAAAGTTAGCATTGCTAATAAAAATACAAATGTTGATAATGTTTTACCTATTTCAAGCCTGAAGCACAACATCCCAAGTGTGAGCCAAATGGTTGATAGAGGACATGAAGTCATATTCAATACAAGAGGTTGTAGAATTAGAAAAGAAGACTCAAGAAAATTAATAGCAAAAGGAATCAAAAGTCCAGACAACATATATCAGTTAAGAGGAAGAAAAAAACAACAATAAGATATTGAAGGAAATCCCTTCTTCACACTAAGAATAGAACGAGAAATACCTAGATGCAGTCCACTACACCTGTTATGTACAAAAGGCGCATTGTAGAATAAAGAGATAAAAAAGAAGAGTTGTTGGGTCAACAAGAATTCACATGATAGAAATTAGAAGAAGCGAACATAGTCTTAGGGCGATTTCATAGCAACATCTTGACTTACATAAAGAAGATAATAATCATGGAAAATGAGGTGGAATAAAAGTGTATTATGTTAATGGGCCGAGAAGTAAAGACAAGTACACATGAATACCTCCCAAGCAGAAGCAAGGAAGGAAAATGTCAAGTAATGTTAAAGTAAGTTCTTTGATAGGGCATCGAAGATAAAAATAGTGCATAAGCATAAGGGGAGCTGCACAATCAACAATAACATGCATCATTAGTTGGTTTCAAGAAGTGTTGATTGCTTGAAAGCAAAATAGGAAATTAAAGCAACAATAACTCATGAAGGAGTGATTCATATCCAACAATTCACATGGAGAGTATGGATGCAAAAAACATAAAAGGAAGTCTTCTATAGAGGGAGATCCCATCCATAGGCAAGAAAATCTACAAGTAGTAGTAGCCTCAAAAGAAAAATTGAGCATATGATCAAGAGAAGAAGGTAGACATTAATTAATCAACCATCTACAGTTGAAGAGGGCCTAGTAATCATATTTTCCATTGATATCAAAAGTGGAGAGAAAGTATACATTGAATAGGTAGCATGAGAGTAGTCTTTGGACTACTAGCTTGATAGGGGGGAGTCATGCCATCACTGACCATTAATGTATGGTGGTGTTACTGTTAATGCCAAAGGGGGAGATTGTTGAGAAATTTTTATCAGTGATTCAAAGGTTAGTCATTGATGTCAAGCCCAAGGAGATTGTTGAGCATGTTGGCAGTTGTAGTTGGTTGTGTCAAGTTCGAGGGAAGCTTGGTAATTGCGTTGATGTGTGTTGTTTCCTAGTCAAGGACAAGGATACATGTAATATATTTAAAGGAATTTTTTCTATCTATAACTTTTTCAAAAGATCATGTAAAGTGTTTATTTTGATAGCCATCTGAGAAAAATTTCCAATGGTATATGGCACTTATTGAAACTCCGAAGAATTAATGAGAAAATGCGTGTTGAAGTGGAGGTAGTTTATGTTGGCTAAGGTATTTTGTGTGACATCCCCTAGTTAATATTTCTTCATTGCAGGTAAATTCTAATTAATTGAAATGACTGGGAGAGGGACACAAATTCCATTGCTTGAGGAAGGAGATTGCTTGATGGAATTGTTGTTGTAAATAGCAATCCTAGTTGGATGAGTGGTTTTAAATGGGTTGATTGTGCATTAAATTTAACTGAAAAGAAAAGGATTTGTCTAAGTGCACTTTATGCCCCAAAAATAAGAAAGAAGAAGACAATGTCTTAAAGGCAGCAAGGGTTGTGTTGTTTTAGGCAGTTAAATAGTATGGAGCTTAGAAGGAGAGACATGATTAGTCTATTGGGGGAATTATCAAGGGGGGACACATACACATACACACATGTAAGAGAGAGAATTTTTTTTCTCTCATTCTCAGAGATGTGTAGGGATAAGCGTGGAAATCAAAATGCATCTTGATTACCCTTGCATATACACATGTAACAAAAGAGGGAGATCAAAGATGTGGATGTGAGCACACAACTAGCAAGTCCAAGAAGGTATGTATTTTTGTTTTCTTTATTACAGTGGACATTATTTTTTATTTTAAAGAATATTTTGTTTTTATTTTAAAAATGAGATGTATAAACTCCAAATCAAGAACAAAAAAATTCCACATCTCCCTCATTTTATGTCTCTCGTGTAATCACATTCTTGTCGACCTTAACATGGTAAAATAAATATTAAGATAAAATAAAAACAAGCATGTATGTATATGTATATGTATATATAATATATATATATATATATATATATATATATATATATATATATATATATATAATCACACAATATAACATAGGGGACATAAATATGTTTTAGGACTTGTATTAAAAAAACCCACCCTTCATCTACACATTTCATCTAAAGAATAAAGATACCACCGGAATGAAATAATTTGGATAGGAAAAAATTAAAGGGAATTATACATTGATTTTACTCAAGGATTTAAAAAATATATCTAGAAAGAAACTAATTAATTATTGTAATATTGTTTTAAACTTTTATTTGGAAATATTCGCAAAATATTGTAAAATTTTTATTAATAACTTAAATTTATATATTTAGTTATTGTTTCTATAATGTATATTGTTTTTAATTTAAATTGATTTTAAGTTAATTTCAATGTTAAATAGGAAAGTGAGCTATCTAATTATAAGATGTAATTACAATGATTTTGTGAGGTTCCATTTAGCTTGGATGTCTTTGACCATCAATTTTATGGATGTTTGGATGTTTTTGGTGACCAATTTTATTCCCTACAACTAGCACTCTCAATTTCTCCTCATGAAACAATGATCTAATAGAGCTTAAGTCTCACATAAACCAACTAATCTACACCTCAAAATAATATTCTTTAAAATTTTAATCTTGATTCTCATTTCAAAAAAAAAAATATCCTTAAAAACTATATAAATTCATGATCATTCAAATTGTTATACATGAAAATCTAGTTTAAATACAAGACTATTCAAACTCTTATTGAAAGGTAGATTATTAATTTGAAAATATATTAAATTATATATAAATTTAATAATTAAATAAATGATCTTTTCAGAAAGTTTAATTGTTCTTGTTTTTTCCCTTGAATATTTAGAGATACAATTTCGAGTGTAATTATTATTTTTGGATATTTTGAATGCACAAATAAATTTTAAGTTTCCAAAAACTTTACAATATTTAATCTACATTCTAAATAATAATTCAAATCTACTATTTTAATAATTTTTAATAATATTTTAAGAAAAATTCAACAAAAATAATGGATAAATATGGGAATTTGATATTAGTAGACAATGAAAAAATTATAAAATTGTTGTGTAAAGGACATATGGATGATAAAGAAAAGGTAGTGTTGTAATAATTAATCAAAGTTGCAAAAAAAAAACTAGAATAAAATTATTAAAATTATTTAAAAAAAAAATTCTACATAATAAAACTTACCATTATTCACGTCTAAAAAGCTATCAAAATTTTATCTCATTAGAACAATTATGTTAAATACTTTCATAAGACATTCAAGCCATAAATTAAAACAATTAAAAAGCGAGTCCATGTTTTTTATCCAAATATTCTTGCAACGTGACAAGGATAATTCCCATAAATCTGATGCATTTAAATTTGTTTTTTACATTTGTTTATGAAGAATGTGGGTTTGTCTACAAAATCCCACTTTACCACCCTGATTTTTAACCCTAAAAGAATGAGGAATATTTTGAGTAATTACCAAAATAAAACATTGGTTCCATCAACTTCGATATAAACCTTATCCGCTGGAAAAATATACCAAAAGACAAGGCCACTTGGTAATATGATTACTTTAGCTCAAAGCATTCATCCATGCACATGGTTCGAGGTCAAAGCATTTCCACTACGGGTTACATGTACTAAAGCATATATAATTATATAATAATTATTATAATCTCTTAGGAAGACATACTCACTTGAAGGGTTATATCCCAATGTTATACAAAATATATAATATTTCCAAAGGCCATTGTAAAGATAATGTCACAAAAAATAATAATATATTTTTTTGGTTTTAAAATTTACCTAGTTATATTCTTTAAGTCTTTCAAAAGCTTTGCTTACTTTTTGAGTCCAATAATTTTATTTTTTTATTTTTTAACTTCTTATCATGTTTTTCGAGGTGTTATTACCTAATTTTAATTTACCGGATGAAATTGTAGTAATAGCTTGTTGATCCTAAGAATGTTATATGTTTCTTCAAAATTTTAGTGATGGGCCATTCAACACACTATCAGTTTGGTTACGGTTTATTATGAAGACTTCATGAGATACAATATCATTTAATTTTTCTATTTTTCAAATCCCAAAGTCATATTTAAAAGATTTACATATGGCTATTTATGTTTTAGGAGTTTTAAGATTCTATTAACATGTTAATATTGTTTTAAATATTTGTTATATATTAGTATATCACTAAAAACATTGGCACAAATTTTCTAAAGGTGGATTTGAAAAATAGAATTTATCAAGTCTGGAAATGTTGAAGGTGCATTAGTAAGTTTAAATGGAATAACTAAACACTCATAATGATTGTCATCTATTCTCAAGACTAGTTTGGGAATGTCTTCTTACCTCACTCTAATTTTATGGTATCACAAAGATAGATCCATATTTGTAAATTTCTCCACGTAATTCATCTAATAATTCATTAATCATTGGAATAGGAAAATTATCTTCAATGATTAGTTTCTCGAGTTGTGTATAATATGGACACATACACTATGAACCATGATTTTTTGTAATAATCACCAATAGTGAAGACAAAGAACTTTGTCTAAATTTAATGTTGGCAACCTATAAAATTTATTGAATCGCATACTTAATCTCACACATTTGTGCATATGGATGCATAGAAGGCCTAATTTTAGGTGATATGCTTCCTAGTGCAAATGAATTACGTGGTCCTAATCTCAAACAAGTGGAAGACCCTTATGAATCTATCAGAATAACCTAGAATGATATTTTAAAACCTTCTGGATATCCATTGTAGCAAAGGATATATATTTTAAAACATCTAGTGAGCATAATTGTGCAAATATACCATAGTGTCCCTTTTTGAGTAATTTATCATGTATTTTGAGCTTATCAATTTAGATGATTTCTCTTGGATACCTCCAAGGACAATTTCCTTTTGTTTTGAGGAAATTCCCATGAACAAATCTTGAAAATTGGGGCCATTGTTCCCAATGATTTTAGCCATTGGACCCCTGATATGACATCAACACCACCCATTTGGATTGTAACTATAGGGTTATCCACTAAATAATCCTTCATATTGAGCTTAATACTATGGAAGTTCTATAAACCATTACTTGAAGCCCTAATGCTAGAACTACAAAAACAATTGATATTTTTAAATAATTTGTGATTAAAGAGGTTATGAGTATTACTAGACTTAGTCAATAGTGTATCCTTATTATTTCTTATATATACTTCCATATTAAAGGTTTTGTTGTGTTGTGCGGCGGGTAAATCATGAGTATATATCATTGGAGTAGTCTCTTCTATCTCTAAACCTTGTGATGGTTGTAATTATTGATCTTATTCCTCTTTAAAGTCTATGTACAATAATTTATTCACACCATATTTATGCACTTTAACATATTTTATATCACAATTGAAACATAGTCCCTTTTCTCTTATTTAATCTATTTGTTGAGGCATCATCCTTATTGGTTGAGTGATTTTTTGATAAGGAACAAGGTGCTCTATATAGTTTCTAGTGACCACTCTTCTAGAATTCATATCTTTACTTTCACCTTTCCTTGCCATAATAAAAGAGTGCTCTAGGGATTTAACTTCCAAGAGACTCTCCTCATGTTGTATTTTCTCCTTTAAATCTACAATTAAGGAATCCAACAAATTATCCACCGAAATATTCTTTACCTCAAGATTTAAATTCTATAATTGTTGAATGTGTTCTGTAATTCGACCTCACTACTGAAGATTTATAAATTAACTAAATAATGTGTTTCTCTTAATATCACCATAGTGTGATATCAATTCATTCATAAAAATGGATCAAGATATAATAAAATCTCTTTCTCTTTCACAAAGTCATTGATACCAAGAAAATCGATCATTATGTAAATATAGGCATATAAGAGTTACCTTTTGTAAGGTTGG